>CM064919.1:9419125-9760817 GCA_032727855.1 Quercus ilex subsp. ballota
AATGCATAAATCTATATATATAATAATAGGTGAAGGAGAGAGAGTGTGAAATTGAATTCCAAATTAGAAGTCTAATTGTGTGCCACGTGTATAAAATTGAATTCTAAATTAGAACTCTAATTGTGTGCCACGTGTATCATGCCAAATTAGAATTCCTAATTAGAGTTCTAATTTTATACCATGTGTCTAGAATCTGAAATTGAAGTTGAATTTTGCTTCATGTGGCTAAATGTATGTGGGCTCATTCTCATTAAAACCACTTCTATATATCGGGTCAAGTGAGTTACTGTGCTAATTAAGTTTTTTTCTTAATTTTGTAGTCAAACATGAAAACCAAAGAGATTAATATCGGTGAAATTGAAGTTGAATTTTTGCATCATGTGGCTAAATGTATGTGGGCTCATTCTCATTAAAACCACTTCTATGTATCGGGTCAAGTGAGTTACTGTGCTAATTAAGTTTTTTCTTGATTTTGCAGTCAAACGTGAAAAACCAAAGAGATTAATATCAATGATAAGAACTTGGTTTGGGTACATTGCATAATTTCCAAAAAGATAGCAAAACCAGAGTTTGCATCTTTGTTATAAATTGCTTACAAAGTTTGCATCTTTACATTTGCACTAAGTTTTAGATTAAAGTGCTTTCTTCTTGGTTGTGACATTGAGTTTTGTTTACTATTCACTTACAAAGTTTGCATCTTTACATTTGTTATAAATTGCTAATATGTGATTAGATGCACATTATGCCTAAAATTCACTATCCTTATATTTGGCTTTTTGTTCAGGTTTGGCACCTATAACAATGAAGAAAGCACTGCTGTGGACCGATGGATGATACTTTTTGCAGGCTGCAAATGAACTTAGTGATCAATGGAATCTCACGCGAATTGGAGAGGACCCGGCTGTAGATGTCTGGATGGCAGATGTGAGTCACTATATTTTTAAAATTTTCATGTGAAGGTAAAAGTTATGAACAATGTAAATTTTCCGGAGAGAGATTTATTATTCTATATTTACGCCAAGTTTTGGTCGCCTTCTTGGAGTGGATCACTCCACCCTGTCTTTCTACTGGAATTTTTTGTTTAGATTGTTACAATTTAATTCGAAATTTTATTTGAATTTTCCTATTGTTGTTACTATCATATATTATCATTCCAATTGTTCAATTAGAATCTGAAATTGGAGTCCAATTTTACTATACACGTGTACAATCTAATTATTTTTAAATTTTGTTGTCATGTGTAGAAGCCAATGAGATGAAATTAACAACACATTAAACACTCATGCTTTGGGAATCGGTAGTACCAATCTAAATCCATTGGACCTGCTTCGTGATAATACAACTATGAAGGATGTATAAAAACATGCACAAACCCATCTCTCTATAAAAAGAGATTGAAGAGAACTTCTTTTATCAGCCATGGAACTTCAGAGGTTTTTTCTCTACACAAATGCCCATCATGTTACAAAATGACCCATCGTAAAACTACAAAATGAGTACAACTCTAAGCGTTTTTTTTTTTTTAATTTTAAATTTTTTAAGCTACGAAAATTTTCAATCACCAATAGAGATTGAAGATTCAAAAGCGTGAATGGATCTTTTGGATAAACATTGTCACCAAGGTTCATCTTTCTGTGTAAAATATATATACTGTTAAGTTTTGTTAATGAAATTTTCTGGTTAATAATATGAATTTAGACTTAACTGAGCCTTTTTAAACATGAATAAACTCATGATTAATAATATATCTATTCCGTGCAGCAGCACGGGGCTACATACTAGTAAATCTAAAGATAAACTCAAATTTTTTATTACTGTATTATATTGAAGTTAATACTTACTATACTTATCATTGCGTACCCTTAGTGCAGTGGTCACTCTATAAGTATAAGTACTTGTGGAGTGTGAGAGTAAGAATTGAGATTCAAGTCTCTTATGTTTGCGTGCCATACATTGTGCATCTAGGGTCAAGATATTCCAAGCCCTCTCAAAGCATCAACCGGAAATCAAGATTAAAGAAATTGAAGATTAGTGATCAAGAAGTTGTTGGAACAAGAGTTGCAAGTGGTTACTTGAAGTTGTGATCAAGAAGTTCATGTGTAACATATATGAAATATATTGAAGATTCTATAGTTTTGGAGCTGTGTTGAGTAAAGATGGTAAATTCTACATTTAGTATCAATTTAAAATACGATTATTCTACATTGTTAAAACTTCAATTGTGATATGTTCTCCTTTGGGTTGGTGGAGATGCCCACCACAGTGGTTTTTCCTTTTGGAATAGTTTTCTATTGGTTATTACTTATTATCGCCTCACCATATTGTGTATTATATATGTTGTTTTGGCTATTATTTGTTTTACACAATATTGGTGTTTATATAATTAATTAAAGCCATGACTGGACTAATAAATAAACTTAGCTTAATAATTCGTTAATTTGTAAAACTGCGATCGAAACTGCCTAACAAGGCGAACAAAAAGTTTTGTTGATGGCATATGATTTGGGTGAATCTGAGATCATTAATGTGGTTCCATTCATTCTACATATTGTGAATAGTTTGGATTGTAAAATTCTATCCATATATTCATTAAAAAAAAGGGGGGGGGGGGGGGGGGGGGGGGGGGAGTGTAAACTGCTATCTATAAGTCAAAATGTGTCATGCAATATGCGCATATATACAAACACTTCTCTCATATGTGGGACAAAAGGGGCTTCTGCCCTTTTTAGGAAAATTAAATAGGAAAATGTCCCCCTTCTCAAACTAATTAGGGAAATGTCCATTTTTTAAAAATCGAATTTCTAAAAATCCATTTAGGCCCTATAGCGGCATTTTTAGGGAGCCTATAGTGATGTTTTAAAGACTTATAGTGACGTTTTTTAACTCGACTTTAATACAATCGAGTTATAGGCAATGAAATCAACCTATAGTGGCATTTTTTTTACCTATAACTCGATTTCTTTAAAGTCGAGTTAAAAAACGTCACTATAGGCTCCCTAAAAATATCGCTATAAAACTTTAGAAATTTTTTTTTTTTCTAATTCGACTTTTAGAAACTCGATTTTCAAAAGAGGGACATTTCCCTATTTATTTTGGGAAGGGGGCATTTTTCCTATTTAATTTACCCAAAAAGGGTAGAAGCCCCTTTTGTCCCTCATATGTGTGTAAGGTGATCAGACACATGGATCCTACATGAAAACATGATACTAGCTACTAGCTAGACATTGCTCTGTATTGGTAGTATACCAATTAGATGATACCCACAACTTTCTAGGTGTATTTTCCATGAAAATCACATGAAATTGAACAAGTCTGTTACATTACATACGACCCTTCCAATCAAGCTGCAAAGGCAACTGGTAGAAAACTCTCTCCCACACTCTGCCCATGAAGAAGTTTGATCTTTAATGTTTTGAATTTTATTTATTTATTGATATTCAACTTGCATCATACATCAATAACCTTCAATAACCTTTATGAAAAAAATAATAAAATCTTAAATATTGTACCTAATTAGGTTTTTAAGTAAATTTTAATCATGTGACTTCTTTGACTAATGTAACACAAAATGTATTATTTTTCTCCAAAAAAAAAATAAATAAATAATAATAATAATAATAAAATGAAATTCATCTATGAAGAAATATGAAAGGTCTTCTCAAAGGGCTTATTGTATGGAACAAAGAAGCATGGAGTACTATAATATAATAAGATATTCTCATTTAGTAATTAACATCCATTAATAAAGAGTGTGAAATTATTATCACTGTTTATTCTTTACTTGACATTTGGAGTTCCCTAGCTGTCTTTTATTAATTTACTTTGACCTCATAAAGTTCTTCTCACCAAAATAAAATAATAAAAATAATAAAAAATAAAAAATAAATAAAAAACCCTTTAACCTCATAAAGGTGAGGCAAATCTGAAATTTCTCGGTACAAAAGTGAGGAATACGCTAGCGAAGTATCCTTTCCTTGGCATTTCAAATATTTTCCTGCCTTATTTGCTGTCTGGAATTTACTTTCTCTAATTTGCAGAGTAAGTTGCTTTGTATAAATGTATAATATAATTTGTTTAGAAAAAAGGATCGACTAATAATTTTCCTATGCAGGTGACCTTTAGCCCCCAGAAAAAGGGAAAAAAATCAGTCAAAATTGATATATTTAGAGTCGCATAACAAAATTAATTTTAAAAAAACACAACAGTTTATACACTTTTGAATTCACGAAATAAAAATACACTCTCTCCATTTCAACCGAAGGGCAAAGGATTTTATTCCATTCTAAACAACTCGATATATTACATACATCAATATATCAATTTTTGAAGAAAACAATTTTACACAATAAAAATTAAAAAAAAAAAAAAAAATTATACTCTTTGTTAGATATATATTATGCACCCAAAGCTACCTAAAATATAATGTGGTCCTTTGAATTCGTATGGATAAAATACTCATTCATCAAAATGAAGGAATGTTGAAACTTGAAATTATAGTAATAGCTTCATAAACCGTTAAGTCTTGTTAGTGTGACTAGAGTCTATTTCAAAGTCAGGACGGTAGTTCGATACTTCTTAGAGTCTATTTCATAATCTCAATTCGCCTTACAGATTCAGTTGAAACTTCAATTTTTCTTAAGTGAAGACCTTCAACTTGCAATTTTGAATTCCAGCTTCATACATCTTCTACCCAATACAAGACTAACTCCCACAACATTTTACAAGTACAATGTCCAAACTAAATAATCAAAATTCGATCAATTTGTCATGGAAATGAAAGATGTTCTAATACTCTTATATGTGTTTAGGGTCAGACACATTGATCATTGATGCTACATGAAAACAAGATACTAGACATTGCTCTGTATTGGTACTTGGTACTATACCAATTAGCTGATAACAGCAGCTTTCTGGGTGTCTTTTCTATTAAAATTCCTTGAAATTGAACAAGTCCATTACATATGACCCTTCCAATGAAGCTGCAAAGGCAACTGTTAGATTATCCTCTCCCACACTTTGCCTATGCGTGAGTCACTAGCAGAAGTTTGATCTTTAATGTTTTGAATTTTATTTATATATTGGGTTCAACTTATATCATATATTAATAACCTTTATGAAAAAAGAAAAGAAAAAGGAAAATAATACTGAAGTAGAGTTTTCACAGGTACTGATATTGTGCCTAACTAGAAGGTTTCCCGCTCGTTGCGCGGATAATGCTGTAAGTTTTTATGTAAAATGGTTTTTGAAATTTTTGTACATATATTATAGCATAAATGGTGGATATTTTCATTACTAAAATCACCTACAATTACAGTAGAACCTTCAGAGCATGTAGGCATATTTTGTTGCCTACCATCAGTTGATCGTAAACCAATTAATTGCAAGCATACATTATGCATATCAAACTCCTTGAACCTATTCCTTGTCATACGAAATGTCTAACTAAGGCGTTGATCTTATGAAGCATCTTCAGTAATATTTTAACTATAGCAATGCTAAGGTTGCATAGTGATTCATGTCTAGGCAAAGCAATAAACACACTTTGATATTGTCAAGGCTCTTGTGGACTGCCATACATGATACTTGACCAATAAATAAATAAATAAAGCAAGTAATTTCAATGATGGTTGAGGTAGACATGATTTAACATATTTAACAAATTTTTAACAAAGGTGTACCAATATAATATATTTAACAAATTTTTTTTATACCATTTTGAGTTTATATAGATTCTAGGCTAACCTTCAAATAATGGAGACACCACATAATTTTTTGCTGCCCACTTAGTTCTTAATTTGTACCTTTGCAATTCTATTATTTCTTTCTTTGTTCTTATTTTTAACAATTGAGTTTCTATCCTTTAATAGGACATAGAATATGTGTAGATTGTGAAGATTATTTTAAAACTTTGCTACCACATAATACTTAACCCCTCAATGGGTAAAAGAAAATTATTCACCTAAAAATAATAACAACTTTCTTACCCGTAGCTAATTTAATTTGTAAAGTTGAAGCTTCAATCTCCTCGAGTCTGTCTTCTCTCAAACATTGCAAACCGCAAACTCAGTATCCCAAATGAAATTATGAAAAAAAAAAAATTTGAAAGAAAGAAACAAAGAGAGAGAGAGAGAGAGAGAGAGAGTTGGCAATATTTATTTATTTGCAGACACTAAGAAAGGAGCTTTTGTCCATGAACTCATAGAGGAATTGTTGATCCATCAATATATAATTTTCAAAAGAAATCGATACAGTAGTGTGCATTTAATAGAAAGGGGAAGTGAAAGAGTTTATTTTTTGGTTAGAAGAAGTGAAGAGTTAAGAGACAGAGAAAGAACTGAAGAGTTAAGAAAGAGAATGAATGAAATTTAAAAAATTTAAGATGGGTTTGATCTCAACGGAAATTACTTGGAAAGTATAATATTATTGTAAAGGTGTAATGGTGCAAAGCTTGGCCTCACTTTGCCAGGAGTTTATCCATAGTGTGCATTTAAATTTGAACAGGGAAGTGAAAGTTTTTTTTTTTTTTTTTTGGATGGAAAGAAGTGAAGAGTTAGGAGAGAGGAAGAAGTGAATTGATTTTTGATGAAGCAATAAGTACTAAACAGAAAAGCTGCATTGTTTTAATTTTTGAGGTTGGAAAACCTTGTTTCATAATAAAGAGGATTGCAAAGAACTCATATAGAGCGCCACATGGCCGAACCTCATGTACTCTTGCATTAGGTCTCTACTTTTATATATATATATTGATTAGGTTTTGTCAGTTTAATTTAATCATGTGACTTCTTTGGCCAATGTAAAACAAAATGTGTTGTCTTTCTCCAAAGACAAATAAATTCAACTATGAAGAAATGAACATGAAAGATCTTCTCAAATGGCATGCATTGAACAAACAATCAAAAAGTACTATAATATAAGAGGAAATTTATTCTCATTTAGTAACATCCATTAGTGAAGTACAGAATTTAAACAAGATATAGAATTGAAATTCAAATTAAATAGCAGTAAATTAACATAAGACAATAATAATATAGTTTAATACTGTGATGCCAGTAGAGAACAACAACCAATCCCTCTCAAAAATGCTTTTGTTAGATTTGATCAAATAGTCCTCGTCCACACTCGATGCTCGTCGCAAGGGCAGAGTGTGATCCTAGGGCATTTGACTTTCTCCAAGTATTCCAATTTTGGAAAAGATTCCTGCAGTTTTATCCAAGTTGTCTTCAATTCATTCAAGTACTTCAAACGTAAAGTCTTAACCTTGGACCATTTGCTTTCGCTCAGAGTTGCGAGGTTTCCTCCTCTTATATAGAGTTTCTCTAGGCATGGCAAAGATTCAGGTGTCAACCACGTCGCTGTAGACTTGGGGAAACACTGAAGATCCAGCTTCTCCAGTTTCTCTGGAAGTGTCTCAGTGGTAGGAACCGTTCCAGCTGGTTTGTTTTCTTCTACAATCTTATCTACTGATTTGGGTGCTTTATTTGGCTCAGCTGGTCCCCATACTATTGTTAGGTTTCGAAGTGCTTGTTTTCCAAGATCTTGGAGAGCACTTAGATCGTTTCCTGTAGGGAAGTCCTTACTTCTTGCATTGACAGTCAGTTTCCTTAGCTTCTTCAATCCCTTCAAATCATCTAAAGTGCCCAGCCTTCGATTTTGCCGATTACTAATGACAAAACCCTTAAAGACTCGAAGTTCTGAGAGTGCCCCTAGCCCCTTGGGCATGTCAGCTAGCAGATAACAGTCAGAAACATCCAAGTACCTGAGGTTCGTGAGATTGGCTATCTCCTCTTAGAGAATCTCCAAATTGTGACACTCCTTGAGATCTAAGATCAACAAAGATCTGAGCAGGCCTATGGAACGTGGAAGCTCTTTAATTCTAGAGATCCCTTGAAGGCTAAGGAAGCTTAAACTTTTCATATTTGTCAATCCTCTTAAAAATTCTCTGCTCTGCACTTCAATATGAGATTTAGCTAATCCCGGCCAGCTTCCCAGACAAACAACTTCGGCACTTTTCATCTTTGATAACCAGTCCGCCGCGCTTGGCCCTTTCATCTGTCCCGCATTTTCATCTTTCAGCTTTGTTAACCCCGCCAACTGGAGATCAGGAAAAGGCTCATTAATATTGAATAATTTAACGACTTTTTCCAAATCTGTTTCTGGAACCTCTGGTCGGATTTTATTTTCTTTAGAAAATTTTCTTCTCTCATTCTTCTCCGTTACGACGCCTTTTTGCAAACACAACCTCTGAGAGCGTTGGAATGGGACACCTTCCTTTGCCAACGGATTCCCCGCAAAATCTAAACCAGAAGTCCAATCTCTCTGGGGAAGCACATTCCCCTTACAATCATAATCAAAAAACTTAGCTTCCTTGGAAAGCAGAGTCACAGCAGAACGCACAAGAGGATCCATTCTATAGCTTTTAACATGCACGGGCTGCTTTCGCTTTTTTATAGCAGGCTCGATTAAGCCTTTCTCTTTAAATTCTTCGAGAATTACATCAACGATTTTCTCAGGTGATTCTGCTTCACCGTCCAACTTCAACAAGTCCTCTCCCACCCCCCAATATACAAAGATTCTCCTCTTCACCACTGCATTTTCTGGGAAAACAGTGAAGCATGACAAAAAGAACTTCTTTTCATCATCAAGCCCATTAAAAATGTCCTGAATTTCACGGTAAAATGAGCTGCTTCTGAACATTGCACTCTTGTGTACGTTAATCAACTCACTGACTCCACTGCCTCCATTAGACCCGCTGCTTGTCTGTAGATTATCAGATTTCTGACTATTTTCTTTTGACAGACTTAGAGATGAAATCAGCTGCTGATTTAACTTCAAAATTTTCTTTCTGATTTCACTAAGCCCGCTGCTTGGATTTTTAGGAGTGGAAGGGTGCATTCTCATTTTCACTCGTAAGAAGACGATGGAGATTCACTTCCAGCGCTTTTAATTCTTCACCTCGCTTATCTTCTGGAGAAGTCTTAAGTTCAGTTAAGTACCTATTCATTTGTTCGAGTAACTTCTCAAGATGGTTAAAATGGATGCTAATTCTGTCCTTACCTCCACTGCTGTTAACCTTATCTTTTGTCTGCGGCTTCGTGGTTGTAGTCCCTAATTTCTAAGGGAAATCCCGAAACCCAGGGAACTTGACCTGCTGATCTGGATTGTCACCACCGCCATTGTTGTTGCTGCCATCCTCTTTGTTGTTGCCATTATTGTCTGGGTTGGAGGTGATGGTGGTAGTGTTGCTGTTGTAGTTTTTGATGGAGGTAATTTTAAGTGTAGTTTGTGAAACAGTGGGTTCCTCTTGTGAATGGGTCGTGATTTCTCCGGAGGAAGACATGGTTGGATTGATGGAGATGAAACAACAGTTTAGAAAGGATATAATGAGAAGGAAAAGTTGAAGCAACTTGTTTTGTTTGACCATCAAATTCAGGGAAGGGGGATGTTTCTTTCACAGTGTGTGTTATTTGTAAACTAAAAACTAAAAACCGTGGGTCACAACAATGTTTCTTTGGGTCACAAAGGAAGAGTAAGCAATATGGGTGAAGTCGGTCTATGGGTGGTGATAAGAAATCATGAAGGGGAAGTGATGGCTACTCTGTCTGAAAGAATCCCTAATCTTCATCTATTGTTGTTTTTGAAATGCTTGTATTGGGTTAAAATAGCTTAATTCCAGTTAATTAATTTAATTATCCAAGTTGATTAATTAGGTCAAATTAAATGTAAATCATGGAGGTACCAACAAATCACCAAATAAACTAAATATAAAAATAATTAAATTGACACAGTGATTTGTTAACAAATGAGGAAAACTTTTCGTAAAGCAAAACCCCATCAGGTGAATTTAAGATTATTACTCCTAAAAATCCACTAATCAATAATTAAGTAATAGCTGAACTTTCGCTCCAATACCCTGGCCTATCCCAAAATACCAACCTATATGAAAGTTCAAATAGCATTGAAAACACTATGAACGTTTAGACCCCCAAACAACAAATTACTAATTCAAGTTTTATATCGAATAATGTATGTGTGGAAAATGATAATAAGCTTATAAAAGAATTGATAAACAATCTAAACCAATTAAAATCACATCTACAACAGAAATTAAATGGTAAAGATTACGGGAAGAGAGATGCAAACACAAGGACAACACAACAATGTGTTATCAAAGAGGAAATCGAAGCCTTCGGCGTAAAATCTCTCTACCGCCCTCCAAGCGGTCAATAATCCATTAGAAAATGAAGTTGGGATACATGAACAGCAATAGATCTTCCAAGCCTAATCTACCTAGGTACCTAAACCCTTCAAACTTCTTGCTCCAACAAGGTTACGTTGAACTTTCGTCTTTTCTAGCTTGCCGGATTCCGCTATAAACCATAGCATCAACTAATAACCATTGGCCCCTTCCAAACTGCTTCCCTTAGCACCAAAAGACCTTCTCACAAACGTGAGTATGGTGAGAAAAGAATTTGGTCAAGAACCTCTCAATGATGTATCAATGGAAAGGGTGAGAGTAGAGGAATTTGAAGAGTCTCTATGTGAAGATTGTGGATGAATCAATCTTGTTTTTTTTTAGGGTTTTTCTCTCAAAATTCTCTCTGGAAGCTTTCTACATTTCGTGTGTATGAGGGGTATTTATACTAGGATGAGATAGGAATGCGAAGAATTAGGTTTTTCAAAACAGAGCTTGTTGGCAGCTTGGCCTCGCGACTTAGCTGAGTCGCGAGTTCAAGTTGCAAGATAACAGAACGGCCAGGCTGGACTTTTTGTTCTGTAGTGCTCAAGTTGGCGCAACTGTTCATCTTCTCACATGCTTCACTCGTGTGCTGAATTTGGTGGCTTGCTAGTCGCGAGTCCCAGCCGCGAAGCCCTGCATTCTTGCACTTTCTTGAACATTTCTTCACACTCTCTCACTCACTACCCTTACATGAATCCCACCTAAATACAGGGTTTCTAAGTGCTGAAATATAAGCAAATTGGCACAGAATAAAACCAACAAGATAGTTGATTAAATTCAACCTTACACTATAGTTGAACCTTCACTTCAATACCCAATTGGACTTAATCTTGTAGTAGTCTTCTTTACAAATCTCCAATCTGTGACTAACCATTTGCATGGATCTCAGTACATGACTAACTCCAGCAACTTGAATGATTGTTATTGGCTGCAAAGTTCTTCACTTCATAAACAATGAAGATCATGAAGTACTTGGTTACAAAACCCTATGGCGTACAAACGCAGTAGCTTCTCCAAGAGATAATTAAACTCTTGGTCGTCTATTCGTGTGTGACGGCTCTTAAAATAAGCCTTATATATGTTTAGGGTTATGAGAAAAGAAATCTTAAACAAATACATCAATATGGGCCGAAATTCAAATCTGGAAATTCTGAATTCGTAAAGCTTGATAGATCAAGCTAGTGTCAAGCTTGTGTTGAGCTGCCCAATAAATCTCGATAGCAACTTTTTGTTGAGCTATCTGTCGAGTTTCAGTAAAATAGTTTTTCTTAACTTGTTTATTGGATCAATCTTCATGTCTTTAATACAACTACTTGGTATGTATCAAACCCAACTTAGATCTATCCAATTTACAAGTAAAATGCATTTTGTCAAAAATTTAGTCAATTACAAAGAAAATATGGCTCTAACAACTTGCAAATAGGTGAGCAACTCTTTTTGTCCACAAAATAGGTCTCCACAATTCCAAAATAGAAGGAGATTTGGAAATTGTCATCAATTCCCTTAGAAGAGGTGATATGTTTCTTTCCACCTTTAGACATTTAGTTAAGGATACTATGTCTTATATTAACCCTTTAAGGAGTTTTTGTTTCTCTCATACCTACAAATAAGGCAACTTTGTTGCAGATATTTTAGCTAAGAGAACTAAATTTCATTATCCTTTGATTTGGATGGAGTCAGTTCCTCTGAATATTAGGAACCTTATAATGGCTGATAAGCCTACTTTTTAATCTATAAATTTTTGAACTGATTCTTAAAATAAATAAATAAATAAAAAATAAAATAAAAAAAAGAGGAGGAAGACAACAACAACAACAACAACAACAAAGAACAAAAAACAAACATAACAATAATAGTAGTCATTCAATGTGAAGACTGAAGAATGATTTATCTATATATGTGTGTGTATATATATATATATATATATATTTAAAACCGATGCCTTTGAAGCTTTTATAATTTTTCACGTTAGCACAATATTTAAATAAAATTATCATTTTATTTAAATAAAATTATTTTTGTTTAGTAAATTTAACAAGGAGTAAAACTCTATCTCTTTAACAAGTCTAACTTAAACTCAAACTCATCATTATCTTTTTTTTAAAACAAAATTATTTTTGTTTAATTCAAACTTAACAAGGAGTGAAACTCTATCTTTTCAACAAGTCCAACTTAAACCCAAGCTCAAACATTGATAATTTATTTCCAAATTTGCGAGGTTAATCATAAACACTATAAAAGCAAAGCAAACCCCAACATATATATTTTTTTAAACCGAGTAGAGGGGTGAACTCTTCTTATGTTATTTTCTTCTACTCTACTTTGTTAAAAAAGATTTATTTTATGGTTTTTCATGTATTTTTTAAAAAAGTAATTTTCGTATATGAACCACCAAACTCCTTTTAGTCATTTTTTACAAGATAAAAAAGTTTGCAATAATTGAAATTATTCTTTTGAATGTAACTTATCTTTCTCTTATATTTCTCCATTGTATAGTCATATATATATTTTGTTTTGTTTTAATAATTTCTAAACAGTGAATCATTTGATTTTTTTTAATTTTTTTTTTTTGTCTTTCAGAAATTTTAATATCTGAATTTTTCAGTTATTTTTTTTTGCAGTATCTGAAACTATTTGACGAATTTTTTGTAAGCCATTGCAGGTTTAAGCAATGACTTCTTCATCAAATTGTAACACACATTAAAGTCAAATAAGAGCAAATCATGCAATGATGTATTTTCTTAAATTTTTTATAAAATTATTGTAGTCTACCTCACAAATAGGTAGGTTCACATGCATAGTATGGGTTAGCGACTAGTTTAAAAGTATAAATATTCTTAATATCATTTTCTTTTTCGAAGTGAAACATTTTGCTTTTGTGAGAAAGATTTATTGAAAGCTATACTGGAACAATAAAAGAGAATGATATTCATCTTCCTCTATAAATACCAACCTTTCATAAGGAATTTCGAATATTGAGTGTATGAGCTAGCTTTTGTTTGGGTCTAATATTTTGTAATTCAATATTGGATTCGTTTTTTTTTTTTTTTTAATAATTCAATAGTTATAATGAAAATGCGAAATTTGAATCATGGAAATCTTGGAAACACCAAAAGTAATTATCAACCAGCTAAACTAAAAGACTTTTGGCTTAGATTTGTTACTTGGACCCCTAATAAACGAGGGAGTTGGGAGGTTGGCTAAGGTAACTTATCAGCGTTTTGTTTTTGGTTTAAGTTTTGAATAAGTATTATATTTTTAAACTTTGTAGTTTTTGAGCGTGGATTGGATTTATATAGGTCCCATTTAACAGTTGGATCGGTTGAAGGCTGATCAAGTCCAATTTTTAATTCCAAGGTAGAAATTATCTTTTAACACACATTTATTACAATGAATATTTTAAAATATATATTAAATTAATTAAAACAACGTTTCTTCTTTCTTAAAAAAAACAATAATAATAATTAATGAAGGTTTTCTTCCATTAAAAAGAATCAGCAATTAACAGCTTTTGTTAGAAACTAAATTAGAGATTTTACAACTAGAGTGTAATAGCATTTTAGCAAAAATGCAAAACACACATTACCCATTCTCTAAATTTGACCAGAATTTATTTTTGGCCTCTAATTTTAATTATTTTTTCATTTTGTTTAGTTGAGACCTCCAAATTTCAAAATTGTCAATCAATGCTTATTGTTAGTCTCCGTCACACTACTCCGTTAAAAACACTCATAATGACACCATTCTAGTATTTTCTGAATATTAATAACTAAAATTATTATCTTATTATTACTTCAATAGTAAAAAAAGGACCAATAAAAAAATGAAAAAGTTTAGTTATAGCTTATAGTTACAATTTTGCTCAATATCTTTTTATTATATGTGAATTTTGACATATTTATCATTGGATTATATTTTCTTCTTATATCTTTCATGGATACAAAATTTTCAAAAAAAAAAAAAAATCAAAGATTATTAGCTATGTCATTAATTAAATGTTTAAATTTCAAATTTTTGTTATATAAAATTATGCATAGAAAATAAGTATATGGATCAAATATTAAATAATATCTGATTAGTATGAAATTTGACATGTGTGTTAAGAATATAAAAAATACGAAATCTAATGGTTAGATTTTTAAAGTATATAACAATGTTAATTTTTTACTAAGAGTTGTAGTCTTAAACTATAATTAAGTTTGTAACAAAACACTTTCTCAAAAAAAAAAAATATATATATATATATATATATTGTAGCAAAACTTTTTCCATAAAATAAAAATCAGGAAATTAGAAAACTATTGAGAGAAGGAGACCGAGAGTGCGTGTTTTGGTTTCGAAATTGAACTTTTTAAAATTTCCTTTAAAAAAAAATGACAAAGGCAACAAATATTCCAAACTTCCCAAGTATAGAAACCTCAGCATCCTCTCTTCTGACAAAAAAGACCTCAACATGGCTATATGGCTATATTCCTGCTACTGTAACTACTCCGATGCAAATCAAACACCGCTTTAAAAGAGTGTTGTTATGAAATCAGTATACACACCAATATTTAGGTGGCCTAGTTGGTAAGATACTAGGCTAATAAGTTTAAAGACTTAGGTTCGAGTCTCAAACAACTAGTTGTATGTTGGTACTCTTTATATATCATCTCCATCCCAAACAATCGACTTAAAAAATAAGTGAGTTCTTCACACAAACTAAGAATATGGGGTCTTACCTAGGTGCGGGTGGGGTGTTACTTGATGGGAATGTGTATGAAATTCCCAAACCTATGAGATGCAAAAAATAAAGAAAAATTCGCCAAAGAAAAAATAATTACACACACAAGACAGTATTTATATGATTCGGCAATTTGCCTATGTCTACAGAGTTGCAGAGATTTTACTATTTTCAAGGAAAAATACAAAGTGTGGCAGTACAGTTTTTCTCTCTAAAAAAATGACAACAAAACTCTAATCTCCAAAACAATAGTTTTTATATCCTGCGTACAGAATTCACAGTGGGCTACAAAAAGGGCCAAAAATGAGCGCTACGACTTGGGCCTATTGGCCAAGACCTCTGCTCCATGGAGTAAGCTTCAAAAAATCTCCCACTAAAAAATGGTAACAACATTATTTCGAGTTGGGTCATAATCCGGATCAAACACAACTAGACTCCACATATCCCAACAAATCTCCCACCTGGAGACTAGTTCAATCGCCAACATCTATCGCAATCCTCCAAAGACAATCCCTCATCACTGCAACTCATCCTCCTATCCTCAACTTAGAAGACCAGTTAAAGTTGTACATAGTTTCAACTTCTCAGTAGTAACACCCTTAATCAACATGTCTGCTAGATTCTTAGATTCATTAATCTTCTCAAGTATTACCAATTTATCTTCAATAAGGTAACGGATAAAATGGCATCTCATCCGTATATGCTTCGACTTTGAATGAAAAGCTAGATTTTTAGCAAGAAAAATTGCACTCTGACTATCACTATGTAGAATGCCAAACTCTTGTTTCTTACCTAATTTATCCAAGAAGCTATGTAGCCAAATCATCTCCTTTCTAGTTTCAGTTGTTGCAACATACTCAACTTCTGTAGTAGACAAAGTAACAATTTTTTGTAGTTTTGAAGCCCAAGATATAGTTGTACCACCCAGAGTAAATACAAACCCAGTAGTATTATTTCTACTATCAATATCACCTGCTAAATCAACATCTACATAACCCTATAGTTTCAAACTTGCACATGTAAAGCAAAGACATGCATCAGTTGAGCCTCTCAGATACCTCAAAATCCACTTGATTGCTTCCCAATGCTACTTTCTTGGCCTACTCATGTATCTACTCATAACTCCTATTGCATGTACAATGTTTGGCCTTGTACACACCATAGCATACATCAAGCTACCAATAGTTGAGGCATAAGGCACCTTACTCGTATAGTCCCTTTCTTCTTTTGTCTTCAGTGACTGTTCTTTACTTAGTCTGAAATGACTACCCAAGGGTATGCTTACTGGTTTAGCTTTATTCATGTTAAACCTGCTGAGAATCTTCTTCACATATTCTGCCTGTGAAAGCTTCAATGTACCATTAGCCCTGTCTCTAATGATTCTAATACCAATGATTTGTTTTGCAGCTCCCAAATCCTTCATTGCAAACTATTTTGACAATTGATTCTTCAGATTATTAATCTCTTTAATGCTAGACCCTGTAATGAGCATATCATCCACATACAACAGTAAAATGATATAAGAATTGTCAAAGAACTTAACATAGCAACAGTGATTAGCTTCACATCTCTTGAACCCAGTTCTATTCATAAAACTATCAAATTTCTTATACTACTATCTTGGAGCTTGCTCTAGGCCATACAAGCTCTTTCTCAGTTTGCAGACCAGACTCTCTTGTCCATGAACAATAAACCCTTTTGGCTGACTTATGTAAATTTCTTCTTCTAAGTCACCATGAAGGAACGTTGTCTTCACATCTAATTGCTCAAGATATAGATTCTTTGTAGCCACCATTCCTAGTACTAGTCTAATTGTTGACATCTTCACTACTGGAGAAAATATTTCTGAGTAGTCAATGCCCTTCTTCTGCTGGAACCCTTTGATAGAACCCTTTGACAACTAATCTGACCTTATAGCATTTGCTACCATCATGCTTATTCTTTATTCTGTATACTCACTTATTGTGCAAAGTCTTCTTTCCTTTTGGCAATTCAGTTAGTTTCCATGTCTGATTCCCCAACAAAGAATCTATCTCATCCTTCGTGGTTCACTCCCACTTGCTTGAATTTTCATCTAGTAATGCTTCATCATAACACTCTAGCTCACCACCATTAGTCAACAGGAGATAATTTAAAGTGGGTGAATAATGTTATGGAGGTCTAATGATCTTGGAAGATCTACGAACTTCAGCTACAAATGTACTCTGATCTACCTGTGAATTTACATTCTCTTTATCTTCTTCACCCTCTTTCTGGACAGTATTTTCAATCAATTCATCTAAGTTGACAAATTCAGATTTCTTTTGATCCATCTTTGTAACATTCGGCACTACAATTCATCTGTCCTTGTACAAAACCTGTTCATTAAATATCACATTTCTGCTTTTGATTATTTTTCTGTTTTGTTTATCCCAAAACCGATAGCCAAATTTCTCATCACCATAGTTAATAAAAAAACATATTTTAGACTTTGCATCAAGTTTACTACGAGCATCTTACGAGCATCAGAATCAATATGAACATAAGAAACACAACCAAAAAATATTAAATGGGAAAACTTTACCTCTTTACCGCTCCAAACCTCTTCAGGAATTCTAAACTTCATGGGAACTAATGGTCCTCGGTTTATTAGGTAAGCTACAGTACTAACAGCATCAGCCCAAAAAGTTTTTGGTAATCAAGCATGCAACCTCATACTCCTAGCATGCTCATTAAGAGTTCTGTTCATGCGCTTAGCCACACCATTCTGCTGTAATATCCCAAGAATGGTCTTTTCCATCCTAATTCCATGTGCAGCACAATACTCATTGAAACCTCCATCTATATACTCTCCTCCATTTTCTGACCTCGGACATTTTACTTTTAAACCAATTTTTGTCTCAACCATAGCCTTCCACTTTTTAAAAGTCTCAAATACATCATATTTATTTTTTCAGAAAATAAACTCATACCTTTCTGCTTGCGTTGTCAATGAAAGTGATGTAGTATCTTGAATCTCCAAGGGATGCAACTAGAGAAGGCCCCCACAAATCAGTGTGTACTAACTCCAATTTTCCAGCCTTTGATGTCCTGCCAGTTTTCAAGAAGCTCACCTTTTTCTGCTTTCCTAAGATGCAGCTTTCACACATATCAAGATTAATAGACTTCAATTTTGGTAGTTTTCCTTTTGACAGTAACATCTTCATCCCTTTGTCACTCATGTGACTAAGTCTGTGGTGCCATAGACTTGCATCAATACTTGCTTCAGCAACTGTAATTGTGTTTCTTGGACTTGAGATTATATACAAAGTACCAGTTTTCTTTCCACAAGCCAATACCATGTCTCCCTTTGTAACCTTCTAGGTACCACCAACAAATAGTATTGCATGCCCTTCATCATCAAGTTATCCTACAGAAATCAGATTCCTCCTCAAGTTAGGAATATATCGAACCTTCTGCAATAACTAGATAGACCCATTGGGCAATATAATTCGGATGTCTCCCATACCCACAACATCTAAGGCTTCTCCATCAGCCAAATACACCTTACCAAAATCACCTTCAACATAGTTCTATATGATTTCTTGGTGTGGAATGGAATGAAACAAAGCTCCTGAGTCCAAAACCCAATCATCAAGTGGACTGTCTACAACAAAAAGCAATGCATCTTGTACCTCATCTATTACAGCATTAGTAGAATCATTATCATTCTTCTTCTTAGGACTTTTGTACTGCCTCTTAAAATGGCCAACTTTGTCATAGTTCCAACATTGGACCAATTGGCCAGATCTAGATTTACTTTTGTTCCGATTGGAATTTCTAGATTTTGATCTGCCCCGATTTGAATTTTTGTCATTACTTCTACCTCTTGTCTCAAGGTTTCACCTGCATCTCTTCTGTGAATCTCCTCAGCTAGAATTAGATCTCGTATGTCATTGTACTTCAACTTTTCTTTTCCAATAAAATTGCTCACTGCCATTCTCATAGCCTCCCAATTATTTAGCAACAAAGCCAAAACAATTAGTGCACGGATTTTATCATCAAAATCAATTTCTATAGAAGACAATTGATTTGTGATGGTGTTAAATTCATTCAGATGGTGTGCCATCTTCAAATTGAATAGTTTCTTCATTAGATGCACCTTGTTATTTGCTGACGGCTTTTCATACATACCAGACAAGGTCTTCATTAGATCTGTCATGGTCTTCTCCTTCATGACATTGTGTGCAACAAACCTTGATAGAGTTAATCTGATAACTGCCAACACCTGTCTGTCAAGAAGATTCATTCATCATCTTTCATAGTTGCAAGTTTCTCCCCTAAAAGCGGCGGGTGCAACTTCTTCCCATAGAGATAGTCCTCAATTTGCATCCTCTATAATCCAAAGTTTGTGCCATAGAATTTTTCTATTCCAAATGCCTTTCCTGTTTCCTTTACCATTGCTCTCACTCAAACCTAACCCTAGGCTCTGATACCAATTGATGGGAATGTGTACGAAATTCCCAAACCTGTGAGATGCAAAAAATAGAGAAAAATTTTCCAAAGAAAAAATAATCACACACACAAGATAACATTTACATGGTTCGGCAATTTGTCTACGTCTACGGAGTTGCAGGGATTTTACTATTCTTAGGAAAAAAATACAAAGTGCGGCAGTACAGTTTTTCTCTCTCAAAAAACAACAACAAAACCCTAATCTCCAAAACAACAGTTTTTATATCCTGCGCACAGAATTCACAATAGGCTACAAAAAGGGGCAAAATATGAGCGCTACGGCTTGGGCCTATCGGCCCAACCCTTCACTCCATGAACTAAGTCTCAGAAAATCTCCCATTAAAAAACGGTAACAACATTATTTCGAGTCAGGTCATAATCCGGATTAAACACAACTAGACTCCACAAAACGCAACACTACTATGGTCACACCTAAGAGGGAGCTACATTGGTCGCCCCCCTCTCTATCCATTTTTTGTTTACCAAAAAAAAGAAAAAAAAAATCAGTATATATTGGGGTTTATTGATTTCACTCAGATGGTAAAGTCAACTACGGATTTTCAAAAGAAAGTGTAATTCTTGTGAGTGGGAAAAAGATCATACCTCTAGTCCTAATGGATGTATTTTTATACTTGTATAAAGCATCTCCCTCACCTCCTTAAATTGAGCCCCATAGCTCGGGTTTCTTTAATTGAATTGATATTTGTCATTTTGATTTGACCATGATTGGGCGGCTTAATATTTTGACCTGCCTTAGAAAAGGAATGGAACATATTGCATTGCATATTTGCATTAAATGCAATAGAGGTTTCCAGGTTGCTACAATGAATACAAATCCTTTGTACTATTTTTTGTGTTCTATTTTATGTTTCATAAATCACAATTTGTCATGTATTTGTTTTTTTTTTTTTAATAAAACAGTCAAAGTTTAAAATGGAAATAAAAATAAACATATGACAAGTTGTAATTGGTAGAACATAAAGTGGAACACAAAAAGTAGTATAAATAATTTGTATTATGCTATAACTGCTATTTATGAATATAAAACTTTTGTCTCACTTTTGTGTTCTACTTTGAGTTCTACAAATCACAATTTATCTTATATTTGTTTGACTTTCCTTATTAAAAATAACTAAAGTTCGCAATGAAAAAAATAAATAAATAAATTTTTTTGATCATAAATAAATAAATAAGCGCATGGCATATGATGATTTTTTTTTTTAAAAAAAAAAAAATTATATGAACATGGCATATGATGATTAATAAAGTATAAAGAAAGATAGATGATTTGAATTTGCTACTTTGCATATTTATCATTTCTTTTTAGGCTAGGGTTTTGATGATGCAGTGAGACTAGCGAGATGATCTTCGTGAGTTCGACCTTCTACAGATGGAAGTGGCCTTCCATTGTTGATGAATTTGATTAGATCCACAATTACACTATTGAGATATGTTTGGACTCCCCATAATGTTTTGAATGCTTTCTTTTAATAAGGTACACATGACAAAAGAGAATACTAATATTTTAGGGCTTGTTGGATTGAGGGTGAAGGGAGGGAGTGTGGAAAGAAGTAGAATAGAGTTGGATGAAAATAAGTTAATTTTGGGGCAACTCTACTCTACTCTCTCTCTATCTCCTTCGCCTTCAATCCAAACCATTACTTCTCTACAAATGCTAGTAATCATGTTTTATTCTACAACATTTAGTTGTTTGGTAGAGTATTCTTTACTTTGCATTTGAAGTTCTTGCCTAGCTTTAGGTTTTGTGTGAAAATGAGTAATCTGCTGGAAGAGTATTCTTTACTTAAAATTCGGAGTATTTTCCTAGATTTGTCTTCTTAATTGATTACTTTCACCGATGTGCTGTCTTGATTTTAGGTCTTCTTCACTTTGCAAAGCCTCTTTGTGCTGCTAGCTTGTAATCGATTCTTTAATTGCCTAATGGAGTAATTTTTTTTTTTTTTTTTTTTTTTTTGTCCATATCTTAGTTGATTACTTTCCTATATGAAAGCCAAACTTTATTTGCTTCTATTTTCTACTCAAATTGCAAGCATGTCTCTTTTTCTTTTTCTTTTTTTTCTTTTTTTTTTTTTAACTTTTGAGTTTGAGTTATCAATTACATTTGTAAATTTGAATATTTCTGCTGAGTATACTGCAAGTTAATATTAAGTTTACTAATACAATAGATTTCGTTCTGGTATCCAATGCAATAAATGCATAAAAAATAACTAACTTGCTAACAAAGTTTTTTTTTTTTTTTTTAATTTTAATTTTTTATTTAAGAATATGGAAAACATTTTGGTTGAATTGTACCATCCGACATTTTGGGTAGAACCTCTTCTATTTAGATTTCAAAATTATTTCTTTTATTAGTCCTTGTTAGGGACGTTATGAGACAAGAGCCAAAAATACTAGAATGGCCCAAATCTCCCCATTGGATTCTTTAGATACGAATATTTGTGGAGAGTATTAAGTTCAAAATTCCAATATTTAGTGAATAGAGGCTAATGGTGCTTTAATAAGAGAGCAATCAGAATTTTAATAACAAAAATGCTAAAAAAATGCATAAAAATAACAGATCTGAAACTTTGACCCACAGTCAGCAAGAAGTGAAAATTGAGAGAGGTCGTGAGGAAGAGAGGGAAAGATCTCTTGTACCCATAATTCCACCCCTTGACTTTAGAATCGTGAGAATATTAGCTGATTGAATGAGTTTTTTCTCTAAAGTTTCAACTATGTGGGTAAAACATGGTTGGTTCCTTTTGAATCTAATTGATGCCTTTTGTATTGAGGTTAGGGTGTTCTAAGTGACTGGTTTTTGGTCAATAAAAGACGTTTTGAATCCCAAGGTATCAACCAAAGAGGTTATGGTCAGATTTGCTTTAATTTGGTAAGAGGATTGGCTCATTTTTTTTCATAATTTGGAAAATGAAGTGGCCAAAATTCATGGGCTGATGTTTCCTAAACATGGCAAGTCCTTGGGGGTTGCATTTGGTTGCTGTAGCAAACAAGGTAGCCACTTAGGATCAACTATGTGTTTTAGTATAAAAAAAAAAAAAAAAAAGTGTAGAGCATAAAAGTTAGACCATAATTAGCCAAAGCATAAAACATCTTTTGGGGTGGAGATTTTAGGTACAAGACCTCCTCTATGAGCCTAAGATACTAATAACGTCTCTTGCCCACTTGGTAGCACTACAAAAAACTTCATTCGTTTCAACCCACTATTTCCAAGGGTCCACTAAAAAGGATCCAAACAAACATTGAAATTAGGTCTGAGCGAATAAGTATGGCTAACTTTATTTCAATGGTCATTAAAACCAAGGTGGTCAATTCCGTACCATACCGGCCAGTATGGCCAGTATATACCGGACCGGTCAGTGCACCGGTACAGATAACCCTCTCGTTTCGTACCAAAAAAAATATCGGCCATACCGGCCGTGTACCGGCTGTATCGACGAAATCTGGCTATTTCGGCCGGTAAATGAATATCGAGCCGAAACACGAAAAGTCTCATTTGTAGGGAAAGAAAACAGAGAAGAAGGAGAAAAGGAAGAAGACGGCGATGAAGCAGGGGTGGCGCCGTGAAGCAATTGCTTCTTCTTCTTCTTCTTCTTTTGCTTCTTCTTTTTTCCTTTTTTTCTTCTTCTTCTTTGTCAGGTCTGTCCGTCTCCCTCTCTTTTTTTTTTTCTTTTTTTTTGCTGAACCTTTTTTTCTTCTTCTTCTTCTTTGTCAGATTTGTCCGTCTCCCTCTCTTTTGTTTTTTTTTTTGGTTGAACCTTTTTTTCTTCTTTGGTTTGTCCGTCTCCTCTCTCTTTTGTTTTTGCTTAACTGTGTTATGTATGTGGTGTGGTTTCTCACTCTCCCTTTCTTTGTTTTGTATTTGTTTTTGAAGTTTCCTAAACTCTTCATGTGACTGCAGGACACTGTCACCAGCTGCCAAGCATTGAAAATATTGAAAGCATTTAATTTTTCAATAAAAGATGAGCTCCAACGTGAAAGCTCTCTCCATCACTACTTTTCAGCTTTGGCCTTTGAACCCAAATGATGTGACATAATGTATATGTATTGCTATATTACCACGGTATTGCAACAAATTTATATTTTAAACAATGTTAATATTACAATATTTTAAATAATTTTTGTTATAATTTATAATGTGAGGAGTTATAAGTGATGAAAATGTGAACCCACATATACTCATAATTTTTTTCACCTCTCACAACTTATCATATAAGGAGTTGTGATAAAAGTTAATAACTCCATAAAAAAATATATATAAAAAGTTGCAAATGTGATATATTGAGTTATTAGAAATATAACTTTGTATATTGTATAAAATATTAAAAAATAGCGGTAAATCCGAAACGGTACACCGGTATTAACCGGTATCTGAAATATATCGTACTGCTGGTCAAACTGGTACAGCTTCCGGTACGGTATTGACTTCCTTGATTAAAACCCTTGAAGTAAGATAACACAATCATTTAAAAAAAATGCATACCAGTTTTAGTAGCATTCCTGTGAGATTTTTGGCTTTGAATATTACATTTTTCAGCACCACTTTAAGGCGACCCTCAAAATAAAGATATCCCAAAATTTTCAACCCACGAAATAAAGCAATTTGAAAAATAAAGGCAGAAAACTCATTTCATTTAGTTAGATCGAAAACTTATTTCCATGGATTCTTTAACTCTCAAATTCTGTCTAAGAAAACTCAAAGGTACGGTGGTTGACGACTTAGCCGACAACTATTTGAGGCACAGTGGTTGACGATGTCATAAAATATAATACAATACATGATTTTACCCACAATGAGGTCATTCTTGATTGAATCGGGCTTGTAAAAAATGTCTCATGATAATGGATATCAATTGTGCTTTTATTTTGAAAAAGAGTAACTACACTACAACCAAGGTCCAAGAAGCTTAAATTTTATCCAACTTTTCAACAACAAATTTGAACTATGGAAAGGAGAACAATGCATTTTATGAAAAGTATTTGAAATTTGAATAAGCCAAAGTGGGACAAAGGTTTTTATCCCCTTACACCCAACAATTTGGGATCTTCTATGCAAATTATCTTTCCCATATGAAACGATCTTGAACTCAAAAGTTAAAAATATATATGTTTAGAGGGGCAAATGATAACATACACTTTCAGTTGGATTGTTTCTCTTGGAACCAAACACTACCAGGTTCTCAGTATTGAACCAAATTATGAATGCATAATATGTTTTTATTTTCATATTATTAAGAAACTGGTTTCCTGCTCCAAGATTCCATCAGCTTTAAAAACAAATTTAGAATTTTTTTTGGACTTAAAGCGCTTTGCTCAAAAATTCCATCACCTTAAAAAAGAAGAAGAAGAAGAAGAAGAATTTAGAATTTTTTTTTGGAGGGTGGGGGGGGGGGGGGGGGGGGGGGGGGGGGGGGGGCTTAGTTAGAACTTAGAAGTACTTGGAAAAACAAGATCGGTATGTAGTAACAACATTGCAAGCTAGAAGTTAAAGTCTTATCTCACTCTTCAACAACAAAATAAAATTATGAAAAGAAAAACAATACAATTGATGAGCATTGAGCAGTTATTGAGAGTTCAATAAGAGCATTGGTAGAAAATTACGTAAATGAGTAAAAGAGTGAAAATAGGTGACCAAACACCCAAAACCTTTCCCCATCAACTTATCCATACGTACCCATTTAATCTATAGTGATTACCTATATTTGGGGAACACCATTCAAATTACCTATATTTGTTGAAATAGGGTTTATAAATGAATTTGAAGTGAGTGAAAAAAAAAAAAAAAACAAAGTAGTTACCTAAAAAAAGGAAAGGAACAAATTGGAAGAAAAATATAGGTAAGTTACAACTATTGCTCTAAAGTCATGACTATCACCTTTCAAACTTAGAAGTGACGGTTGGCATGTAATAATGATTGCACACTCGAAAAGATTCACCTTTCAGGGTACAAGACCCTATTAAATGCTATAATTGTCCACCAAAACATACTCTCAAAAATGATTCAAATGAAATATTATTACAAATAACTGTTCATCTCAAATAATTTTAATAGCCAAGCAAATAAATCCAAACTCTTTTCAAGACTCCATACCACAAGTAAAAGTTCCACAAATACAAATTTTAAAAGTTACTCAAAATTCAACATGTAACATATATTGACACTAGCATTAAGCTCCTATCACACACAACAACAGCTCAATAAGCTTGCTACTCCCCAATATCTGTAAAAGAGAATGAAAATAGTGAGCTCAATAAGTAACCACTAGCCTTAAGCCCTAAACTAGTTGGATAAAAAAGTGGTATATAATAAAAACATCATTGGTCATAGTAAACAAACTTAATTAGTAGCTTTGGAAACAATAATTAAATTTATTTAGAACTAATAACTACATTGCTGAAAGCAATTGACAAATATATAGAAATTCATTGAACTTTGAAAATAATACAAATGTTATAAAATATTACATATACTAAACAATTATGATTATGATCATGTTATATACCTGTGACTAGACTTAGAATCACATATAGGCTAGTGTAAGACACAAAAATACCAATGCATACCCCATTGGTGGGGTACAAAGTATAGTCAAACTGTAATCAATCAAATTCATAAAAACAAATCAATTTTCATTGTAGTCATATCCAAAATCATATATAATAACATTTCAATCAACAGTAGAAACAATCTTATATATCTACTCCCTTTGAACCATTGGTTTTTTACACAAAAAAGTTCACATATTTATTTCAATTTTGAAGAAGGTAAACATTTGAAATAGGAAATAAATTTAATAAAAAATTTCCATCATTTCAAAAGGAAGGAAATTATGTTATTTTTTTCCTTTAAACAAACTTATTTTAAAATATCAACAATATTTCCTAAAAAGAACTATTAATTATTTTATTAAATGTGTTAAGTAAAAATACCACTAGATAAGAGGAAGGTCATTTACCCCCAATAGCCTTACTAAAATAACCAAATTTCAAAGGTATGACACTCAAGATCAAGCCAATATAATGAAACATACAAACTAATTTACTAACCCTAAACTTTAGCTGTTAGATTCTAAAGACTTAGGATTTGATGTATTTAGAACTCTAATGTGTAATGTTGGCAAATCATAATCAAAACAATATGTTTAGTCTTGTTTAGGCTTGCTCAAAGTTGTGTAATTCATGTAAAGTTGGAATCGAGAGGCTGCAGATGCATTGGTGCATTTCGGCCTGGCTCGATTGATCGAAAGATAGACTCAATCGATCGAAAGTTGGCCAGAATGTTTTTTCTACAGAATTTCAGCTCAGCCCTACCTCATTAAACGTTTTGGGTTTTCTATTTTTGCCTTAGGTATATAAGGCAAGACCCTAGCCACGTTTTTGTGAGTTGCTCTGAGTGTATTGTTGCTCATACTTTGTGGTTTGTGTGAATCTTTTGTGAGATCCTTGAGGAGCTTTCCTTCACATAAACTTAGGGTTTTCTAGGTACAGATATTATCAACACCTTGATGATTAACTCAGTTGCTGCCATTGAAACTTAAAGAAAAACAAGCGTGGGTGCTTGTATCTGGTGGAGAATCCAAGAAAGAAGGAGTTCGTGGATTCAAAGCTTGCACATGGTCGTGTCAGTAAGTTCTATTGGTGGGTAGCATTAGGAAGTCAAGCGGGGAGCTTGTAAGTCCTTTTGTATGAACTTCAATTCCTTCATATAGTGGATTCAAGTTTACCTTGAGAATAGCTAGGTCAAATCCTTCCTAGATTTTTACCATGTGGTTTCCTGGGTCATCATATCATTGTGTCATTTATTTTTCCGCTGCTTTATATTCTTGATATGATTGTGTAACCTAGATTTGCATAATTTGACTAAATTAATCACTTGGCTAATTAACTAGGCTAATCTGGTTGGGTTAAGGGGTCTAAAAACCGTTCATTAGCAATTAACCAAAATGTATGTATGTTCAATCTAATTTGAACCTTTTCCTTAAAACACCTCAACTAAGAGAATACCAAAAATATATTACTTATGGAATTTTGGAAAAAAAAAATACTATCTTAAAATTTGTTATAAAAATTTTGAGAGAAGCTATATGAAATTGCCTCTTAAAGTTTCTACATTTTAGAAAATTATGTATTTTAATATAAATTGCTTATTGGACCAAATTGGGCAAGAGGTGAGCCATACTTTCCCCCAACAATATGGCTCGGGAGTAGGCTTTGATATAAACCCTTAATTTCTAGATTTCCCCCCAATTTTTCTATAATTTTCTTTTGTCTTTTCTACATCTTTTTTTTAATGTACCATATCAAATTTTGAATATATAGTTTTTTTTTTTTAATGAAATTCTATTGCTAATTTCATGTTAAGGGCTAATTCATTAACTAATCTCATTAAAAAAAAAATGAAGTTATTAACATCCTAGAGTCAATGATCTAACCCCAAAAACCAAAATCCATCAAAGTATCGCATAATTTAACCAAATCAATTGGCCAAAATCCCTCTAATATTAAAAAAATCCCCAAATGTTAAAACTCTATATTTTGGAAATTTGAAGAGATTAGAATTACTAGTAAGAATTTCTTGCCTTGGGTATGCTTTGGTTGATCTTGGCCTCAAGGTTTCAACCATGATCTATTATTCCTAGTAAATTTTAGACTCCTCCCTAGAATTCTATATAGCATACATTTCATTTGATGATTTTAGAAACTAACAAAAGCTTATTAATTTAATTTTTCTAAACTACACCCTTAAAAATAATAATAAAGTATTCTTTTTATAATTTGATAATTAAGAGAACGAGATGTGAACTTTAAATAGGAGGGTATCAATTGATCTATAAAGCTCTTGATATTACAAAAACATAAAGGGAAACCTAATAAATAATTAATAATACCTCCGTCCCGGTTTGTTTGTTCTCTATTCCATTTTAGAATGTCCCAAAATATTGTTGTTAGGACATATATGTTTTCACTTGTTAAGAACATATGTCACTTATTTATGTAAATTGGCTAATCTTTTGACAAAATGCATTTTACTTGTAATTGGGTAGTTCTAGGTGTTTTTAATACTTCAAGAAATAAGGTTTCAAGGTTAAGTGTTGAAGTCATCAAGTCTGTCCAAGAAAAAGCAAGCTGAAGTGCAAAGTTTTTAAAACTCGACACCTTCTCGATAGCTACCTCGACACCTGCTATCTGTCAAGATTTAAAATTTCAGATTTCCAATCTGATTTTCTTGGGATCCGTGAATATGATTTTGGGCCTTCTTTTCTTCTAACCCTAAACATATAAAAGGATTGTTTTAAGAGCCGTCAAGTGTGACACAAGTTGCAATATCATTGAGCAATCTCTGTTCAAGCAAATTATGATCAAAAGATGAAGTTCTTGACCTAGTTCATCTTCCTTCAAGAAGTTGCTGTGGATTTGCACCGTAGGGTTTTGTAACCAAGCATCTTCCTACTATTCATCATAAAGGATGAACTGAAGAACTTTGCAGCCAACCTTTCTTCCTTAGTTGGTGTTCTGAAGTTGCGTACTGGGATCCACGCATTGATTAGTCACGTACTTGGGAGCCGTGCATCAAAGGTAGGAACTGTCGCTACAGATCAAGTCCAATTGGGTATTGGGGTAAGGGTTCAACTGTAGGTTGGTAAGGTACTTGGAATTCCTTTACTTGTAACCGTTTGATTTGATAATAGTAGAGTTTCGGGAGTGGTGACCTGAAAATCACCCGGTGGGGTTTTTTGCCGTTAGGGTTTTCCCCATTCGTAAACAAATCACCGTATTATTTAATTTCCGCTGCATATCTAGTTTTTGGTGATTTGTTTGTGCTTCCACGTAATTGCATGATTAATTGATTAATTAATAACTTGGCTAATTAATTAATTAAGGTTAATTACAATGGGTCATTCAGATTGTGGCCTATCAAGTGGTATCAGAGCGGGCACACTCTGATTAGGGTTTAATCTTTGCTGTGTTGATCCATTGACCCCTGCTTGTCATGGATAGAGGATAATCTTTAATTATACCTCCTTTATTTGATGGCACTAACTATGCATATTGGAAAGTACGTATGAGAGCTTTCTTGCAGTCTTTAGATGAAAAGGTGTGGCAAGCTGTAGTGATTGGTTGGACTAAGCCAAAAGAAGAACCGGCCGATTGGGATGATGCTAAGATCAAGGCGGCAAACTTCAACAGCAGAGCGTTAAATGCCCTATTTAGCGCAGTCACCAATGAGGAGTTCAAAAAGATATCCTCAACTGAAACTGCTAAGGAGGCTTAGACCATCCTCCAAACAACCTATGAAGGAACAAGGTTGTCAAAAATTCAAAGTTTCAGAGGCTCACTACTAGCTTTGAAGAAATTAAGATGGAGAAGGATTAGTCGTTTGATGAGTTCTATACCAAGCTCAAGAACATAGTGAACTCAGCCTTCAATCTTGGGGAAACCATCCCTAAACCCAAGATTGTAAGGAAGGTGCTTAGATCTCTACCTGAGAGATTCCATGCCAAGATTAAGGCGATAGAGGAATCAAAGGACATTGACAAGATTCCTTTGACCGAGCTGGTTGGAAACTTGCAAACCTATGAGATAGGGTTATCTAGGATTGGCAAGTCAAGTAAAGGCAAAAGCATGGCCTTGAAGGCAAAGAGCAGTGATACAAATGAGTCTTTCGATGATGAAGATTCCAAGATGAAGTCCTACATCACCCGGCAGTTCAAGAAGTTTATGAAGAATGCCAATGGAAGGAGCTTCGACAAGGACCGTAGGCAGTTCAGTTCTTCTCAGTTTAAAATCCAAGACAAAGGGAAGAAGGATGCTAAGGATGGCGGTCAGTACACTGTTCCTGCAGGACCAAAGTGCTTTGGGTGTCATAGATTCGGACACATGAAACATAAGTGTCCTACATATCTCAAGAGCATTGGGAAAAGCAAGGCACTTGCTGCAACTCTAAGTGACACTGAGCCTAAAGATAATTTCGACAATGAGGATGACGGAATCTTAAATGTCTTCACTGCCACAGTCAATCCTACTGAAGGGATTGTTGAAGAAGTGGATGAAGAAGAAGAACTGGTAGAGTCAAAATTTGAGAAGATGGATAATCAAGATGATATCCATTCAGCCTATGAGAAGCTGTACAAGCTCTCTAAAAAGCATGAGAAATTATATAGGCTGGCCACCAAAAAGCTCAGTGATGTGGAACTTGATCGTGAAGAGTTGTCCACAAAGTTTGATGAGGCGAATCAAACTATTGGAGCACTGAGATTTGAAAACAACTTTTTGGCTGAGAAGACCAAGAAGCTTGAAGCGGAGCTAGTTCAAGTAAGAGCTCAACTGGAGAGGACTTCAAGTGCAAAGCTTGATGAGATGCTTAGCAATCAGAAATCTGCTTCGGATCGAACTGGCTTGGGGTATGGTCTGTCTTTCTCTAATACTGCTTCTACTAGCAATACTGTTTTTGTTCCTCCTACTAATAACACTGAAATTGAGAATATTGATGTTAAAACTGAATTAGCAAGTGAGAACTTAGACAAGGGTAAATCTATCTTAGGAGCACCCCTTGAGTAAGATAAGAAAGATGCTAAAAACCCTAGGGCTAAGAAGGCTAACTCTCAAAAGCCTAAACAAAAGAAGCAGCATCTCTGTTATCATTGTGGAGCTGCCGGTCATACTAGACCAAATTGCTATAAGTGGTTAGCTACTCAACAGAGCAATGGCATGATAGCATCTGGAAGCTAAAATCAGCTTCAATCCTCTCTTGCTCCTCTTGGAGATCTTCTGAAAGCCCTCATGTTCCTTTTGAACTTGAACGGTTTAAATTCTTCCTCCTCACCGCCGGTTCAAGGATTCAATCAAAGGAAAGGCTCTTCCAAGGTATGGAAGACAAAGGACTTTAAGTGATTTCATCACTTTCTTTTCCCTTCTTGTTTTTCTGTTTGTTGCATTGCTTGTGTGTTTTCCTTTTCTGCTGAGTCAGTCTAGTTTTTGCTTTGCTTTGTTAATATGTTTTGTGTGTTTACTTTCAGTTTTGTTATTTTGTTTTTGAAAAAAAAATAAAAAAAAAATTAAAAAATCAGAAAAATACAAAAACAGTGTGTGTTCTGTGTACTTTGGTACTTGTGTACCTTAGATGGCTAATGAAACAAAGTTTTCTAAACTTTGTATCTTTTGTAACTTAGATGAGCATCTCTATGCACAACTAAGCAAGTGAGCTTTGTGGCTCTTGTTTGTGATGAGTAAGATTGGGTTATCTCTTAAAACTTAACACTCATATCACTCATTTTGACGGATAGGACTAGAAATCCTAAAAGAAAGGCATAAATAACCATCTCATCACTGTTGCCCGCCAATCATAATATGACAACTGTATGCTTTGGCATAGCAAAAGTGCAGTGTCAAAGACACCTGTATGGTTCGGCATAGCAAAAGTGCAGTGTCAAAGACATTCGTATGCTTCGGCATAGCAAAAGTGCGATGTCAAATGCTTAATATCTTAGGTATTTCTTTTCTCCTTTTTATGCCCATGTATGATATGCTAAAAAAAATAAAAAGAAAACATGCAAAGAAAATTAAAAGCAAAAAGATTAAAAATGCTTTAAATATGGTTACAAGCGTGTATTCTAGGAGATGTAGGAGTTATAGGATGTACCTCTAAGGTGATAGTCCCCATCAAACAGTTATGATTGTGTGTGAGTTAAAAGTTATTTTCTCATATCTCAGATTGTCATAACATGTATACACATATGCAATCTTGCGATATTTTTCACACACAACACGCAATATTCTTTGCTACTTTTAATACATGTGCAGGTACAATGTGATTTGGCCATCACAAAGGTTTTACATGTGCTAATGTATGCTCACTAAACTGTCATAACTTGTTTTTGAAAAATAAAATTGGTTAGACTTGTTTAGTGTGTGTGTGTGTTATGGAGGATCCATGTGCTTAAATTTTTGTTGAGAGATGTGTTTGAGAGCTTTATATGTTGAGTGGATCTTTGGTTGAGATGTGTGTTGGATTGCATTCATGTCTGTGTTTTTCCCTTCTCGAAAAACTGCTTTTTACTGCTGGCTCGACACCTCCTCGATACCTCCTCGATAACTGGTCATCTGTCGAGCTTCTCAAGCCTTTTCTTATCGCAATCTCGACACCTATCTCGACACCTGATGGATCGATCGAGAAATCTTCTGTCTCCTCGATAGATTCTCGACACCTGATGGATCAATCGAGATTCACTTGTTGTGTTTGATTCTTCTTTCTCGACACCTGTCTCGACACCTTGTGGATCGATCGAGAAATCTTCTGTCTCCTCGATACCTCCTCGACACCTGTGCAATCGATCGAGCATCTCGTATCTGAAATTGGTATTACATCTCGATACCTTTCGATACCTCCATCTGTCGACGGCCAAATTCTCGATAGCTTTCTCGACAGCTTCCTCGATACCTCTCGACACCTCAGCTGTCGAGAATTACTAAGGTGCCTATATATTGGACTGATCGCGATTTCTGTCATTCTCACTCGATCTCTCTGTGGCTTTTCATCTCCTTTTCACACTCTTCTCACTCAAAACTTCAAATCTTCATCATTTTCGATCTTCCCTTGCATTCCATCACCTGGTATGTTCTTTCTCCCTTCCTTTTTCATGCATTGCATGTTTTAAAACCTAGGTTTTGGGATTTTTTGAAATTTTTGGGGTTTTTCAAAATTGATGAGTGTTTCTTGAAACTTTGGGTTGGGTTTTCACTTAAATGCTTTTAAAATGTCATACATTGCATTTCATGTGCAATATAATGATATTTACATGCATTTAGATGTGTGCTATATGCTGTGTGCTGATAGGATTGGATTGGGCTGAGCTCATGATGCAATTTTTGTTTTGCATGTCACATGCTCATGCATTCTCATGCATACGTACTTGTTGTTCAATATATTTGTCATATTTGAATTGTTTTGGGAACTTTTCTGAGTGTTTTCCTCTCTCTCCTTCTCATTCTTTTACGTTAGTAGTGTCTATGGCACCCAAACGTAAATCCACTTCTGCTCGGAACCCTCTGCGTTCTGGAGCTTCTACTTCTTCTTATTCTGCTCCCCTTAACCTTCGGTTCCGTGATGGAGATGCCCATAAGGCATTTTCGGAGAACTTTTCTAGACAAGGTGTTCATTCGGAATGCCAAGTCATTCTGGCAAACTTGGCCGATACTGACCTTCCCTCTGTCATTCACAGTAGGGGATAGGGGTCACTGTGTGACATCCCGGTCACTTGCCCTCTTGTGCTGATACAAGAGTTCTACTCCAACATGCACGGGATTGATCGTTCAGTACCTCTCTTCTTCACTCGCGTTCGAGGTACGCGCATTCCTGTCACTCCGCAGCTAGTCGCGGATGTGCTTAGGGTACCTAGGATAGAGTTTCCCGATTACCCTTCTTATGAGCGTCTGAGGACTGTGTCCAAAGATGAGCTCATTTCGACTTTTTGTGAGCACCCTGCTGATTGGGGTGAGCATCAGTTCACATCATGTAGGCCTTTTGCTAAAGGTCCTAGATTTATCAACATGGTGATGACTTTTGTTCTCCATCCTCTTTCTCACTATAATTCTATCACAGAGTCTCGTGCTCGATTTTTGCTATCACTTCTAGAGCATCTTACCATAGACTTTACTTTTCACTTCATCCTGCCTATCATAGATGTTTATCTTGATTCGGCGTTCCGTGATAAGCTCATCTTTCCTTCCGCTATCATGAGGATCCTACGCCATTTTTCCATTCCCTTTCCTGTGTCCAACCACTTCACACACATATCTGCCATAGATGCCGCTACCGTAAAACGTAGTGAGGCGCAGTTCAGGTCGAGACAGCCGGATGCCACTCCTCCCTTCCATTCGGCTCCATCCAGATCAGCTCCATCTACATCTGCTCCTTCTTCCTCTTCGAGCGATGTATCTCTGGGAGATATTATGGCGCAGCTGCAGCGCATGGACACTCGCCTTGATACACTCTCTGCTGAGTTGTATCAGGTGAATGTTCGTGTTGGTTGTATTGCATGACGGCAGGCGACCATGGGTGGATTTGCTCTAGAGGCTACTCCTTCACCACCTACTCCAGCAGCTTCAGATTCTAAGGATGATGATGATGATGATGATGATGGGGATGCTAGCTCTGCCGATGAGATGTCTACATGACACTCTACCCTTTGTCACTCGTGACAAAAAGGGGGAGTAGTTTTGGGATTATGAGAGTAGTCATCTTAGGGGGAGAGTTAGTATATGACATTTTTGATAGGGGGAGTATTGACTTTTCTGAGGGATGTAGTGAGGCTTTATATGTATCTTTTCTTTTCTTACCTTTTAGATACATTGATCATGTATATGAGGTCCTTTGACCATTTTACATACATTGTACTTATTTTCTATATATGTGGATGTATGTTTCTTTCACCTCTCTCTCCATGTATTGTTTCTTTTCTATCTTTATACACATGTTCTTTATACTTGTATGCAATCTATTATTTCTGTTTCACACAGATGCCTTGATGAGTTTTGTTTAAAGTGTTTCAGAAATACAAGTTGTCAAAAGTCTACTAGCCATAAACTCTCTTCTTGCAAAGTTTTTTAAGAGTTTGTGTTAGGATAGATTTTATTGTATTCAACAAGTGAATATGAGTTAAGTGATTTATGACTTCTCTCATATGCTCATTTGTTTGTTGTGGTTTTAACACGGATTTCCAAATGGGGAGATTGTTAGGACATATATGTTTTCACTTGTTAAGAACATATGTCACTTATTTATGTAAATTGGCTAATCTTTTGACAAAACGCACTTTACTTGTAATTGGGTAGTTCTAGGTGTTTTTAATACTTCAAGAAACAAGGTTTCAAGGTTAAGTGTTGAAGTCATCAAGTCTGTCCAAGAAAAAGCAAGCTGAAGTGCAAAGTTTTTAAAGCTCGACACCTTCTCGATAGCTACCTCGACACCTGCTATCTGTCAAGATTTAAAATTTCAGATTTCCAATCTGATTTTCTTGGGATCCGTGAATATGATTTTGGGCCTTCTTTTCTTCTAACCCTAAACATATAAAAGGATTGTTTTAAGAGCCGTCAAGTGTGACACAAGTTGCAATATCATTGAGCAATCTCTGTTCAAGCAAATTGTGATCAAAAGACGAAGTTCTTGACCTAGTTCATCTTCCTTCAAGAAGTTGCTGTGTATTTGCACCGTAGGATTTTGTAACCAAGCATCTTCCTGCTATTCATCATAAAGGATGAACTGAAGAACTTTGCAGCCATCCTTTCTTCCTTAGTTAGTGTTCTGAAGTCGCGTACTGGGATCCATGCATTGATTAGTCACGTACTTGGGAGCCGTGCATCAAAGGTGGGAATTGTCGCTACAGATCAAGTCCAATTGGGTATTGGGGTAAGGGTTCAACTGTACGTTGGTAAGGTACTTGAGATTCCTTTACTTGTAACTGCTTGATTTGATAATAGTGGAGTTTCGGGAGTGGTGACCTGAAAATCACCTTGTGGGGTTTTTTGCCGTTAGGGTTTTCTCAATTCGTAAACAAATCACCGTGTTATTTAATTTCCGCTGCATATCTAGTTTTTGGTGATTTGTTTGTGCTTCCGCGCAATTATATGATTAATTGATTAATTAATAACTTAGCTAATTAATTAATTAGGGTTAATCACAAGGGGTCATTCAGATTGTGGCCTATCAATTGTCCTGTTTCTAAAAATAAAAATTATTAGTTTACTAATGTTCCTATTATACCCTTACTTTATTTTCAAAACTATTTGAAAAGAAAACTAACTAATATTTAAAAAAAATCAATTTCATTCGGGCACCTTTTTAGTTGTCTCATTAAGAATAACTCTTTTTTAAAAAGCTGATAAATTTATTTAAGGATAATTTTGTAAACTTATACATTTTTATAAGGCAGACAAGATAATAAATTATGTTCCCTTAAAAAGTTTGACTTTTCAAATAAGACAAATAAATTGGGACGGAGGGAGTACCAAAATTAATTTATTTAATGTCCTAATTTAATAAACACTTTTCTTTTTATCTTTTTCTTTGGGAGCATTACAATACAAGAACTTTTATAATACAAAGAACAAAAAATCCAATATTGATAGACAACTTTTGCAACAACTACATAACTTGTTGTCAAGCGCTTAGTAATCTAGTGGCTCTCCTATATTGAAAGAATTAGTGTTTAAATCTTTTATTCGTCATCATTGTAACTATCAAGTTATTAAGGGGAGAAAAACCTATAAAAATTGCCTACCACACATCAAGAAAAATATAACAAAAATGAAGTTGGAGAATTGAAAAACAGAGAAGGCTGAGCAAACATGCATATTCTGTAGTGTACATAAACACGCAGGGAGACCATAAGAAAGCAAAAGTTACCTGTTAGCGGCAAAATGCACATGATAAATATTGAGAGACCTTGCCTATCACACACACACTAGGAGGTCGCTTCTCAAACTTGCTGCATACCCCACCCTTCCAAAAGCCACGTAGAGATGGCACTTCAATCAATACTCTTCAATCTTAGAATTTTCCACAAGTCCTCCCAACTCCTGAACTGTTCCTATGTTCTTCAGCTTTGGGCATTCCCTGATTTTTACTTTCAAGGATGGGAATCTTTCCTTAATGTTGGTTCCCTCCAACAATCCCATGCTAGTCAACTTAGGCAGTTCCACCAGATGCAGCTTCTGTAAACTGTGCCTATATTCTTCTACTTTAGTGGGCCTAAACAGAGTCTCCAATTTATCACAGAATTTGACTTCAAGGATTCTAAGATTTTCTGGCAACTGAGAAGAGGGAAAAACAACTTCAAGCATCGGGCAACAATCTAAATACAGTTCTGTTAGAGTTGGGAGGCTCCCAGGTTGCATTTCCACACTGTACACACTCTTCAATTCAGGAAGGTTTGACGCCCATAGAATGTTTAGATTTTTCTGCATTTCAACTTCTGCATCTTCTCTGCCAAATATTGTCTCCATTTCTTCACACCTCTCCAACCAATAGCCCTTCATTGCTTTCAAATTGCCCACACCTAAATTTGATAAGCTTTCGACGAAGTCATTTTCAATCAAAGACACATATTCGGCTTTCATGAGCACATCCTCAACACCACCAGGGTACTCGTCAAATCCAATGATTTCCAAATACCGATGAATTTCTTCAGGAAAAAAAATGAGTTTGGAAGTAGATTTTTCTGAAGCTCGGGTCAACTCTATGCCAAAAAATATCTCTACTTTTGTCTTCCTTCTTCTCTTTGCAGGAAGTTTTGTCTTCCTTCTTTTCTTTGTTAGAAGTTTTGTCTTCCTTCTTTTTTTCTTCGCTAGAATTTTTGTCTTCCTTCTTTTCTTGTCCTGAAGTTTTGTATTCCTTCTTTTCTTGTCCTGAAGCTTTGTCTTGCTTCTTTTCTTGGATAGAAGATTTGTCTTGCTTCTTTTCTTGGCTCGAAGCATTGTCATCCTTATTTTTTGGGCTCGAAAATTTGCTTTCCTTCTTTTCTTGGATGGAGCCTTTGTCTTTCTTCTTTTCTTTCCTAGAATCTTTCCCTTCCTTTGTAAGAGCACAAACAGAGAATTGAAATTCTTTGAAACATGTCTCCCATAACTCAGAATTTTTCGTCAAATATTGGAAAAATTCAGTGCCACTCAATGACATGCAAGGCCTCTTTTCGTTGAACTTGAAGATGCCACAATGATCCCAGTTTAGCTCCTCTGGTAAGTTCTTTATCATCTCCCAATCAAGTGTTTGGAGGTCCTTTAAGTCTGGTAAATCAAGGTGCTTCAAATGAGTCAACCCTAAGATCCAATAGGGAAATTCTTTGAGTACCCCAGTCTCTTGTAAATCAAGAGACTCCAAATCTTTAAATGACTTCAGATTTGGTAGTTGCTGTAATTTTGTACAATTTCTTAACTTTAGACCACGGAGATTGGTGAGATTCTCAAGGGATGGTAAAGATTGAATATCTGTCTTTGAAAGATCCAAAAGCTTTAGCTTTGTATACGTTCCCAAACTTGGAACAGTATCTGAAAGTTTACAACCCCCAAGGCAAAGCTCGGTAAGGTTGGTGAGGCTGGTGAGGTTGGACATTAGAGGTATCTTAATCTTAAGTTTTGTTCCTGATAGGTTGAGCAGCCTAAGGTGGACCATCCTCTCCAAGAATCTTGCTTCAACTTCTTTCAAAGGCTCTGCCAAAGGTTCTCCAGAAGACCTAGAGGATTTCTTTTCTATTTCTTTTACTGATAATTTAGCTTCAGTTACTTTCGAAGGTTCTCTAGAGGACTCAGAGGATTTCTTTTCTGTTTCTTTAACTGGTGATTTAGCAACTTCAATTTCTTTCAGATGCTCTGCCGAAGGTTCTCCAGAAGACTCAAAGGGCTTCTTTTCTGTTGCTTTTACTGGTGCCAAAGGTTCTCTAGAAGACTCAGAAGGTTTCTTTTCTGTTTCTTTTACTGGTGATTTAGCCTCAGTTTCTTTCAAAGGCTCGGCCAAAGGTTCTCCAAAAGACTCAGAAGGTTTCTTTTCCGTTTCTTTTACTGGTGATTTAGCCTCGGTTTCTTTCAAAGGCTCTGCCAAAGGTTCTCCAGAAGACTCGGAAGGTTTCTTTCCCATTTCTTTTACTGATGATTTAGCCTCAGTTTCTTTCAAAGGCTCTAACGAAGGTCCTGAAGAATCAGAAGGTTTCTTTTCCGTTTCTTTTACTGGTGACTTAGTTTCTTTCAAAGGCTCTACCAAAGGTTCTCGAGAAGATTGAGAGGATTCATTTTTTGTTTCTTTTACTAATAGATCAAGCTCCTCCAGTTGTTCAAGGGCATCCAAGGATAGCAACTCAGACAAGTGTTCACAATTTTGTAGCAAAAGTTGGCAAAGCTTCTTGAGGTTGGCTATAGAAGGTAGACTTTTAATTTGGGTGTTTGAGAAGTTGAGATAGCAGAGGTTAGTCAAATGTTCAAAGGACTCGTCTTCGAATTTAACCAAACTAGAGGCATTAGAAAGATCAAGTTTCTCAAGTTTAGTAAGCCCTCTCGTTTTTGGCAATTTTTTCAATGGGCAATTACTTAGAAGGAGCTGACAAAGGTTCCCAAGTTTGGAAATGGATGGCAGTTCTTCAATTTTAGTGTTTGAGAGGTTGAGACTACGAAGACATGCCATATCTACAAAGGTATTTGGTGGGATTTTGACCAAATTAGAGACACCAGAAAGATCAAACGACTCAAGAGTAGAAAGGTTTGTAAAACTGGAAGGTAAACTAACAATTCCAGATTCAGATAAATCAAGGACTTTGAGGCCACCTTTGTTTTTAAAGGAATCATCATGGATTTGCTTTAGTGTAGTAGAACCAGAAAGACCCAGATTATGGAGAGAAGTCAACAAATCAAATTTGGACAATCTGGTTATGGATTCGCAGTTTTTTAATATGAGCCGAGTGAGTGTTTTAAGTTCTTTCAGAATGGGCAAATGGTTAATTTGGGTTTGGGAAAGGTCAAGCATTTGAAGTTTCTCAAGATTTAAGCATTTGTCTGTAATTTGTTTCAAAGAAGTAGAACCAGAAAGGTCAATGACCTCAAGGTTGGCAAGTTTTTGGTTTGGTGGTATTTCCTTAAGTTTTTGGTTTGGTAGTATTTGTTTTAGGTATGGTAGTATTTTCAATTCAGAACACTCTTTAAGGATGAGACGACGTAGTTTAGTTAGCTTGGAAAGTGAAGAAGGCAGTGATTGAAACGGGACTGCAGAGAGGTTGAGGCCTTCAAGTTGTTGCATCTTCAGGAAAAAATCATTTGGAATTTTCTCCAAGGAGCTAGCACCAGATATTTCCAGAACGATTAAATTTTCATGGTTTTTGATTTGATCAATGTTATCCAACTGATCACAGCCCCTGAGCACAAGCAAGCGAAGATTAGTACTTTCAGACAAAAACCTGGGTAGTGACCTGAATCTAGGATTGAAAATGGCAAGAACTTGGAGTTTCTTCATGGGCTGAAAAAACATTGTGTCGATAACTTCCCCGGAGAGACGACTTCCATCTATCATGAGTGTGGAAACTTTGTTCCAACTTTTAGGACCGTATGGTGTTTTTATCATGCCTTCTCCTGGTGCAACTCGCCCAATGCCTAGCTCCTTTCCATACTCAAGAATACTAGCCAATCCCAATCTCGATATGCCACGACCATGGCAATGATCATCAGGAACACTAGCCAATCCCAAGCTTGACGTCCGGCAACCATGGCAATGCTCATCAGGAACAGTAAGTGCTAGTCCTTCCATGGTAACAAGACCATCTACTCGTAATTTCAGTATGCAACGATCTATAAGCTTCATCAAAACACAATGTCCCTCTTCATATGCCTTGTCAAACTGATCATTAACACCAATATATCCTTCCAGTATCCAGCAAGCTATCAACTCCTCATAATTGATGCCTCCAAATTTCTGAAATAATTGCCTACTTTGCCAACAACAATTGATCAAAGCCATATCAGTGCAAGCCAACATGTCATACACATAGCCCAGTAGTGGATTTACACTTTCTGGTTCATCCAGAGCACCAATCAACATCCGAACTCTTGAATCAAAATCACGTTCTTCAATATGACTTAAGGCTTCTGCTATCATAAGGATCATAGCTGGCAGACCCCGGCTCTTTTTAGCAATTTTTGTAGACAAATGTTCAAAATGTGGCAGACCCTTGCTCTTTTTAGCAATTTCATTATACAATTTTTCAAAATCTGGAACCTTTCCCTTGACTTTCGTCTTCAATAGAGACGAAGACTCATCATCAGACAAGGGTTCAATCTTAAACACTCTCTTGTTGCTCCCAGTCTCAGGCTCAGACACTTTCTTGTTGCTCCCAGGCTCAGACACTTTAGTGATTAAAAACTTAAACACATTATTATCATCAGAAGGCGGCACAATGTGTCTATTGTGTTCAAAGTATATCATTATTTAATTTTCTTTCGTCTCTTCAGGAAAACCATCTAGAATTACCAGACACGTCCATTCTTTAATTTTCATTTTCAGTTCTTCTGATTTAGATATCATTTTCTCCGTTTCAGATATTTTAGATATCATTTTCTCCTTTTCTGATATTTCAGATTTCATTTTCGCTATCTCTTTCTCTGATATTTCTGGTTTCATTTTCTCTCTCTCTTTTTCTTTCTCTTTCTCTGATATTTCATCTCTCTTTTTCTGTCTCTTTCTCTTTCTCTGATATTTCAGTTTTCATTTTCTCTTTCTCTTTTTCTTTTTCTTTCTCTTTCTCTGATATTTCAGGTTTCATTTCCTCTTTCTCTTTTTCTGACATTTCAGATTTCATTTTCGTAATCTCAGCAGACACACGATCCTTTTTCTCAGATAAACGACGCTTTTTCGCAAGTATCATTTTCTTAAACTCACCGAATCTCATCTTCTCAAGGAAAGCAAGCTCGTCAGATCTCATTTTATTAAGCTTACGAGATATCCCATCCTTCAGGCTATCCTCCGATGCCTCCTTTTCGACATCTTTGAAAGCAGTGTCATCTCCCGACTTCCCAGTCTCACCATCCGTTGCGTTCTTTTCTTCATTGACAGTAACTTTTTCATCAATGACAGTACTATGATCTTCCCACTCCTCAACAGTAGAAAGTGAAGACAACTGATGGGCAATGCTCACGCAATAAGGCCTGAAATCCTGTAGACGATCCCCTGGATTCGGAAACACCCAAATAGTCCCAAAGCATATGCCCACCTCCATTGCCCGTTTGCTGATCTCGCTCGCCATCCGTGTTTTTCCTACTCCAACGTCTCCAGTCAGAACAATTGTTGTCACTTCCTTGTCCATCAGATCTTGCACTATATCATCTATCTGTCGCTCTTCTGTCGCCACTATAAAACCCAAAAACAAAATCACTTTAGAATTTTGATCCCAATTTATTAAGCAAACAAAATCATTGTGATTTTAGAACATAGGGCATCTAACATATGAGGTTTGGTATTCATTCCGTACTATCAATTTTGTGTTTTAGACCCTCGTGCTTTTGGGTTCGTCTTTGCCCATCTTCTTATCATTTTTTTTTTATAGTTGATTTGGACGGATTGAGCTGGGTGCTGAATGGGTTTTGGTCTGAAACCTCTTGTTATTCTTTCATTGAGAGAGTGAACCTAAAGATGGAGGAGGTTTTCTGAGGAGGAGACTCGGACAGACCAATGGCAGAGACACATGGAGGCCACACTGATACAGATATTTATATTTACAATTATTTTGTAAAAAAAATAACATTTTACCCCCCTCAAATTTCAAAGTTTCTAACCCAATGTGAAATGATGATATTTAAATAAATAAACAAAAAATATAAAAGGTTATAAATTAGTATAAAATGTTTATATGTATAATGTAATAATGCATCTCCAAATTTTATTCATTTCTTACTAATCCAGTTAGTTTTCAGCAAATGTTAGAACTAGTGTGTAAACTTATTGAGCACAGGGTGATGTAAACTTTTTCTCAAGGCTTACGGTAGATACTTTGATTTATAAGTACAATAAATTTCAATGATAATATTCCAAAGGAAATGCTAAAAGCGGTGCAATTAAAGCAATCCCAAATCAAATGATTCTAATTAAAACATTTTTATTTATGAAGTGTGACTAGAATATATATTTTCAATGGAATGCTAACATGCTAACATGTCCGAAAGAATACATATATATTTTTTTTCTAGTTTATTATAACCATTTAAATATTATACAAAGATCCTATCAATAAAATATATCTTATACAAAGAGATTACTTTTTAAATAATTACTTTTAAAATGAATTTTATTTTGAGGATAATTATTTATAATTTTGTGATATTTATTCATTTTAAATTTATAGTAACGATTCTATTCACAATAAATAACATACATATATATAATTTTATACATTTATAATATTAAGGTAAACCACAAAAAAATTACATCTCCTAAAGAATTATTTTTGACTCTCCTATTCCAGAGAGAGAAAAGTTGAATGAGAGAGAGAGAAGAAGAAGAATAATGGCCCAAGACCACCACACCCACAGCTATACGCTGCTGGGGATGGTTAATATTTGGATGCCTTTTTTTAAATAAAAATAAAAAGAGATTAATTAAAAGAAAGCTTTTAATTAGATTTTAATTTTAGTGAAAAATATTAAATATTATTTTCAAAATGAATTTTCAACACTAACAATTGATGGAACGTACTAGAGAGATCAATTTTGTAATTCCCAAACAGGGACAGACCCAAAGAGAGCCCAAGAGGGCCCCGGCCCACCATGACCCAAAAAAAAAAAAAAAAGAAAGAAAGATAAATTGGGTATTAAAATCATGTTTGGGGAATTTGGGCCCCCTCCCATTCAAGAACATATCAGCTCAGCCCCAGCCTAATAAGGAAAGATAAGCCGTTTAACCTAATTCCAAATTTAAATAAAAATAATAATTAAAATAAAAATTAAAAAAAGAAAGAAAAGAGAGAGAAACCAAAGAGATAGAGAGACAAAGATAATCAAGCATTAACCATCACCAGCCACTAACCCACCAACCACGCCGCCAGCGCGGGCCTTTTCAACATCCAATTTTAGGTATTTATTCTCTCTTTCAAAACCTAATAATGATATGATTTTTCTCTTATGCTCTTTCTCCACCTCATGCGTTTATAGTTTGTGTGAATATGTGATTGTGGTTTTTTTTTTTTTTTTTTTTTTTGCTGAAGATGATTGTGAATTGAATATATTGAATAATTGATCTGTGAATTTGTGATTGTGTTTGTAAGTCTGTCTCTCAAGGCCTGTTTGGATTGAGAGGGAAAAGAATGGAGTAGAGTAGAGTAGGGGTTGTAAAAAATATAAAATAATGTTTATTTGTTTGACTGTTTGTTGGTAGTAGGGACAACAATAGGAACATGAACAAATAGACCAATAGGCAAGAGTGATTCACGAAATAAGAGGCTATTTGGTAGTGTAACTAGAACAATAATTTTCAGTATTTAAACAACATTATACGTATTTCTACACATTTTTTTACTTACACGTATTTTCAAGAAATACAAACAACGTTTTCAGAACACATTAATATTTAATTTAGGAAAAGTGTGCTAGTAACGCATTAGAGCATTTGCAGCAGTGGAGCTAAAAATTTAGCTTTTTAGCTTCACCAAAAGTTACTTTATATATTATACCTACACACCTGCTGCAGTAGTGAATCTATTTTAACTATCAACACAATAAAATAATATAAACATCACAATAAAATAATATACCCCTACAATAAAATAATATATCACACAACCCAAAAAACATCCCATCACTGACCACAACCTCCTCTACAATCAACCATAGCCACAGTCACCACTACCACCACCACCAACACAGACACAACCAAACCCACAAACAAAATAAAAAACCAAACAACCATCATAGTCACCAATCCACCACCACAGCCACTAAGCCCACAGGAAAAAAAAAAATCAAACACCGTACCACCAAACCATAGCCACAACAACCACCATCGCCACCACCACAGCCATCAAACCCACAGAAGAAAAAAAAAAATCAAACATCATTCCTCCACCACCACAGCCATCAAACCCATAGAAGAAAAAAAAAAAAATCAAACATCATTCCACCACCATAGCCGGTGGATCGAACAGCGTGGATCGATGTGGATCGAATGGCGTGGATTGATGTGGATCGATGACGTGGGTCTGGCGGCAAGGATCGACAGTGGCGTGGGTTGATAGTGTGGGCTTGGGCTGGCAGCAGTGAGAGAGTTGAGAGAGAGAGAGAGGTGAGATGATCAGAGATGAGAGAGAGCTGAAAGAGTTGAGAGAGAGAGCTGAGATGATCAGAGTTGAGAGAGAGAGAGAGAGAGAGAGAGAGAGAGAGGGTTAATATTTTAATCAGGTAAGGATTAAAATATATATATATATATATATATATTTTAGCTCTAATGAACAGTGCACATCTATAAATAGATGTGCACTGTAGCAATGGAGCTAAAATTTTTAGATTTAGCTCCACTGCTGCAGCAAGACTTTTGTGTTTGTGGAGCTAAATTTTAGCAATATAGCATTATACCTTTACTGCTGCGAATGCTCTTATAAATTCATAATGTTGTTTTTTGGCGTCTATGTTTGTGGTTTTGTGGATTTTGTAAATGACAGTTTGCTTGACTTTTGGATTAGTTCTGTTTAGGATTTAAGAAGTTTGGGTATTGCTTGTTAATTTTGTCTTCTCAAATATGGATGTTTTTAATGTGTTTTTGATATTATCAATGGTAAGGTAGTTTGAGTTTAGACTGCTCAAAAATATTCCTAATATTGGTAGTGGGTAAGTAAGGGTGTGTTAGTGGCATGGGTGAGTAACAAAGATAAAAAAGACAAATAAATAATATAATAAAAATGTCATAACTTTTTTCTTCTTATACTTCAGGCCCTTTAGCTTGAAATCCTAGGTCAATGGTTGTTCTCAAACATGGATGTCTATTTGCAACTGTCACAAATTTGAGGAGTTCTTTTTACATGTTGTCCTATTTCATATTATAATATTGTTTTCACAATTGTGTCCTCACCTCGTTATTCTTTCTAACATGTTAGAAATTTTTATTAAATTGGTTTTATTTAGAAATTTTCTACACTTTTCATACTTGAATTAAACATGTGTAGTCTTAGTGAAAGGAACCAACTATTTGAATGAGATATTAGTTATTGAACAATGATATTATATACTATGTGATTTCAAATATGAACCAATGTGCATATCGTTAGTATAGAAACTAGTTTCTTCTATAACTTAACACTATGACTATTGAGGTTGATAAAATATAGAGTTGGAAAATCTAGTGTGAAGGTCGAGAAATGTAGAAATAGTTATTTCACTATAAGGGAGAGTTGGATTCTTTGAAAGGGGATTCACTAAATAAGGTTTTGTAAAACACTACTCACGAGTCTATATATATCTTCTATTGTTTTGTGTTTTGTTATTGCACTTATACTGGCTGCCATATTTGTGGTTTGTTAGTGCACTTACATTGGCTGCCTTATTTGTGGTGGACTTGATGGTTGTCTGTAATTTCTTATTTGTTCATAACTGGAGATATCTACTTCAAAAATAAAAGTAGCTTAAACACATCTATCTTTCATCATTAATTTATTTAATAGGAGATTATAATATGTGTTTTAAAGAATAATATTTTGTATGGTAATCTCTATTTTATATTGAATAAACATATGATGTACTCTAAGCTCTCGCTTGGGAGGAAGGAATAAAATGAAATGAAAATGAATGAAGAAAATAATTTAGAATATTATTCCCTTCCATTGTTTGGGAGTTTTAATGGGAAGAATGGAAAGTCTATTCCCTTATTTGAGAGTTTAAGTAAAAGGGAATAGAATGGATAAGAATGAGTACTCATTTCTCTCTATTCCTTTAAAACCTCAAAGTTTATTTCTCCAAAATTGGAAGGAATTAGGGGGAATGAAATTAAATTTAATGACTTTTTTTACTAAAATTTCCAAAATACCACTATATATTTAGTCCTTCATTTTAAAATGTGAGTCTGATGGTAATATTGTCATAAAATAATTTCATTCCTTTCCCTTTATGTTATTCCTAAACAAGTTTACTTACATTCCATTCATTAGCATTTCTTTCCATTCTTTTATTTTAAAACATCCAAACAAGACTATTTAATTCCATTCATTTCCTTCATTTAAACACATTTCATTCCTAAATGCAGAAACATTTATTGGCTATTTGTCCATTATTTCACTATAAGTTATAGTTGGATCATTTGAAAGGATATATATTCACTTAATAAAGGATTGTAAGACACTATTCATGAGGCTATCTCTTCTATTGTTTTGAGTTTTGTTATTGCATTTACATTAGTACAGAATCTACAACTTAATTTTTGAAATTCATTAATTTTGGTATTTTTATGTAATTTTTGTTATTTTAGGTTTAGGGTATTTATTTCCTTGTTTTTAGGTGCTTTTTAAGTCAAATATGGTTTCTATTATGATTAGGTATTAATTAGAAGTTATTTTAGAATATATTTTCTTTTCTGTTAAGTTTTACAAGGCCTTTAAATAGACATCTAAGTTTCTAAACATTTTTCTAGTATTATTAATATTAATAAAAATTCAGACTTTTGTCTATTGTTTTTCTACTAGATTTTAGAATCCTTTCTCATTATGAATTCAAGGAACCCTCATGGATTTGAGGTTATTTTTTAGAAGCAAAAATGTTTTGTTTATTGTTTTTCTAGTAGTAGACATGTTCTATTTTTTGACGCTTCCGCATCTCACATCATTAGTTGTCATATTTGTAGTGATGAAGTTTAAGGTTTGTGATTATTTTTTTTTTTTTTTTGTCCATAACTAAAGGCATCTAATTTAACCCCCCCAAAAAACAAAAAAAAAAAAAAAAAAAAAAAAAAAAAAAAAAAAAAAAAACATCTATCCAAAGTCTTTAATTTATTTAATTGGAGATTTGAATTAAATATGGGTTTATAAGAATTATATTTTGCTATATTACTCTCTTCCTATTGTGTACTGTATTGAATAAATATATGATGTATTCTTTTTTTTTTCTTTTTTTTAATGAATGAAAAATGGGTAGAGGAGAGCGACCTAAGTTGGCATCTTCCACTTAGATGTGACTATAGTGACACTCTACCGGTTGGGCCCGAGTCTGCAAGAGCAGGGGATCCGGATAAATCATAGCTGTGCACTCAGCCCCATCGAGGTTGCTAGTGAGTATGAGTCGAAAACATGAACCCAGACGCTTCCTATTATGGGATTCGAATCTAGGACCTCAACCTCTCAAACCCTTAGGAATAAGCGCCCCATGACTACTAGACCAACCACTCATGGTGATAATATATGATGTATCTGTTTCTAGTGCAAATGTGTTGTATTGTGTATTTTACTTGTAGTGCAAATGAATTGTATTATGTTCTATACTATTTTAAGTGATAGCAAAATAATTCAACATTTATTTTTTGGGGAAAAGCATTTTTATGTTTGGGATACTGTACAATTTTCCTCCTAATTCTTGGAACAGAGCAATGTCCCTCTAAGTTTTAAAAAAGAACAAATCCACTTATTCCATTACTCTATCCGTTAATTTTAACATAATCTTTTGATTCCTAAAATATTGTGCGATCTATAGCTAATTACTAGCAAGTTCTACTCTACTATCTTCTGTCCGCTCTACCCAAATCAGCCATAAGATTTAGAAATATTGGATAGTGGGGGATATTATGAACTCCTCCGTACGTGTGTGTTTCTAATGTGTAACAGAGGCTGGTAAAAGTAAATTTTAATGAGAAATTCTAGTGCCACACTCAATTACACAACTTTGTCCACAACTCCCTCATGTAGCGAGTTGTGGTTAGTAGAGGAGGGATGGTGGGTCCATATGGGGACACCCCCCACCAACCATAACTCGCCACATGAACAAGTTTTGGACAAAATTGTGTCATCAGGTGTGACATTAGAATTTTTCAATTTTAATACCTTATTGGTTAAGAGGAACGGCTGGCAGCCATTCTCACTTCTTTTTTTTTTAGTATTTTTAGTTGGAGAATGATTCATGTCTCCTTGACTTGAATTTTTTACCGCTTTAAATTTTGTTAGTTTTCTATTTTTATGGTTTAGAATTATTACTTGTACTAAACCTGGCCAAATTGTGGATTAAAGTTTCAAATCACAATGGATTAGAGCATTAACATTCGGTATCTAAAAAATATTCAATTTTTAGATTTCAAAAGTTATTTTATCTATTATACCATACTATTTTACAATACACCAAATATTTTACTATACAACACATTAAAATAATATATCTACACAATAAAATAATATAACCCAATACTCAAATAAAACCCAAAACCCAAAAAAATATTTTTTTTAAATACCATTTTGCTACAGTACTATATTATTTATAAGATGGTACTGTAACACAATTATAAATATTTTTTAAATTAGAGTTTTAGATAATGCACACTTTTATGGTTTTGATGCTATAAATTTATAATTTGGGTGTCAATGCTCTTAAAAGGAGGCGAAATGAGAATGTTCATATTGATTTTTTTTTTCAAGTCCTTGCCTTTTATTATAATTTTGGTTTTGGGTTGTCTGTTTTCTTTTTTTTTTTCTTTTTTTTTTCATAATTTTTGTTATATAATCTAGGTTTTGATTTATTGGGGTTTTGGTTTCAAGAGAACGACTATATGGACGTTTCAAGAGATTTACTCAGGTTGTGTTTACCTGGGTTAAGTTTAGCCGAGCTTGAGGATATTTTAGACTTTTTATATTTAGTTGAGGATATTTTAAACTTTTTTTTTTTTTTTTGGTTGAGAAACAAGGATATTTTAAACTTTGTATAATGGAATATTTCAACAATTTAACCGAGAGTAAATTATGAGTTTTGTCTCTTACATTAATTTTATGTTTCAATTTGGTCTCTAGTTTTTCAAATGTGTTACTTTAGCTTCTAATCTTTTATTATTGTATGAAAATGGTCTATATTGTTAACTGTTGGATAGAAATTGTTGACATGATTAATGACCAAAATTTAAAAAGAAAAGAAAAGAAAAAGCTAAAATGCAAAGTGCACATTCTAAATTTAACTAAAATTTATTTCAATCTTTTAACTTACTTTCATTCAATTGAATCATATAAATTTCAAAGTTATTCAATTTAAGCCTTTTGTCTAATTTTGTTAAAATAAAAATTGTCTTTAAGTATGAAATTAACTAATGAAAAAAGATTTTTTGAAAAACAATATTACATAAATTTTTTAAATTAATTTTATAGATTTTTTTTCAAGTGAAAAATAAAAAGTTTTAAGGGCATTTAAAAAAATATTAGACAGAATACCTAAATTGAATAAATTTCAAATTTAGAGAACTCAATTGAAAAAAAAAAAAAAAAACAAACAAAATTAGAGAACTACCATAAATTTCAGTCAAATTTAGGTGGTACAATATGCATTTTAGCAAAAATAAAAATAATAAATGATTTTCAACAACCATGTCAGCGTAAACTTATTAAAAAAATACTCCGTAATAATAATAACAGATAACTTAGAAACCTCACGTGCAAGCTTTGTTCTTTCATTCATTGAGATAAGATAAGATCAAAATCCCTAAGACGTGTTGTTCTTTGAGATCCAAGTAAGAAAGTTGTGGAGAAAGGTAATTGAGGGAAATGGGGAAGATTCAACCTGCACACTGCGCAGACCTCCAAGAGTTATATGGGCGATGTGGATAAGATTCAGGGATTTTATTTAAATTTTGCCATCTGGTTGAAGAGGACGATTTTGGAGAGATATCTTGGTGATGACATGGATGTGGAAGGGACTAAGTTTCATTTGATTTTAAGGTTGATTGAGATGGGAGCGATTTGTTTGATTGATGATATCTTTGTTGAGTGTCATTAGTCATTACAATAGATGCAGAGTCAGCTAGCAGAGATGTCATGGTGAGAGTAGTGTCAAGTATCAGAAGACTTATGCTCGGTACTTGTATCATTTTTATTCACTTAGAGAGAGTGGGGTTCTTGTACATCAATGGTGGTCATCGTATGACTTGGTTCCAATTTTACTTTAAAATTTTTGTTTTAGATATGTTCTTGCTTATTCTTCACAGCGAAGAAAGAGATAGAATGAAAATGGTTAAGAAATAGAAGAAGAGACAGCCTGCCCGAGAGGGTGTTTTGAAAAAGAGTAACACTACATGCATAAACTATTTTATAAAAAATTATAATATTTTTACAAACTGTTATTATGGGTAACTTTTCATTGACTTTAATTTAGGCCTACCACTAACATCATTTTTTCATTTATCAATAATCAGTGGCCATATTAGCAATTTGTAAAATATTTTGTAAAAAAGTATGTGTCCTTAGTATTACTCTTTGAAAAAATAAAATTTTAATTATTTTTTTAATGTTTATGCTGATGTGGCAGACCAAACCCACTACTAATATCATTTTTTTATTTACCAATAATCACTGGTCACATTAGCAGTTTATAAAATATGTTGTAAAAAAGTTTGTGTTTCTAGCATTACTCTTTGAAAAAAAAAAATTAATTATTTTTTTAATGTTTATGCTGATATGGCAGACTATTTGGCATGAATATATATTTTTTAAATTTTGGTCATCACTCATCAATGTTTTGACATAGCATGCTAAATTTTACATTTGACTACAAGAATAAAATAATAAAAGTTTAAATCATTTATATCCTAAACCAATTCGAAATACGTTTAAATTTTAAAATTTTTATTTTAAAACCATTCCTTTAGATATGAAAAAGCCAAAGCAATACTAAAGCAGCCTATTTATCTTACTCTAATAGCATTCACAACAGCCCCCTCAAGCTAGTACTATATAAAATCAATGATGAAATTTTATCAACAAAGCTTCAAGAATTTAAAATACCACATGCAATAAAAATTTTATTACTGTATAACTTACAGTGATTTTTTTTTTCTTTTATTTTTATAATGTATTTTATTATCCAATTTTGACAATACTAGGAAAATTATTATTTTTCATTTGTGATTTTTAATTGACTTGTGAATCTCAACGATATACCCCCCGAACTCAAAGAATTTGATTTCTCATAAGGTTTTGGCAAAGTCTTATAAGTAATATCTGCCGATCTCTAGTCGGCATCGTTTATGGTTGAGACTAGGATGGTATCTGATCGTCTTTGAGCCCCCAACTTTCGTTCTTGATTAATGAAAACATCTTTAGTTAGTTACGTTTAGGATGGAGAGAACGTTGTCAAACCCTAACCTGATGAATCTTTTATATCCTAAATCAGTCCCAAATACTTTTAAATTTTGAAATTTTATCTTAAAGCAAGGTGGTCGATACCGTACCGGTACCGGCCGTACCGGCTGCATACCGATATCGAAACATCAATGTTTCGTACCGGTTTAAATACCGGCCGTACCGGCCATGTACCGACCATACCGGCCAATTTCGGGCAATACCAGCTGGTACCGGGCGTACCGGATGGTACAGAAAAAAGTTTTTTTTTTTTTTTTTTTTTTTAAGTTTTGTAATTTTTAAATTTTTTTTAGGGCAGAATGGTAACTTATTTGTATTAACTTATTAGTATTATTTGTTTTCTTAGTATGCAATGATAATTTTTAAGCTTTCTATTTTTTATATTGTGTTTTTTTCTTTTTCTTTTAATTGATACTAAAGTATAAAATCATGAATAATTAGTTCTGAATTGAGGAAATGTTTTATGGTAAGCTTTTATATTTATTATAATATATATACACACACATACATATATATATATATATATATATATTTATTTATTTATAAATATAAAAAATAGCGGTAAACCCGAAACGGTACACCGGTATTGACCGGTATCCGAAATATATCGTACCGTTGGGCAAACCGGTACAGCCTCCGGTACGGTATTGACTCCCTTGTCTTAAAGCCATTCCATTTAGATTTGAAAAGGCCAAAGCAATACCAAAGCAACCAATATATCTTACCAGGAGTTTTTTGTTTTTGTTTTTTGTTTTTTGTTTTTGTTTTTTGTTTTTTTTGTTTTTTTTTTTGTTTTTTTTTGTTTTGTTTTTTGTTTTTTTTTTTTTTGAGGAGATATCTTACGAATGATGTGAGATCAGTTATCTAAAAAATGAACATATAAATATATTACCAAATCAATCTGTCTAAAGCACTTTTGCACAAAATCAAACCATATCTATCATTTAATCCAAAAAGTAATCTAAGACAATAAGTAGATGTGGAAATAATAATAATAATAATAATCAAAGAATATAACTAGATTTGATAATATCAGCATGGAGAACAAGAGTTAGAATGGATCCGTACCTGTGGGAAAGAGTTCCGTTATTTTGTTTCTCACTTGAGCTTGCTCCGACATTATTTAAATACCTATACCAAAAAAAAAAAAAAAAAAAAGGTATGAAACCCAAACGTTTCAAAACCCTGATGAGTTAAAAAATTAAAACCCAAACTTATCTTATATAGCTATTATTAGGATATTCAATAACAAATAAATTCTATCAATCAAGTTCACATCCCTTATACCCCCTCACAAAAATAAATAAATAAATAAATAAATTTCACATCCCTTATAAAACAAAGAATGCATCCACGCAACACGTTTGTAATCCAAAACAACTTGATAATTCTCCCAATAAAAAAAATAAAAAAGCACTGTTTATTCAACCTATGTGCTCACCATTATATTTGAGAGAGAGAGAAGTCAAAAAGAAAAAAACACAACGGAAATTTTAGGGCATGTTTGGTAACTGTTTTTTTCCCTTGTTCTCTATTTTCAAAAATAGTTTTCTATTTTTTAGACTAAAAAACTTATTTGGCAACCCAAAATTAACAGAAAACAAAAATTGTTCTCAAAACTCAATTTGTGAAAGAAATTGAAAACATGCAAAATGCTGTTTTTAATTTTTAATTTTTAAAAATCATTGGAAAAACGTATTTAATTTAACGAATTTGTCTCATTTAATGAGTTAGCATTAGAATTCAAATCCTAGTAACAACATATTTTAATATTTTATGTTTTTTTTTTTAAACTTTTTTTTTTTTAATTTCAACTAACTAAACATGTTTTTGATTTCAAAAATTCAAGAAAATTGTTTTTTCTTTATATTCCCAAAAACAAGTTTTTGAAAGTAAAAAACAAAAATAGTTACCAAATATAACCTAGGCTATGTTTGATTGGGTGGATTTTAGGGAGGATGGAAAAAAAAGAGTGGAAAATATGAGAGAAAATGAGTGGGAATGGTGTTTGGTTAAGAGGGGGAGGGAGAGTGAAAAGTGGTGGGGCCCACAAGTTTTCTCTCCTCCCCCTTCAAAATACAATCTCTCCAATTTGGAGAGAAAATTGGAGTGAAAAGTGAAAAAAATATTTGGACAAAACTACCCCCACCTCTTTTAACGCTTCTAGCTCTTTTTTCTTTTTTTTTTTCTTTTGACTTTTCCTTTCTTTGGTAACGTTGGCTTTTTGTTTTTGTTTTTATTTTTTCCTTCTTTGGTTTTGTTGGGATGTGGTGGGTTCTTCTTCTTTTCCTTTTTTTTTTTAAAAAAAATTTTTTTTTTATTATTTTTTAAAGAAAACATTTTTGGATAATTTCTTATGCTATTTTTGAAATGTCCACTTTCATTTATAAACAATTTTTTTTAAAAGTAAATATATTACTTTTTGTTTTATTTAAGAGGGACATGATGGTAAATTTATACAAACCTTATTTTCAACCAAACCAAAAAGTTTTTCATCCCTCCACTTTTCCATCCTCTCAACCAAACACAAATGAGGAAAACTAAAAATTTTTCTATCCTCCCACTTTTCCATCCTCCCTTTATTTTCTATCTTTTTACTTTTTCATCCTTCCAACCAAATGGACTCTTAGTGTTTGGGGATCTAGGGGAGAGAAAAAGGTTCAAGTTACGGGATTAGCAGCATATTATAATTGTCTCTTCAAAAAATAAAAATAAAAAGTTACCAAAAAAGTAAAAATAGAACAAGAAGAAGAACCACCGTGGGAGAAAAATAATAAAGAATAATAAAGGCGAGAGTTAAAAATTTTGAAACTTTTGATAACAAAATTTAGTAGTACCACTTACTATTTATACTTTAATTTAAAGACTTCAGAAATAAAAAGTTTCACATAAAATTTTAGTAATAGAATTTTAATTAAATTCCTCAGTAGAATTATATATATATATATATATATACAAGATAAAATTTTTATTTTAACCTAATTTAAGTGTATATGTGTGTGAAACTTTTTCTTGGAGATTTGAACCCTGACTCTTGCACTCCACACTTTACAAGCATTTATACTTGTGAAGTGACCACTGCACCAAGAGTGCGTAGTGGTAGAATTATATTTTTAAGAATTAAGAAGTCTTAAGCACTCACGTGCACACACACACACATATATATGTATGTATAAGAGAATCATGTAAAAAGTAGTACACTAAGATTGTGTCCATGCCTTATCAAAAAAACAAAATAAAATAAAGAGTAATATCATTGAAGTGGAACAACTATACAGACAGTAAAACAAATAAAAAAAAAAATAACTTAAATTATGTGGTAAAAAACATGACGTAAGATTGAGTTTTTATCAAAACCGAAATTATGGTACATTATATGTTTATTTTAAATTTCTTGAAAATTTCATATTAATATTGTTAAATTTGTAGAAACTTTTATAATAGAATTTTACTTAAAACCAATTATATTAGTAATATTAATGTACTCTTTGTGCCCTGCTTGGTAGAGATATAATATGAAGTGTAGTGCTTATGATCCTACTCTGCTCCTTCAAATTCTCTCAATATTAGAGAGGTTAAATAGGAATTTTGGGAAATTAATACTCTCTCTCTCTCTCTCTCTCTCAATAAAAGAAAAACATTGGAAAGATTCCTCGACCCTTCCCTTTTCTCTCTCCTCTGTTCAAACATCCATAATCTACAACTTTCGCATCACAGAAAAGTTGATAGCAATAAAAGCTGAAATGTACACATTATGTGTTTTGAGCTATGCTGGCAATATTCAAAAAAGAACATAGAAATAAATACAGTAATAAGAAATAATTTAAACTCAAAAATAGCAACGACCATGAGGAAGAAAGTGAAAAACCTGATAACTTGGCTGGGTTTGAGAGCACAATCACTTCAACCTCTCTCAAAGTAAAACAACTTGTGAATGTGTCCTCCTTCTCCTAACTCCCGTCCTTTTATAATCTCCTAAATAGCATAGAATAAAGTAAGGTGGAATCTTTGGACTTTATTCTATGAGAATTTTCCTCCAAATACATATGGAAATTTGTCGATTGTTAATGTGAATGTTTTAGGAGGTAGACATATATATATATATATATATCTCTCTCTCTCTCTCTCTCTCTCTCTCTCTCTCTATATATATATATATTTATATATTTTGTGGTTATAATAATACATAAACACCTATATATATTATACATAAACTATATGTTGGTGTAAACACAATAATAATGGAAATAACACAAAGGAAAACTGAATAATACTTTTGAATATTATTAATTTAAAAAGAAAAATTACATAACACTATTTGGACTGAAGCGCGGCACTTGCCCTCTTTAAGGAGATTTAAGCTCTTGGTTGGCTAAACTTTGTAACGGGTGCAAACCTTCTCTGACTTGTCTCCGCAATAATACAACAACCCAACAAGTGTCATATGGCTAAAACAACATTTACCCTTCACCTCCCCCTTGCACATGTATCTAGCCCAGTATCTGAGACAATTCATATTAGCCCATTAATCGCCACAATTAAAAAGAATAAAATAGTCTCTCTCATTTTTCAATATGGAATTAAACATTTTCACTTAATCGTCATCTTTCATATTCACTCTCACATCTTTACATTTATGTTGTAATATTTATCTATTTTAATTAATTAATATTAAAATGCTCCAACACTATATATGAAAACTAGAGTAAATAAATATACTCAAAATTTGGTGACAGTTTTGCAGGTAGTTGCTAAAAAAATTCTTACAAGTTGTACCAAATACATGAAAATATACACTGCTATTAGTTTCTTTAAAACCTTCTCCTCTCTCCTCTTGTTTGTGTGAGTGTTAAATACTTAGTATTAAAAAAAAAATACATGAAGAATAAAATTAACAATTCAATAATAATGATATAAACAAAAGAGAATATATATATATATATATATAATATGACTATTTCTTAATATATGCCTATTCAATCATTTATTATCTATTAAAATTGATTTCAATATTCTATAAATTGTGAAATCGTATGATTTATTTTTTACAAAATTTTGAAACATTTTTTATTTCAATATACAAAAATCAAACGTTAGAACACTACCTTTCATTTTATTCCGAAACTTATATTTTTTAATATTCATAATTGAGAATAATTGTTTGGTAATTACAATAGAATTGGAAGAGTAAACACAAATACAACTATTTTATAAAGGAAATTGCATGAACTACAAAAGTTGAACTTTATATTTATTATCAATATATGTCCAGTATTCTTTTTACTAATAAATTAATTAAGATTGATAAATAAAAAATTAAACTTAAAAATAACACCAAAACTCATCAACAAAAAATGAAAAATAAAAAGCACTTAAACAATCTTTAGGTGGAGCCAAACTGCCTGGCAACACTCAGGTCGTAAAACTTCAAACTTTAAACTTTGAGCCCCAAACAAGCAAACTCTCAACCATATACGTATACGTCAATTGATCATTTTATTTGTTTGTATTCTCCAGGCACACTTTCAACTGGAAGAGCTAGTTACAAGCTTTGGGATATATAGATGTTGTACTTAATAGAATTTTTTTTTTTTGTTGTATTTTTTTTTCAACTTTGTTTTATATTATAATGATAATAAAATTTTGGTACATGTGGTTGCTTAAAATGTTTATTGTACTTAAAAATTATTATAATGAAAACTATGATTATGAATTGAAAATTTTTTAATTTACTACAAATTTTCACAAAAGCTTATAAATTGATATGACAATAAATTTGATTGATACTATATAAAAATAATAATAAATAAAATTTTAAATTATTATTATTTTTTGTTTGTATTTAAAATTGATATATTGGTGTGTGTGTGTGTGTGTGTGTGTGTATAAAAGGCTTAAGGAAAAAAATTTGTGTCCTTAACGGTTTTTTATAAATAATAACCATTGTAGGGTCTGCTTTTGTTGCATCGAGCCCAAAGGATATGGGTCGAAGGCCCATCGAACCCAAAACAATGAATTTGTAGAGAGTGGATCGAAGGTCTAGGCGCTGGCCGGCGTTCACGAGGCGTGAACTCCATTCTCTTTTATTTAAAGAAAACACTTAGAACAATCTACAACTGGGGGATGCTCCTCGGCCCATGGCCGAGAAGGCTTTTTCCTCCTTTTTCTTCTTTTTCCCTCCCCTTTCCCTTTTTCTGGAGGGATTCCTTTACAATATATACCCTTTACCCAACCAATCCTAACCCTACACTTGTTGAGCGATCTGGACATTGCTCAGGTGCCTGTCCCATCAGCCGCCTTCTCAGTCTCTGTGGATGGCAGCAACTAAGGTGGCACTGTTGAGGCGTCCCCTCCTCATTAATGCGGCCAGGGCGGTAGTCAGGTATATTTAATGTGGAGGTGATTGTTTGTTATGAGCTTGTCCCTCAAGTTCTCGGACGTCCGATGATGGGGTCGTCCTCGGACTTGGGGTGCCTTCTCGGCTCGGGCCTTCGGCCCAGGAACGAAGTGGGCTGGGCGGTAGGATTCTTTGGCCCCACAATAGCCCCTCAAAATCTTGCTATCCTCATCCTCGGGCGGAGAGGGGGATTTTGATGTCCTCGGGCCTACGACGCGTCTCATCGGGTTTGGCCCTCTGTTAGTACTGGAGTCTTTTCAACTGCCCCAAACGCGTTAATGGCGCCTCGAAGCGCGCAATGCGCCCCTCATTAAATCCTGACGGCTCTGTGCTCCCCACGTTCAACGGGAGAATGACGATCCAACGGTGGGGATTCGTCTAGCAGTTAGGGGCGGGAGAACCCGCACGGTTCCTTGATTTGGGGTATAACTACCCATTCGACAGGTCGGTTCCTCTGTTTATTCGCACTCAAGAGTCTACATCTCCAGCACAAAAAGCCTGTCCGAGGAGCTTCTACTCATTTCTGTAAGTCACTCTATCTCTCTTCGAACTTTCTCCTTCTCCATCTCTGCCTCTTTTTCATTTGCTCTCTCTTAGCTCGCTTAGGCATCACTTGGGATGGGTAGATTTAAGAAGTATGTCTTCACTGAGGAGGCGATGGAGAAATTCATCGCCGATTATAAGATACCGGCCAATGTGGGCTTGAAGTATTGTGCAGAGGGCGAGTGGCGCTTTCGGAGGCAGGAGGGTGAGGTGGTGATTCCCATCGTTGCCTTCGTTGAAGGTGGCATGAGGATACCCATGGGGCCGGTGATGAGGGACTACCTGACGCACTTCCGGCTAGCCCCCACCCAGTGTGCCATCAACGTCTTTAGGATTCTAGGTTGTGTGGATGTCCTAAATGAGAAGATGGGACTGAGATTGATCCACCACGACGTCAACTGGTGTTATAACCTCCAGTGCCTAAAGGGCGAAACCTACTATCTGAAGACCAGGGATGACAGGGTCCGGCTCATTCAGTGCCTCCCTGAGTCCAGTAAGGGGCTGAATAAGGACTTTCTCATCGTGTCTGGAGAGTGGCATGATGGCCTTCACTGCCCAACGACAGAGGGGACCCCAGGTGGGCAGTGGGAAAATGGGGAGAGGGTTCTAGGGACCCTAATCAGTTCCATCCTTTACTTTGTCCATTTCTTTTTGCACGGTCTGGTTTCTAATGTGAACGTGTTTCCTCTTGCAGATCCGCATGCCTTCACGCGCCACTTCAGCCTGATCAACTGGGAAGACTTGTAAAAGGCGCTGAGGGCAGAGGTTTTCGTGAACGAGGCCGACAATCAGGTTAGGGCTGCTCACCAGATCTTGAAATACGACCCGACTCACAAGTCATTTGCGGCGCCGAAGTACATGATCAGAGCAAAGGATCCTCGGCTTCGAAAAATAACTGTGACCGAGGACGGGTTCCGGTTCCCCGAGGTGTCCTCTACATCAGAAGGCGTAACACCTGCGGGTCCCTCCTCCTCCCTTAGACTCTCGGAGCCCGCCGAAGTAGGCTTTGAGAGGGAAGTGGAAGTTGCTGACTTTGGCCCCGCCGAGGACGAATTTGACGTGTTTGAACAAGCTCACCAGTCCGAGGACCCTCCAGGAGACTTGGGTGACCCTCGTCTGACCGAAGCAGACTTCTCAGTGTCCAAGTCCTCTTCCCGGCACGAGATGGGTTACAAGAAGAGGCCTCAACCCTGTCTGTCGGATCTGATTGAAGGCCAGCCGGGGAAATCAAAGCCAGAGCTTCCTCCTCCTCCTCCAAAAACTCGTTCTGCTCAGGGCAGGTCGGCCTCTACCCAGTCAAGGCTTCCTCCTCTTCCGTCCAAGACGAGTCTGCCTTCTAGGCATGAGCCCTCTGATCCCAAGCAGAAAAAGGATAAGGGCAAAAGGCCAGCTGAGGAGAGGTCCGGGTCCCCACGGGAGGAGGTTGATACTCGGCGGCCATCCAAGCAGCTGAAGATAGGCTCCCGAGGCCAGGAAAAGCAGGTTGACGCCCAGCCCGAGCCGTAGGCCTGGCTTCCTGCCCCAATGCTCCATGGGGGGCCGCTGAGGGAAGACTCCTCCCTCAGGGATTTCAGAGAGGGTGAGGGCGCGTACGTGGCCGACGCGCTGGAAAGGTGCTTACTACTCCCAGCTGACATGGCGGAGCTGAGGACTATGAGGAGCAGGGAGGTCTTCCTCTGCATCAAGAGGTATTTGGGAATGGTAAGTCCCTCAACACCTACGACTTTTCCAATTTTAGCTTTCTCTTCCCCTTTTTCGGGCTCGGCTAACCGTGTACTCGTCTTGTTGGGCAGGCCATTCAGGCCACTTATAGGTTGGAGGACGTGGCCCATGACCAGGGGAAAGCCATGGACGTGGAGCGTGAGAAACGCCTGGAGGCCACACGGGTCCTTAAGAACTCTGAGGCCGATCTTGCCAAGGCCCGGGAGGAGCTGAGTGCAATGACCAGTGCTCGGGATACTGCCCTGTCAGGCCTCGCCGGCTTCCAGAAGCAGGCCGAGGATTACTCAAAGCGCCTGGCTGAGGCAGAGCAGCAGCTGAAGACTGCAAAGGAGCTGCTTGCTGATCTGCCAAAGAAGGTGGCTGCCGCCGAGGGGGACAAGAGGGCAGCTGAGTGGGCAAGGGACGAGGCCGTGAGGGCCAAGTTTGAGGCTGACCAGGGCAGGGAGGAAGCCCTGGCCACTAAGCAGGAAGCCGAGGAGGAGGCTTATGCTGCGGGGATGGCAGAGACAGAAGCAGCCTTTAAGGCTCAGGTCCCCGGGTTGTGCAGGCGCTACTCTGCTGAGGTTTGGAGGGAGGCTCTTAGATAGGCCAGGGTCGAGCCCTCGTCTGACTTGTGGAAGGAGGAAAGCGTGTACTACCCTCCTGCCATTCGCGAGGCAACTCCAGGTGGCGCTGAGGCCGGGGAGGTTGCAGAGGAAGCCGGTGCCGCTGCGGGCAAGGATACCTCAATCGCTGAACCCACGGGCAAGCCTGCCCAAGGAAGTGACCCTCCCAAGGTAGCGGAGTCAGGTGAGGGCCCCGTTGAGGAGGCGCCCCAGGAGGTTGCGAAGTGCACCTCTGAAGTTAAAGTTCCTGCTGCTGAGGAGGCAGCCGTACCTGCCACGCCTTCACAGGCTGTCCCTTCTGGCCAAAGCTCAGGAGGCCCTGAACCTGCTATGGACCAGCCCCCTGCTGAGGGAGGAAAATAAGTGGGCAGGGCAGGCCCCTCGACGCCGTTATCTCTTTTGTCTTTTGCATCTTTCTTTTACTTTTTTTTTTGTAATATGGTGTTCATCATGTAATCTTTATGGATTTAATGAAATATGGGCTTTGTTTCTTTTCCTGTTCATTGTGGTTGTTCGCTTAATCGTACGCTATCTGCTTTTTCTTTACTTGTATAATTTTAACTTCAATTGCATCTCCGCCAATCGCGGCATCAATTACTGTAGCGAGCGCACGTATGCTTGGGTGGACCCATCGTTCCCTAAGGGCCAGGTAGAAGATTCTTTGAGTAGACACTTTGGATCCCCTTGAAGTAGTTGGCTTCCCCACAGGCTTGAGTCCAAGGACCATACAGTGCTTTTGGGTCTGTCTAACACTTAGAATCCTCTGAAAGAGTTAGTTTCCCCATAGGTCTGAGTCCTGGGACCATGCAGTGCTTTTGGTTCTGTCTAACACCTAGAATCCTCTGAAGGAGTTAGTTTCCCCATAGGCCTGAGTCCTGAGACCATGCAGTGCCTTGGTTCTGTCTAACACTTAGGATCATTTGAGGTGGTTAGTTTCCCCGTGAGCCTGAGTCCGAGGACCATGCAAAGCCTTGGTTCTGTCTAACACTTAGGATCATCTGAAGTAGTTAGTTTCCCCATAGGCCTGAGTCCGAGGACCATGCAGAGCCTTGGTTCTGTCTAACACTTGTTCGTCTGAAGTGGTTAGTTTCCCCAAAGGCCTGAGTCCGAGGACCATGCAGAGCCTTGGTTCTGTCTAACACTTTGTCCTCTGAAGTAGTTAGTTTCCCCATAGGCCTGAGTCCGAGGACCATGCAGAGCCTTGGTTCTGTCTAACACTTGTTCGTCTGAAGTAGTTAGTTTCCCCATAGGCCAGAGTCCGAGGACCATGCAGAGCCTTGGTTCTGTCTAACACTTGGCCTTCTGAAGTGGTTAGTTTCTCCATAGGCCTGAGTCCGAGGACCATGCAGACCCTTGGTTCAGTCTAACACTTGGCCTTCTGAAGTGGTTAGTTTCCCCAAAGGCCTGAGTCCGAGGACCACGCAGAGCCTTGGTTCTGTCTAACACTTGGCCTTCTGAAGTGGTTAGTTTCCCCATAGGCCTGAGTCCGAGGACCATGCAGAGCCTTGGTTCTGTCTAACACTTGGCCTTCTGAAGTGGTTAGTTTCCCCATAGCCCTGAGTCCGAGGACCATACAGAGCCTTGGTTCTGTCTAACACTTGGTCGTCTGAAGTAGTTAGTTTCCCCATAGGCTTGAGTCCGAGGACCATGCAGAGCCTTGGTTCTGTCTAACACTTGTCCTTCTGAAGTGGTTAGTTTCCCCATAGGCCTGAGTCCGAGGACCATGCAGAGCCTTGGTTCTGTCTAACACTTGGCCTTCTGAAGTGGTTAGTTTCCCTATAGGCCTGAGTCCGAGGCCCATGCAGAGCCTTGGTTCTGTCTAACACTTGGTCGTCTGAAGTAGTTAGTTTCCCCATAGGCCTGAGTCCGAGGACCATGCAGAGCCTTGGTTCTATCTAACACTTGTCCTTCTGAAGTGGTTAGTTTCCCCATAGGCCTGAGTCCGAGGACCATGCAGAGCCTTGGTTCTGTCTAACACTTGGCCTTCTGAAGTGGTTAGTTTCCCCACAGGCCTGAGTCCGAGGACCATGCAGAGCTTTGGTTCTGTCTAACACTTAGGATCATCTGAAGTAGTTAGTTTCCCCATAGGCCTGAGTCCGAGGACCGTGCAGAGCCTTGGTTCTGTCTAACACTTGGTCGTCTGAAGTAGTTAGTTTCCCCATAGGCCTGAGTCCGAGGACCGTACAGAGCCTTGGTTCTGTCTAACACTTGTTCGCCTGAAGTGGTTAGTTTCCCCATAGGCCTGAGGCCGAGGACCATGTAGAGCCTTGGTTCTGTCTAACACTTGGCCTTCTGAAGTGGTTAGTTTCTCCATAGGCCTGAGTCCGAGGACCATGCAGACCCTTGGTTCTGTCTAACACTTGGCCTTCTGAAGTGGTTAGTTTCCCCATAGGCCTGAGTCCGAGGACCATGCAGAGCCTTGGTTCTGTCTAACACTTGGCCTTCTGAAGTGGTTAGTTTCCCCATAGGCCTGAGTCCGAGGACCATGCAGAGCCTTGTTTCTGTCTAACACTTGGCCTTCTGAAGTGGTTAGTTTCCCCATAGGCCTGAGTCCGAGGACCATGCAGAGCCTTGGTTCTGTCTAACACTTGGCCTTCTGAAGTGGTTAGTTTCCCCAAAGCCCTGAGTCCGAGGACCATACAGAGCCTTGGTTCTGTCTAACACTTGGTCGTCTGAAGTAGTTAGTTTCCCCATAGGCTTGAGTCCGAGGACCATGCAGAGCCTTGGTTCTGTCTAACACTTGTCCTTCTGAAGTGGTTAGTTTCCCCATAGGCCTGAGTCTGAGGACCATGCAGAGCCTTGGTTCTGCCTAACACTTGGCCTTCTGAAGTGGTTAGTTTCCCCATAGGCCTGAGTCCGAGGACCATGCAGAGCCTTGGTTCTGTCTAACACTTGGCCTTCTGAAGCGGTTAGTTTCCCCATAGGACTGAGTCTGAGGACCATGCAGAGCCTTGGTTCTGTCTAACATTTGGCCTTCTGAAGTGGTTAGTTTCCCCATAGGCCTGAGTCCGAGGACCATGCAGAGCCTTGGTTCTGTCTAACACTTGGCCTTCTGAAGTGGTTAGTTTCCCCACAGGCCTGAGTCCGAGGACCATGCAGAGTTTTGGTTCTGTCTAACACTTGGCCATCTGAAGTGGTTAGTTTCCCCATAGGCCTGAGTCCGAGGACCATGCAGAGCCTTGGTTCTGTCTAACACTTGGCCTTCTGAAGTGGTTAGTTTCCCTATAGGCCTGAGTCCGAGGACCATGCAGAGCCTTGGTTCTGTCTAACACTTGGTCGTCTGAAGTAGTTAGTTTCCCCATAGGCCTGAGTCCGAGGACCATGCAGAGCCTTGGTTCTATCTAACACTTGTCCTTCTGAAGTGGTTAGTTTCCCCATAGGCCTGAGGTCGAGGACCATGCAGAGCCTCGGTTCTGTCTAACACTTGGCCTTCTGAAGTGGTTAGTTTCCCCATAGGCCTGAGTCCGAGGACCATGCAGAGCCTTAGTTCTGTCTAACACTTGGCCTTCTGAAGTTGTTAGTTTCCCCATAGGCCTGAGTCCGAGGACCATGCAGAGCCTTGGTTCTTTCTAACACTTGGTCGTCTGAAGTAGTTAGTTTCCCCAGAGGCCTGAGTCCGAGGACCGTGCAGAGCCTTGGTTCTGTCTAACACTTGGTCGTCTGAAGTAGTTAGTTTCCCCATAGGCCTGAGTCCGAGGACCGTACAGAGCCTTGGTTCTGTCTAACACTTGTTCGCCTGAAGTGGTTAGTTTCCCCATAGGCCTGAGGCCGAGGACCATGCAGAGCCTTGGTTCTGTCTAACACTTGGCCTTCTGAAGTGGTTAGTTTCCCCATAGGCCTGAGGCCGAGGACCATGCAGAGCCTTGGTTCTGTTTAACACTTGGCCTTCTGAAGTGGTTAGTTTCCCCATAGGCCTGAGTCCGAGGACCATGCAGAGTCTTGGTTCTGTCTAACACTTGGCCTTCTGAAGTGGTTAGTTTCCCCATAGGCCTGAGTCTGAGGACCATGCAGAGCCTTGGTTCTGTCTAACACTTGGCCTTCTGAGGTGTTTAGTTTCCCCATAAGCCTGAGTCCGAGGACCATGCAGAGCCTTGGTTCTGTCTAACACTTGGTCGTCTGAAGTAGTTAGTTTCCCCATAGGCCTGAGTCCGAGGACCGTGCAGAGCCTTGGTTCTGTCTAACACTTGTTCGCCTGAAGTGGTTAGTTTCCCCATAGGCCTGAGTCCGAGGACAATGCAGAGCCTTGGTTCTGTCTAACACTTGTTCGCCTGAAGTGGTTAGTTTCCCCATAGGCCTGAGTCCGAGGACCATGCAGGGCCTTGGTTCTGTCTAACACTTGGCTTCTGAAGTGGTTAGTTTCCCCATAGGCCTGAGTCCGAGGACGATGCAGAGCCTTGTTTCTGTCTAACACTTAGGATCATCTGAAGTAGTTAGTTTCCCCATAAGCCTGAGTCCGAGGACCATGCAGAGCCTTGGTTCTGTCTAACACTTGTTTGTCTGAAGTGGTTAGTTTCCCCATAGGCCTGAGTCCGAGGACCATGCAGAGCCTTGGTTCTGTCTAACACTTTGTCCTCTGAAGTAGTTAGTTTTCCCATAGGCCTGAGTTCGAGGACCATGCAGAGCCTTGGTTCTGTCTAACACTTGTTCGTCTGAAGTAGTTAGTTTCCCCATAGGCCTGAGTCCGAGGACCATGCAGAGCCTTGGTTCTGTCTAACACTTGGCCTTCTGAAGTGGTTAGTTTCCCCATAGGCCTGAGTTCGAGGACCATGCAGAGCCTTGGTTCTGTCTAACACTTGGCCTTCTGAAGTGGTTAGTTTCCTCATAGGCCTGAGTCCGAGGACCATGCAGAGCTTTGGTTCTGTCTAACACTTGGCCTTCTGAAGTGGTTAGTTTCCCCATAGGCCTGAGTCCGAGGACCATGCAGAGCCTTGGTTCTGTCTAACACTTGGCCTTCTGAAGTGGTTAGTTTCCCTATAGGCCTGAGTCCGAGGCCCATGCAGAGCCTTGGTTCTGTCTAACACTTGGTCGTCTGAAGTAGTTAGTTTCCCCATAGGCCTGAGTCCGAGGACCATGCAGAGTCTTGGTTCTGTCTAACACTTGGCCTTCTGAAGTGGTTAGTTTCCCCATAGGCCTGAGTCTGAGGACCATGCAGAGCCTTGGTTCTGTCTAACACTTGGCCTTCTGAGGTGTTTAGTTTCCCCATAAGCCTGAGTCCGAGGACCATGCAGAGCCTTGGTTCTGTCTAACACTTGGTCGTCTGAAGTAGTTAGTTTCCCCATAGGCCTGAGTCCGAGGACCGTGCAGAGCCTTGGTTCTGTCTAACACTTGTTCGCCTGAAGTGGTTAGTTTCCCCATAGGCCTGAGTCCGAGGACAATGCAGAGCCTTGGTTCTGTCTAACACTTGTTCGCCTGAAGTGGTTAGTTTCCCCATAGGCCTGAGTCCGAGGACCATGCAGGGCCTTGGTTCTGTCTAAAACTTGGCTTCTGAAGTGGTTAGTTTCCCCATAGGCCTGAGTCCGAGGACGATGCAGAGCCTTGTTTCTGTCTAACACTTAGGATCATCTGAAGTAGTTAGTTTCCCCATAAGCCTGAGTCCGAGGACCATGCAGAGCCTTGGTTCTGTCTAACACTTGTTTGTCTGAAGTGGTTAGTTTCCCCATAGGCCTGAGTCCGAGGACCATGCAGAGCCTTGGTTCTGTCTAACACTTTGTCCTCTGAAGTAGTTAGTTTTCCCATAGGCCTGAGTTCGAGGACCATGCAGAGCCTTGGTTCTGTCTAACACTTGTTCGTCTGAAGTAGTTAGTTTCCCCATAGGCCTGAGTCCGAGGACCATGCAGAGCCTTGGTTCTGTCTAACACTTGGCCTTCTGAAGTGGTTAGTTTCCCCATAGGCCTGAGTTCGAGGACCATGCAGAGCCTTGGTTCTGTCTAACACTTGGCCTTCTGAAGTGGTTAGTTTCCTCATAGGCCTGAGTCCGAGGACCATGCAGAGCTTTGGTTCTGTCTAACACTTGGCCTTCTGAAGTGGTTAGTTTCCCCATAGGCCTGAGTCCGAGGACCATGCAGAGCCTTGGTTCTGTCTAACACTTGGCCTTCTGAAGTGGTTAGTTTCCCTATAGGCCTGAGTCCGAGGCCCATGCAGAGCCTTGGTTCTGTCTAACACTTGGTCGTCTGAAGTAGTTAGTTTCCCCATAGGCCTGAGTCCGAGGACCATGCAGAGCCTTGGTTCTATCTAACACTTGTCCTTCTGAAGTGGTTAGTTTCCCCATAGGCCTGAGGCCGAGGACCATGCAGAGCCTTGGTTCTGTCTAACACTTGGCCTTCTGAAGTGGTTAGTTTCCCCATAGGCCTGAGTCCGAGGACCATGCAGAGCCTTGGTTCTGTCTAACACTTGGCCTTCTGAAGTGGTTAGTCTCCCCATAGGCCTGAGTCTGAGGACCATGCAGAGCCTTGGTTCTGTCTAACACTTGGCCTTCTGAAGTGGTTAGTTTCCCCATAGGCCTGAGTCCGAGGACCATGCAGAGCCTTGGTTCTTTCTAACACTTGGTCGTCTGAAGTAGTTAGTTTCCCCATAGGCCTGAGTCCGAGGACCGTATAGAGCCTTGGTTCTGTCTAACACTTGTTCGCCTGAAGTGGTTAGTTTCCCCATAGGCCTGAGTCCGAGGACCATGCAGAGCCTTGGTTCTGTCTAACACTTGTTCGCCTGAAATGGTTAGTTTCCCATAGGCCTGGGTCTGAGGACCATGCAGGGCCTTGGTTCTGTCTAACACTTGGCTTCTGAAGTGGTTAGTTTCCCCATAGGCCTGAGTCCGAGGACCATGCAGAGCCTTGGTTCTGTCTAACACTTGGCCTTCTGAAGTGGTTAGTTTCCCCATAGGCCTGAGTCTGAGGACCATGCAGAGCCTTGGTTATGTCTAACACTTTCATTTCTCTGTAAGTAGGGGTTTGTCCCCGGACTGCTTTACTGGAGACGATTCCTCCTTCGGACGGATTAGGGTCTTACACGTGGCGTTGATCTCGCCTCCAGCTCGAGCCCCCATCTTTCTTATTTGCGAAGCGTCCCTTGGCCGTTTGTATTCTGCGCTTGACGCTTCGCTGCGCGAGACGCGCCTTTATTAATGGCCTCGTGAATGAACATAAGTCCAACGGTCTGCAACCCCCCTTGGAATCTGGTAGCTTCATTATTATCCGCTTTTTTCGAATTCTGCGTGGATTAATTCTCACCCACCCTCATCCTCTATATAAGGCTTTCCGGGGGGATGGTTTCTCCATGCTCCATGATCCTCCCAACACAAACAGAAAGAATTCACCCTTTCAGCTCCCCAAGCCCCTTCAATAACCCCGCTGGAATTGTGACCGGAGTCTGGAGATATGGGGTGGCTTTGGACGGGTGTGAGGACATCCGTGCCGAGAGGCGTTGTGGCCGCAGCCCCCACTGGGCTTCCGGTGAGGCAGAGTCTAGGCGTAACCCCGATGGCGCCATGCACGGTGGCCCGGAGGGATGTCGTTGAAGTACCTAACGTCCCTCCTCAGAGCGCACCCCCGACGGAGGAGACATGGGAACTCACATTATGGGCGGTGCCCGAGTGTTGCCGTCTCCGACGGCCAGCGCTCGTGGGGGTTGAAGAAAATCAAGGGAACATCATGGGGGAGGGCGTCCCGAAGCCCCTGCATCTGCTCCTCGCTTTGTTCAAGCTCCGCCGCTCCGAGAAAGGAGTTGTTGGTGGCCTTGGAACAAGCCAGCCTCAGCCCCCTCCCGCCCGCTTATTGTCAAGTTCTCCCATTCTCTTGATGCCAATAAGGGTACGGGTTGACACTTCCCTCTAGCTAGTTTTAGGACGGGTCCGCCTGGGCCTCTGATTGTAATCTGTAACCTTTTTTCTTTTTATGAAATAATATCAAGTTTTTTTTTTGTTCTTTGCTGTTGAATTTTCTGTCTCGAGCTTTTTTCTTTCTGCAATGTTTGTTTGGTAGTTTCTTCCTTTTTTTTTTTTTTTTTGCATCATCGCCGATCTTCTGTAGAATATCTATTTAGAACAGTCGCCTGTTGCGCCGGCCGGCGCACTAATCCTTCCCACAGACGGCGCCAATTGTAGGGTCTGCTTTTGTTGCCCCGAGCCCAAAGGATATGGGTCGAAGGCCCATCGAACCCAAAACAATGAATTTGTAGAGAGTGGATCGAAGGTCTAGGCGCTGGTCGGCGTTCACGAGGCGTGAACTCCATTCTCTTTTATTTAAAGAAAACACTTAGAACAATCTACAACTGGGGGATGCTGGGCCGAGGAGGCTTTTTCCTCATTTTTCTTCTTTTTCCCTCCCCTCTCCCTTTTTCTGGAGGGATTCCTTTACAATATATACCCTTTACCCAACCAATCCTAGCCCTACACTTGTTGAGCGATCTGGACATTGCTCAGGTGCCTGTCCCATCAACCGCCTTCTCAGTCTCTGTGGATGGCAGCAACCAAGGTGGCACTGTTGAGGCGTCCCCTCCTCATTAATGCAGTCAGGGCGGTAGTCAGGTACATTTAATGTAGAGGTGATTGTTTGTCATGAGCTTGTCCCTCAAGTTCTCGGACGTCCGATGATGGGGTCGTCCTCGGACTTGGGGTGCCTTCTCGGCTCGGGCCTTCGGCTCAGGAACGAAGTGGGCTGGGCCATAGGATTCTTTGGCCCCACAACCATATTTTCTTTTTCTTTCTTAGTATTTAGTACGTACATGATTTTGCATTAGATTGCTGTGATTTATTTTATTATAATTAGGGTTGCATTAAACACATAATGTATAATGAATTATTATAGGAAGTTAGGAGGATAATTTTCTCATCTTCCACTCTCTCTTTCTTTCTCCCTTATATTAGCTAGGTTTTTTTTTTTTTTTTTTTAATATAAATATTTTTTAGAGTTATATTAGCTAGGTTGGTAATGACATTTTGGTACATGTGGATGTTCACAAAGTTTTTTGTATTTGAAAATATTGTAACCAAAATATTGATTAAAAATTACTTTGTTTTCCTTTTTTTTTTTTTTTTTTTTTCATATAATATGTAGTTATTTTATATTAATTTGGTGTTAGTATTAATTATTTAATAAATCCTATAATTAATTAAGGTAGCATATCTACATTATTAGCTTAGCCATGTGTCAAGAGCCTTCTAACTCAACTGACATCTTCCCATACACGAAGTGCATATTAATGTATATATTAAGAGGGGGGAAGTGTTCCAGTTGCAAAATTAAGAGCATATTAATTTATATATTTTTGTCTTAAAAATAAAACAAACAAAACAAACAAACAAAACAAAACAAAATACGTAACCATGTGATCTAAAAAAAGTAATTTTAGAAAATTATATATATATATATATATATATATATATATAAGATAACATAAGATACGTGATAGACGCATACACTATTAAATATAGCACGATATATGAGACTATATTATATACATTATGACATCCAGACTTTCTATAGAACCTATATAAAGTTTTTATGCAGAGAAACATAGTATAAATACCCAAAAATTGTACAAAGAGTGTGGCTCTTTGTACGTGAGCAATCCTATATAAAATAAAAATGTTAATAAGAGCCTAGCACAATGTGTAATGCATTTCAAAAGGAAAAAATTTTGGTTACAAACTTAGTTGTAACCTAAAACTACAACCCCTACTAAAAAAATTAATAGAGCTACATATTTTGAAAATTTAACTGTTGAATTGTATGTTATTCATATTCTTAACACACATGTTGTTTACTATTTGATCTATAAGCTTATTTTTATGCAAAATTTTAAACTACAAAAATTTGAAATTTAAATATTTGATTAATGGCATAGGTATTAATTTATGATCTTTTGAAATTTTGGAAGTATGGAAAATATAAGAAGAAAATGTAAAATAATTGTGGATTTGTCAAAATTCACATCCAATAAGGAGATATTAAGTAGAGTTGTAGTCTCAGGAGGTGTTTGGTTAATGTGATGCACATTACGATGATATGATGTCAATGTTTTGGTTTATTTTATTTTTTCTAACATTATCATAATATAAAATTACAAAATATATCGCATTACCTTAATATCGTCATCTTCCTAAATAATGTAATATTGTATTATTGTATTGAAATTATATTAATGTAATATTACAATAATATAATATTACGATATAATGTAACATCAAATGCCCCTTAAGCTATAGTCAAGTTTATAGATAAATTTTGTCCTTTCCAAAATAGAGCTTTGACACCAGTTGAGGCGAAAGTTTAGTAAGTTTCAAAATTAAGGCAAGTATCTATCCTTTTTTTTTTCTCTACACGTGTAAGGCAAATAATCTTTATCTGCTGGTGAAGTATTCCCTACTTTTTATTTTTTCTACAAAGTGGTGAAGTATTCTTTACTTGGCATTTGGAGTACTTGAAGCTAGCTAGCTGTTTTTATTTACCTTTTCTTTTTGTGTAAGACACATGTATCACTTCTTGCGAAGGTAAGCATCTAAAGGATATTTATACTTTACTTGGCATTTGGAGTTCCCTAAAGCTGTCTTGTGTTAATTTACTTTAGCCTCATCAAAGAAAATATGAAATCTCAAAGTACGAAGATGAGGAGTCTGCCAGTGAAGTATCCTAGCCATTTGAAATACTTTCCTACTTTTTGAGCTGTCTGGAATTTACTTTCCTTCACTTCCAGGGTAAGTTGCTTTACATAATATGTATACTTTGCTGTATTTTTCATCCAGTATAGAATGTGATTTTCCCTTAACTTAGGAAAAGAATCGACACGTCGGTAGACTTTGCCCCCCCAAAAACATATGTTAGGAAGGTGCTAGAGTGTGAGAGATAGCATTCACCATTAATATATATCAATTCTTGAAGACTACGATTTTACACTCTTTTTCTTTTTTTTTTTCGTTTTTCTGAAACTCCATTTTTACCAAAGAATCTCAGGCTCAACTAGCTCCTGAGAATTTTTTTTTAAATTTCTTTTACACGTGGAAAGCAAATCTTTATGTTTATGGGTTTTGAGCAAATTGTGATGAATGAACCTCTTCTGTACCATAAAGTGTGTATCACTCTCTCTACCACTAATAAAAAATTGACACCTGGCTGATTTTTTTTTTTTTACCCTTCTCAATTAACGGGAGAGGCAAACGTTATTAACGTTAAGGCTTCACGGTTACAGTTCTGAAAATGAGGCACCCCCAGGGCCCCCCATATCTCTCTATACCAACTCTGAACTCTCCCCCTCTCTTTCTCTCTCTCTCTCTCTCAATCACTGCTCCACCACGAAGGAAGCCCTCTCTGATTTAATCAATTTCTTCTCTTTTGTAGATTTTGGGGTGTGGCCGTGTGGGTGTTGACGATTTTTTCTATGATGCTTGAATCTTTTTGGAGTAGATTGTGTCTTTTTCTTTTTTATTATTGAAAGAGAGAGAACTTACTGCGAGTGTTTTGCAGCCATAGTTAGCTTGCTTGCCTTGTTATGCTTCTTTCAAAATCAACATGAACTATAAATCAGAAATAAGAAAAAGCAGTGGCGGCAGAGCAATTTGATGAGGACCAAACGTGAAGACCACTTAACAAAGAGGGGAAAAAGAACAAAAATTTTTTTAAAAAAAAATCTGCTGAAGTTACTCACATGAGGTAGTAAGTGCATTAAGTGAGTCACGTGACCCACAACTGTCAGAGAACCTAACGTTAAAATACATTAACGTGACTAACATTTGCGAGTTGCGTCTCACGTTAGTTGAGAAGGAAAACAAAACAAAACAACCAAATGTCAATTTTTTATTTGTGGTATAGGAAGTGGTACACTAATGTCGCGGAAATTATAAGAAAATAAATACGTTGCTTTCTAAATGGAAAAAGAAACTAAATACGTTAGCTTCTGAATGTAAATCTCGAATTCACGATGAGTTTCTTGAATCCACAAGGTAATAGGGTCCTGAAATCCTTCAAAGAGAAATAGATAAAGTTTGTATTTTTATAAATCTGAAAACTAAATTTTCTTGAAGATTACAATATGTTTAAATAGTAAAAGAAACCCTAAGGCGGCTATGAAAATGCCCAGAAACCCTAATCTGCGCTAATCATGTAATTAGATTGCAAAATAGTGATTTTTGTAAAAAATAGCAAAATTTAAATAATTGTGGAAATTGAAAATACAGTCTCTAAGAGACGTCCACAAATAGACGAGATCTTATCCTCACTTTTAAACTAAAAGTTATTAAAGAACAACAAATAACACTATAAATAGCAAAAACATGATTTTCGAGGCCTTAACGAAAAAATTTGCCTAAATTTAGGCGACACTCATAATATGAGTTTGGATCAAAATGTCATTTCCCTTCAACCTACCAAATTTCATGCAATTCTGACACTGTTACCTTAATGGCCTCTACTAGCACCCCCATTTTATCTTTCATTGTGACTTCAGGCGTCCTTACTACTCCAGGAAAGCATGTGCTATCTGTTCTATATCAGTCTTCCCCACTTGGAAAGAACTTGACCACGAATTCCCACTATCTGGCTCATGAGGAGGATGGTAATCATACAAGTCAGCAACATTAAAGGTAGAAGAAATGTTCATGTCTGGTGGAAGAGCAACCACATAAGCATTGTTGTTGATCTTCTTAGTAATCTGAAATGACTCATACTTCTTGTTCTTCAATTTATTGTAAGTACCAATAGAAAACCGCTCCTTTCGAAGATAGACTAGTACTAAATCTCCAACATTGAAGATCTTTTCACGCCTTTTCTTATTAGCAGCATCCTTGTACGTAGCATTTGAAGCTTCAAGTTTCCGTCTAACTTCTTCTTGCACAGCCTGAATGCGGTCAGCCATATCTTTTGCAGCTTGGCTTACTTTTGGAAGCCTTGGTAAGGGTACTAAGTCCAAAGCGTGTTTTGGGGCCATGCAATAGACAATGGCAAAAGGGGACTTACCCATGCTCCTACTAACAGTGTTGTTGTAAGCAAACTTGGCTTGAGACAAGGCAAGATGCCATTGTTTAGGCTTCTCTCCAAAAATGCATCGGATTAGATTACCTAAGGTTTGGTTGACAACTTTTGTCTGGCCATTAGTCTAGGGATGACTAGTGCTGCTATAATTAAGGGATGTGTCAAATCGCTTCCACAAAGTCCTCCAAAAGTGACTAAGGAACTTGGTATCATGGTTAAAGGTGATGGACTTGGGCACTCCATGCAAACGCACAACCTCTTTGAAGAATAGATTGGCTATTTGAATGGCATTTGAGGTCTTTCTACAAGTTATAAAATGAGAAATCTTGAAATACCTATTAACCACAACAAAAATAGAATTCATACATCGCTAGGTTCGAGGGAGACCCAGTATAAAGTCCATGGACAGATCCTCCCAAGGTGCTTAGGGAATTGGTAGTGGCATGTACAGACCAGTGTTTTAAGACTACCCCTTAGCTGTTTGTCATATAGGGCACTTCCTCACATGATTGCCAACATCTCGTTTGAGTTGGGGCCAACAGTATCGCTCCTTCACAAGTGCTATTGTCTTGTCTCGCCCCATATGGCCACCCAAATCTCCACCATGCAACTCCCGAACAACCTGCTCCCTTAAAGAACTTTGAGGAATACATAGCTGATTCCCTTGAAAGAGAAAACCATCTTGCAGGTGTATGTCATCCACAACAAATTGGGTTTATTGACATTGACTCCAAACCCTTCCAAAATCCTCATCTTCCTCAAATAGTTCCTTTAGATAATTAAACCCAATGACTTCTATACGTAATGTGACCAGCAAGGAAGCTCGTCTACTAAATGTATTTGCTACCTTGTTAGTACATCAGATTTGTGCTTTAAGGAGAAAGAAAAGTGTTGTATGTATGCAACCCACTTGGCATGCATTCTGTTGATGATAGTTTGACTATTGATAAATTACAAAGCTTGATGATCTATATACAGTGCAAACTCCCTCTGGACTAAGTAGTGCTCCCAGTGCTTTAAAGTCCACATCAAAGCGTATAACTCCAACTCATATGTAGACCACTTGCCTCGTGACTCAGAAAGCTTTTCACTAAAAAAAAAAAAGCCATTGGCCTACCTTCCTTTGATAACACAACACCAATTCCAACAATTGATGCGTCACATTCCACTTGAAACAATGCCTTAAATTTGGTAGGGCTAAAATTGGAGTAGTACTTAGCTTTCCCTTGATCAATGCAAAGTTTTGTTCTATTGCCTCTCCCCAAAAGAACTTCCCCTTCTTCAAGTATGCTGTGATGGGGGCTACTATGCTACTAAAATTCCAAACAAACTTCAGGTAAAAGGTTGCTAGGCCATGAAAACTCCACACATCGCTCACTGTCTTTAGGGTTGGCCACTCCTGAATAGCACGAACCTTTTTCTCATTGACATGGATCCCCTCAGCGCTTACTACATACCCCAAGAACAGTAAACTATCTGTGAAGAAACTGCACTTCTTTGAGTTGACATACAACTTGTTGGCTAATAAAACCTTTAGCATCTCATGCACACGATTGTAATGAGCAACTTCTGTCTTACTATATATCAGGATATCATCAAAATAAACAACTATAAACTTTCCAATAAATGGTTTCAATACCTGATTCATAAGCTGCATGAATGTACTAGGAGCATTTGATAAGCCAAATGGCATAACCATCCACTCATAGAGTCCCTCTCTTGTCTTGAAAGCTATCTTCCACTCATCATCGGTTCGGATGCAAATTTGGTGGTACCCACTCTTCAGATCCAACTTGGTGTAACACTTAGACACACTCAGCATGTCAAACATATCATCTAATCAATGGATAAGGAATCAATACTTGACTATAATCTTGTTGATGGCTTGACTACCCACACACATGCGCCAGCTTCCATCCTTCTTAGGTGTTAATAGGGCCGGTACTGCACATGGACTCATGTTCTCTGTAGTCCCTTACTAAGTAGTTCATCCACCTGACTTTGCAAGATCTGGTTCTCCTGCAAATTCATCCTATAATGTGGCAAGTTTGGTAGGTTGACTTCAGGGACCAAATCAATGTGGTGTTGAATGTCACGCATCGGTGGCAATCCTACAAGTAGCTCATTTGGAAATAGTTCCCCAAACTCCTTAAGTAATGGTTGCACTGTTGCTGGTATTTTAGACATTGCTTTAGGCTCGCCATCAATCACAGCAACTGCAAATACCTGCTCTGATTCCATAGCTTCCTTGTCAAATGCATCCTCATTGTTAACTAGAAGAAGCGATGGCTTCCTCTTCAATTTAGAAGCTTTAGGTACACTACCCTCCTTGATAGGAGCAAGGAAAATTTTCCTGCCATTCTTAAAGAATACATACACGTTGTCCCTACATCTATGAGTAGCACCTACATCATACTGCCATAACCTTCCCAAAATTAAATGACATGCATCCATTTCAACAACATCACATAGCACCTCATCTACATAACTCTTACCCATAGAAAAATTAATTCGACATTGATGAGTAATAAGAGTTTTCATACCTTTCTTAATCCAGCCTATTCTTTATGGAGATGGGTGTTTCTCTATCTTCAACCCTAATTTGGAGACCAAACTCTTGGAAGCGATGTTCTTCACATTGCTGCTATCAATAATAAGGTCACAAACCCTCTTGTTGATGGTACATTGTGCTCGAAAGATCTCTTGTCACTTATCATTCAACTCCCTCTTTGGTGTGAGCAACAGCCTCTGAATGACTAGGGACCTCCCAAGAGCTCACCCTCTTCATCATCCTGGATCTCATTGGGGGTAAAGAATTTGCACCTTCATCTCCTACCTCGTCTTTCTCCTCTACTTCAGTTTCTTCATCCACCCACTCTACTAAATTCACAGTGGCTTGCTTAGGATATAAGTGAGACCGATGCCCTGGTTCACCACACTTATAAAACTTATCCCCTATTGGTTTGGCATAGGGATTGGTGTTGGCTCCCTGTTATCCTATAACACCTGTTGTTTCGCCCTTTGGCTGAATCCTACCAACACTGGCATCCTTAATGCCTAAAGGCTGCGATGGTTGTGAGAACACTGATTGATTGTAAAGCGTGAAGAATTAAGAGAACTCTAATTAACATACTATAAATACCACATTTTGTACCCCTTATGACTTGGGCCCTTGTTCCCCAATAATATTGAAATTCTAAGACCCAAGGTTAGTTTAAGGCTCAATCAAATGTTAAAATAAAAAATGTAACTTTTAATGAACAAATAAATCTATTTTTGAAAAAATAAACCCAAGGAAGCCCTTGGCATGTGCGCGTAGGAATTAGCTTGTGTGCGCAGCTATGATGCATGTGCACACAGGCCCAATCTTGCGTGCATATGTAGGGTTCTAGAAACATAAAAAGGAAAGTTTTCTGCTTTAAAGACTAAGATTTGGAATGAATCCCACTAAGGGTGTGTTGATTCAGTTTTGGTTGGTTTTTATGGGTATGGCCAATCGAAACCGAATATTTCGGTTTATGAAATTCTCAAATGAAACCGACCGAAATGGTTGGAAAAAAATCGGTTTCGTTGTATTTCATTTTCAGTCGGTTTTGGTTGGTTTTTTGTTTTCCAAAGAGAGGGTTATTGAGATTTTCAAAATCCTAATTTTAATAAAGCAACAGAGAGAGAGAGTTGTTGTACAAATCAGAACCACAGAGAAAGAAAAACTTCCAAGAATATTTGTTCAACAATTTATACACAGATTCCAACAAAAAATTTAAAATATTTTGAATTAGCAAAAGGGTCAAGACAGAATTTTACTGTTGTTGCACCATAGCAAAAGCCTACCGGTGATTTTTCGTTCTCTGTACAGAGACATGTGACTCAGAGAGAAGAGAAAGGCATGGCCATGGTCCATGGACTCAGAGAACGAAAAAGAAAAGAATGAGGCGGCTGAGGTAGATGGGGAAGGAGCGGCTGAACTGAAGCAAGAACAGCAAAGATGTGAGAAGGGTAGAGGATTAGGGGTGGCTGAAGAAAAGAAAAGAGAAGAAGAAAATGTAGCGGCTGAACTGAAATGAGAACGGCAGAGATGTGAAAAGGGTAGAGGATTAAGGGTGGCTAAAGAAAAGAAAAGAGAAGAAGAAAATAGAGAGACGGAGAAAAAATTGGGGAAGGGGGCAGCTGAAGAAAAGAAAAGAAGAAATTAGGGATTAGGGGTATTTATATCATGCTACAGTACTAGGGTTTTAAAAAATTAAATTGCAAAAAACACACACCCCACGCGAAGGCTCGAACTCTGGATCTGCTAGCCAAAACACAAGGAGCATACCACTAAGCCACTGATGATTTATGTTTTGAAGTTGAATAAATGTATATATATCGGTCGGTTCGGTTCGGTTTCGGGGTGAAAAATCTAACATCGAAACTGAATCGAATATTTTTGGTTTTAAAAATTCAAAACCGAAACCGAACCGAACTGGAACCAAACCGAAAATTTGGCAACGGTTTAGTCTGTTTTAGCCAGTTTGTTTGGTTCATCGGTTTTTTGCACATCCCTAAATCCCACATCGTTTAGGAGCCATTCCAAACCCCCATTTTCAAAATATAAATTGTCATACATGGTACCTTCTCGAAACATACCAAAATCCTAAGGGAAAACACTAAGATTCACTAGAAATAGTGAATCAAAGAGGGAGTTTTTCACAAAACATCCTCAAGTCAATTTTATTTTAATTAGGGCATTTTCTAGCCTTGATCTTTTAGTTTAAGATTGCTAATCACGTTTCTTATTGATTGTGAATAGATTTGACTGAAGAGAACGATAAAAAATCAAGCTTGAAAAGTTTTTTGTTAGAGGCATTAGTCTAAACTTTCTTTTTCTTGTCTTTTTCTTTTTATGCTTTAATCTTTTTGTTTGCTTTAGTTTTTTTGTTATTATATGTTTTAATATGTCTATGTAGTTTAGGTTTATGTAGTTCTTATGTTTTAATGCATGCTAGGTTGTTAGAATTTTTGTTTTAGAAGCCTTGCTCTATTTATTGTGTTGTTAGGGTTTTCGGGTGGATTCCACATGCACATAATCCTACTTGCGCACGCAGGCTTGTTCATGCATGCGCATGATCCTGCCCAGAAACCTTAATCCTAGTTCTTCTGATTTTGTTTCTTTTTTTACATGTAATGTTTCTGTTTTAGATCATTTTTTATAGGGGAAATTGCAATTTACCCACCTATGGTTTGGCCCGTTTTAACAATGCCCACCCGTGGTTTGAAATTTGCCACTTAACCCACCTAAGGTGGTCTTCGTTAGACTCTCGTTACCTACCTCTGCCATTTCCGTTAGAAAATCCTCTTTACTATATAAGCCAAAATTAGAACTCAAATAGAACCTAAAAAAAGGAACGTACTCTCTCCCTCTCTCTAACCCCAAACCCATTTCCTCTATATCAAGATCCCTAAAAAACCCAAAAAAAGAAAAAAAAAATGAAGTTGTTCGCGCAGAGCTCTCACCACTCTCATCGAATCCTTCAATAACTCATCTGGAAACTAAAATTCAAACAAAATGCAGTTGGATTTCGACTAATGAACATTGAAAGTCAGCCCTAATCCTCTCTCTTTGATCACAGATAGAAATTTAGGAATAGAATTTGAACATAATTTCTGAATGAAAAATTAAAGAAATTCACTGAAACTAGTAAATTAATCGAAGAGAATGAAGAAACAGATCTCAGTAAACAAACAGAGAAATTCACTGAAACATCAATTTTTTTTTTCTTTTTTCCTTTTCTTCATTTTCTCGTCAAACAAACAGAGAATGAAAAAACAAATCTCAACCCCTCACTCTCCGAACCAGTTCTCAAAGCCCTAACCCGAGCCGGCTTCAAGTTCTGCACACCGATCCAACCGCCACAGTCCACTTACTCTGTAGCTACAAGGACGACACCATTGATGCCACCACCAGCTCTGGCAAAACCCTAGCCTTCGTGGTCCCACTCGTCAAGATCCTCCACCGCAACAAAACTCTTCCTAAACCAAACCAAGTTCGAAATCAACTGAAGCAAGTAAACTAATCACATTTAAATTTCACTGACACAGTAACCTTTTATTCCTCTTTCTTCATTTTCTCAAGAAACAAACAGAGAATAAGGAAATAAAATTTCCAAAATCTCCCCAGAAACTTTGAAGAAAGTGACCGAAACTAGCAAACTAATCAAACTTAAATTCTCACTGACACACACTAACTTTCTATTTTCCTTTCCTTCAGTTTCTTAGCAACCAATCAAAGAATAAAGACACCAAATTTCTGCAATCTCTCTAAAAGCTTTTGTTGAAGTTGCGGGTAGATGTTGCGGGTGTAGATGAAATCGGCAGTGGGGGCAATTTTGTAGTTAGATTCCAAGTCCATGGCCGAAGATCAAGTTGATATAAAGGAAATGGGTTTGGGGTTCCAAGGTAGAGAGAGGGAGAGAGCTCATTCCTTTTTTTTTTTAGGGTTCCATTTGGGTTCTAATTTTGACTTATATAGTAAATGGGATTTTCTAACGGAAATGGTAGAGGTGGGTAACGAGGGTCTAACGGAGACCACCTTAGATGGGTTTAGTGACAAATTTCAAACCACGGGTGGGCATTGTTAAAACGGGCCAAACTACAGGTGGGTAAATTGCAATTTCCCCTTATATATATATATATATATATATATATATATATATATATATATTTATGGTTTTGAGTTTCTGTTTCACGTGCTTGTTGTTTGTTTTCTTTTCACATGTTTAAATTAAGGTTTGTCTTGTGATGCCATGAACATGCATTCACATGTTCATGCATTTATGCCAGAGGTGCTGAGATGCAGTAAGATAAGTGAGGTAAGTTATGCATTCACATGAACATGCATCTTTGAATATGATCTAGCTTTGATGATGAGTATGAACATGAATGTTCAAATAGTTTGTAAAAACACCTATGAACGTTTAGACCCCCGATTTACAAATTACCAACACAAACTAATAATCAAACAATATATATGCGGAATATAAAAATAAGCTAAAACAAAATTGGTAAAACAATCTAAACCGAAATTAATCACAACCACAGCAGTAATTAAAAGGCAAATATTAAGGGAAGAGAGATGAAAACATAGAAACAACACAACGATATGTTATCGAAGAGGAAAGCGAAGTCCTCAGCAAAAAAACTCTCCGCCGCCCTCCAAGCAGTCAATAATCCACTAGAGAATAAAATTGGGATACATGAATAGCAAAAGACCCTTCAAGCCTAATCTACCCAGTGTACCTAACCTTTCTAAGCTTCTTGCTCCAACAGGGTTACGCCGAACCTTGTCTTCTCTAGCTTGCTAGATCCCGCAATCGCCCATTGCATCAACCAAAATGAATTGGTCCCCTCTGAACTGCTTCCCAAGTACCAAAAAACCTTCTCATAGATATGGGTATGGTGAGATAAGGATTTGGCTAATGTACCTCTCAAGGATATGTCAATGGAGAGGGTGAGAGTAGAGGAATTGGAGAATTAAATGATGAAGATTGTGGACGAGTCAATCTTGTTTTTCTCTAGAGTTTCTCTCTCAAAATTCTCTCGAAAAGCTTTCAACATTTCATGGGTATAAGGGTATTTATAGTAGAGTGAATAAGAAATGCGAAGAGTTAGTTACAACCAAACAGGGCATTCTAGCGACTCGAGCTCACGACTGGAAGGAGTTGTGAGTTTGAGTCGTGAGCAAACTACCTGACCAGATTGGAGGTTTTGTCTTATAATACAACAGTTGGCGCGACCTTTTAGCTCCCCCTGCATGCTTCACACATGTGCCATTTTGGCGACTCACCAGTCGTAAGCTAGTCGCAAGATCCAGTCACGAGACTCTTCTTAAGTGCACACTTTTGAGTTTTTCTTCACACTCTCTCACACACTACCCTTATATGATTCCCACCTAAATACAGGGTTTCTAAATGCTGAATTACAAGCAAATTTGGCACATAATAAAGCCAACAAAATGATTAAATAAATTCAACCTTACAATCTCTCCCTTTGCCTATTCCATGACAAAACCCTAAGGCTTCATTTGGGATGAGGGAATGGAATGGAATGGAAAAGAATGAAAAGAATAATTTTAGAATATTCTTCCATTCTCTTGTTTGAGAGTTTAAGTAGGAGGGAATAGAATGGGTAGAAGGGAACACTCATTTCTCTCTATTCCCTTAAAACCTCAAATTTTCATTCCCCCCGAAATTGGGAGGAATAAGAGAGAATGAAATTAAATTTAATAATTTTTTTTACTAAAACTCCAAAAATACCCCTATATATTCAACAATTTATTTTAAAATAGGGTTCTAATAGTAATATTGTCATAAAATGATTCCATTCTATTCCCTCCATGTTGTTCCCAAACAAGATTACTTACATTCCATTCATTTTCTTTCCTTTCCATTCCATTATTTTAAAATATCCAATCAAAGTTACTTAATTCCATTCCATTCCATTATTTTCCATTCCTTTCCCTTACTTAAACACATTCCATTCCTTTATGATCATTCTATTCCATTCCATTCCATTCTCTTATGAACTCCCGGACGGAGCCTAAAACAAACTCTAGACTTAACATGTGAGTTGGGAACAGTTGAACAAAACTCATTCACACCTAACTTTAGAATCTGTAAAGCTCTTGAACCATACAGACAAGTATTTCTTGAAAACAACAACACAATACGATCATTGTAAGCAGAAAACTTGAAATGCATATGAAGCAAGCACAATGCGATAAAGCAAAACAAATGAAACAATAAAGCATGGCTTGACTAAAAATGAACAATCACTATAAATAGTGACCATAATGATCATTCACACAAGGAATGAACATCCGAACATGCAAACTAATAAGCTCAATTGCAAATTATCATTTGCATGTCCAACACTAAACTAATACAACAACACAAGGTAATTGCATCAAGGATATAAAATCCAACAAGGGCACAAAAGTGATGTACTTAAATAAATGCATAACATTAACAACAAGTACTAAGTTACAAAGTATGGGTACAAAATACACAATACTGAATATAAGCTTTAAAATTTAAAACAATGTACCAATAGCAACTAAATACCAAGAGTTATAAAGACTATAAAATAAACAAATAAGCTAAAACCAAGACAAGCCAAAAGTATGTGTGTATCTATCAGTATTCTCCTTTTGAGCTTACACAACTCCCCTTTTCAATATGCACATTTCCCATTCTTGTGTTGCTCTCCCCCTTGCTGTGTGCTATCTCTCCCCTTTTTTGGCATAAATAGTTAAAGGCTGTCCTCCAGCTTTTGTTGAATAGCATCTAACTGTGTCTCAATGGTTGTGAGATGCATTTGAACTTGGTTGTTGGTGGAGTAGATAACCTTTTCAAATCTGGAAATATGCTTATACAAACTCTCATTCAAAGTGCTTAACTTATCAGCTTGAGAGCTAGGTCGTATAGGCTGAGTGCTAGTCGTCTGCAACTCAGGAGTGTGAGGAGATACAGTCTTGGTATGCATAGGCATAGTGTGAATGGCTGAGCCATGACCGGAAGAGGTAGCATAAAGGAAAGATTCACTCTTAGGTGCTTTGGAAGAGTGACTTTTGCTTGCTTGAAGAGAAATCATGGATAGTGGGCGAAGACGAACTAGTGTCTTTCCATCTTTTGGTAGATGAACCCCTTCACATACCATAATCTTCATGATTAGACTACAAAAAGGAAGGCAAGTTCTTGTTGCTGTTCTCCCTATTTACTAGAAGATGTGAGAAGGAATGTCAATTTGAACTCCAGTGATGAGATCACATAGAAACTGTGCTCTTCCAAGGTTGATGAATCCAGTGTTTGAGGGTGGATAAAGGTTGAAGAACATGATCAATTTGAGAGTCGTCAAATCAAGTGCAAACTTTGTTGTTCCAATGGACGTGCCTTTGGATGAAATCTCATGATCTGGTCAAGAATTTAAAGAATATCTTGCACTTGAGGAAGCTTATCATCATATGGAATGAGATCTACATTTGCTGGTCGAGTAATCCGAAGGACCTTTGCAATGTAATCTGGAGTAATGATGAATTCCTTTCCTCGGACGGAACACTTTAGTTCAACTCCAGTAAATCTGGCATTAGAGTAGAACTCCTTGACTAGTTCATCAATTGGATCTTCGAAGTTACCGAATAAATCAGCCTAATCTTTTTCTTCAAAAATCCTAGGAATAAAAGTCATTCCTAGGGTATCAAATCTCACAATCCGTTCCACCATAATGGGAGATTTTTCAAAAATATGTTTGAGAATCAAGTGGAGTCCGGAATCTCTCACTGTTTGATTCATGAGATGAACATCGAGTCCGTTTTGAAATAGGGGATGATGGAACCTCAATCACATGTTCTTTTCCACAAGAAGGATGGCGAGACATCTGCAAAATAACAGACACACAGCAGAGAACCAAATATAAAACACCAAAACACAAACTTCATTAGATCCAAGTTAGCCTATGAAATAATCACATAATGATAGTTAGGAAGAAATGTATTTTAAGCATATTAAAAGAGCCAATTAAGTAGAAATATGTAGCTTGCTCGAAAGATATGCAAAACCAAGCATTTATGTAAGCATGAGCAACACAAGTACAAATGGTGTGCAAATGTGGTGCATTCTAATCCATGAAGTTCTCAAGAACACAAAAAAAAAAAGTCTATAAGACATTTTGCTATGAGCATGAAATGCACAGCTCAACATAGACAAGGAATAAGCCTCAACAATTAGACACAAACAAGAGAATCTTGTAATATAGGCATTAAACCATCAAAACCAACAAAAACCATTCAACAAACTCAACCAAATATACCCAAACCACATTCGAACAACAAGTTTTTCAAATCTCAACAATAACACAAAAACCAAGAAATCAAGGGCTATAAACATGAAATATTTTGAGAAAAATAGAAGACCCATACCTTTTCTTGAAGTTTAAGGAGAGAAGATGATGAAAATTGTGGATTTTTAAGTGAAACACAGTGAGTTTGTGAGAGGAAGACAGTGAACAGTCACAATGTTTGAGGGAAAACTAAAAAGTTTTTGAAAACTACCTTGAAAAAGATCCATAAAGCGCAAAACACGCGTTTTTCGTGACTAGATTGAGTTGCGAACAAGTCACCAAAGCAAGTCGCCAAAAACCCATAAGACAAAATTTTGAAAAATTTGTCTAAGTGTTTTCACAATTGGAAGTTCCATTCGCAAGTAAGTCGTGACAGGAGATGCCAAACTTTCTGAGAAACCCTCGCAACTGAAGCTTCCACTTGCGAACCAGTCGCCAACATAAGTCGCAAGAAATCTAAAAACCCAGATTTTTGCAAAATATTCTAAGTCTTTTTTGCGATTGGGACTTTGACCTACCAGAGAGTCACGAAAACCTTCTGAGTAAGCTCGCAACTGGGAGCATGCGACTGGTTTGACCCGCGAGGCAAGTCGCCAAAACAGGTTTGCACAGTTTTTGAAAATTTTGACATTTTTCAAAATAAAAACACTTTCCAAAAACAACAAAAATACTCAAAAATCTTTTTGTTTTTGATCAACATATAATTGAGCATATGCAACAAATTTAATCAAGTACAATCACACAAATGAATAAGGCATTCATTGAACATAGACATATGTGATGTGTGTGGGTACCAAAAATGAGATAGTTCTTAGTCTAATGTAAAGCTTCAATGATCAATTCAATCAAGACATTCATGGGTTGGATGAAAATCAACCCTGAAAAATTGAACTTCATAAATTTCGACAGATACCCTATCTGTCAAGCAGCTGTCGAGCCTCGGGCTAAAACAGCTCTCTTAAACCTCGATAGATACTAGTCGTTGAGCTAGCTATCGAGATTTAATGAACAGAACTTCTTCACTTGATTCTTGGACAGACTTGCATGGTTTTAACACTTGAACTTGAAACCTTATTTCTTGAAACATTAACACATCCTAAATCTACCAAATTACAAGTAAAATGCGTTTTGTCAAAAGATTAGTCAATTATATAAAATAGTGACATATGTTCCTAACATTGAATCACATATGTCCTAATAGGAGGCTTCCTATAAAGGAAGCTTTGACGAAGGGAGAAGATACGACAGAACTGAAGGTGCTAAAAGACTATGCCTTGGTAAGAGGGGAATTATACTGTAGGATGCCAAGTGGGGTCTTGTCTAGATGTGTGGGGCAAGAAGAGGCCCAAAGAAAATTGAAGGAAGTACATTATAGGACTTGCAGATTTTGCAAAGAAGTCAATCTTTACCGTAGACTCTAAAGGGCAGGATTTTATTGGCCAAGTATGGGTAAGGACACAGATCAAGTCCAAACCCAATGCGAGACTTGCCAACTTGCAACAAACAGAGAGGAAAGTTACACTGTATTCGTCAGCGAAGATTGGAGAAGTCTGTTCACAGAAGGTATCCTGCCACAAAGGCACAGTGAAAGATACAAGCTTAAGAGGTTAGCAACAAGTTACTTTTTGCATAACATAGTCCTTTTAAAGAAAAGGTATGATGGGGACCCCTTAAGATGTTTGGGTCCTGAGGAAGCAAGAGAGGTGATAAAAGAAGTGCATTCAGGAGAATGTGGGGAACACCAGGGGAAAAAAATTGTACAGATGCTTGCTACAAATGGGTTACAATTGGCCCACAATGAAGAAAGATACAATAGAATTTGTGAAAAAATGCCACAACTGCCAAGAATAGGCCAACCTAATTCACACTCATCCACATAATTTACATAGCATGGTCCTGGTGGGGCCAATTAACCCACCATCTTGTGGATACATATGGATCCTTGTGGTTACGGAATACTTTACCAAATGGGCAGAGGCAGTACCACTCCATAAAGTCACGGGAGGAGCACTAGCAAACTTTATCAAAGAGAACATAATTGTGAGGTTTAGGGTACCCCATAGGATTATCAGTGACAATGGCACACCTTTTGTCAATAGTGATGTAAGGAAGATGCTGGAATTCTACCAAGTCAAGCACCATCGTTCATCGCCCTATTACCCTTAGGGAAATAAGTAGGTAGAGGCGACAAACAAGACCCTCATAAAGATCATCAGCAAAATGAGCCAAAAATACACAGGATGATGGGCAATGCACCTGCCAGACACTTTTTAGGCTTACAGAAATTCACCAAAGTTAGCCACAGGGTTTTCACCATTTCCCTTGGTCTACAAGACAATGGTAATGAGTCTGGCAAAAGTAATGACTCCATCTTTAAGAGTCATGTAGATGAGGGAGAAAGAAAAAGAAAAAGGAGTCTTTACGATAGAAAGATGTAAAGACCTAGAAGGGCTTGATGAAAAAAGAGAAGAAGCCTAAGAGCGCAGCCACAGATATAGACAAAGGATGACTAAAGCCTATGGTAGAATGACTAAAGAGAGGGTATTCGTAGAAGGACAATTTGCATTAAAGGCAGCAGACCACGTCAAGCGTGGTATGACAAGACCATCTAAGTTTTCACCAAAATGGGAGGGACCTATTGTGATAAGAGAGGCATATGCAAGTGGGTATTACCATTTAGCCTAAATGGATGGCGAAGATCTTATGGATCCCATCAATGGCAAATGGTTAAAATGTTATTATGCTTAACAGAAAAAGTTATGTAGTTATCCCTTTTAGTTAAGGAGTTTTATGTTTCCTTTTCCTTCAAATGACTATGTCACAAGACAAGATTGTAATGAGCTTTTGATAGTGTGTAATGAAAAAGTATGAATTATTACAAAAAGCATACTATGTCATAGCAATAGCCAAAAGTAGTAGCAAAGTGGAGCATCATAATTACAAACCCAAACTATGGCAGTCATATTAGATTGGCCAAATAAGTGCTATAGGGAACATAAAGTGTACTAGATAGGGGAATAAGTGAAATAAAAGGGAAACTACATCATCAACGAAGCCCAGAAATGAGAGGTTGATCTCCAAAGTGACTGGATCCACCAATGCTAGAAAGACGGCACTTCATGACGACCCTCAAGGTCTGCCACCTACTTTCTCAGAGCCTCAATGCGTGTATCAATAGCATCAACAGTAGGCTAAACCTTCTTCATAAAGAAGGCTCGGGCAATCTCACGAAGATGGTCTAGGATGAACTCTACAGCAAAGCCCACATTAACTTAAACCACAACCCTCCACTATAGGATCCTCTTGGTGGAGACAGTGTCAACAAAATTATGCTCAATATTGTTCATCACACTCCCTAGCAGCTTCAAAAAGTGCTCCCTAGCAGAATGGCCAAGGAGGAATCCTTGCATGAAGTCACCAAGGCTCTTATAAACTGCCTCTAAATGAGAAGCACAATCCTCAGGAACTTTGAAGCCATGAAAGTCAACATAGGGAGGCCCAGAACCCTAAAAGTCCGCAAGATCAAGGTCATTAGCCTTAGGCTAATCAAAACAAGTAAAGAAGGCTGCGACCTCTCCCATGGGGTCTAGAACTGTGGCAGAATTGCTGCCCACCTCAAATTGAGATAGGGGAGTGAAAGTCGGACTTGGTAAGGAGCATGAAGCGTGGTATGAGAAACCATGGAGCAAGAAGAATGAACTCACAATGAAGAAATGAAAAAGGAGGTAAGGGAAAGAAAACTTACTAGGACCTGTGAGAATGAGGGCTGTGGGAATGGTAGAAGCAGGTGCAGAAACTAGCACTATGGGAATGGTAGAAGCAAGTACAAAAATTGGCACTGGGGGAATGGCAGAAACAGGAACTGTAGGTGTGGCAAGAAAAGTGGCTGTAGGATTCACTGTGTCTGCTGCAACTCTTGGCTCTGCAAAAGTCTTAGCAATCAGAAGAATAGATATACAAAGTGAAGGGAGATTACAGCAGAAGAAATATGTATATAAAAATAAAAGAAAGGAAGGGAAGAAGAAAGGGTTCTTCATCAGAATCTTTAATAACCTCCTCAGATCCCTCAGAGGACAAGTTTATGTTAGGCCCATGGGTAGTAGAGCTAGGGATGGACGAAGGGGTAACCACCAAAGAAGAATCATTCTTCACGGCCTGAGATAAAGCCGCGAAGGGATCACTAGTGGAGATAACAAGAGGTGTGGCAGGAAAGGCAACCTCAATCTGAACAGCATTAGGAGGAATGGCTTTCTCTTAGGGAGTAAGTGTCTCGGCAAGAGTGGGAGCAGCCTCACTAACCCTCTCAGTATAAGTACCCTCATCCATAGATACCGGCTCAGTGGAAGGGATAGGAGCCTCAACAGGAACTCCCTATGCAGCAGTAGGAGTGGCAGAAGTCATGGCCTCAAACATGCCCATGAAGGCAGAAATCTTCTCAGCTGTAGGGTGATATATGGAGATAGGCTTGGTCTCATCCTGGGAAAACAAGAGAAAAAAATTAGGAAGAGAGGAATGCAAAAAAAAAAAAAAAAAAAAAAAAAAAAAAAAAGGAAGAAAGGAAAGAGACATACCTTAAACTCATACTCATCAAGCAATATGGGATGGGTGGCAGATACATCCTCCTTGTGCATAGACTACAAAAGAGAAGTAGAAGACAAGAATGAAGAGATGAGTCAACTAATATATGGGGTTAGTCATAGAAAAGCCCTATGAAAATATAAAGAAGATGAAGCAAAATTAGAGGTAACATACTCTCCTCTCAGTAGTGGTGGACGTAGGAGGGGGAGATGTCTTCCTCTTACTGCCTCAAGTCTTGCTAGAAGGAGGAGAGCTCTTTAAAATTATGTTACCTATGAGAGAAAGGTCACTCTCAAAAGGTACAATGTTTGAACAAGCCTCAGAAGAATCATCACCCTTCTTGGCAGACTTAGACTTGGCAGAACTCTTCTTACCTAGCACATGAATGTTTGTCAACTTTACTTTATTCTCCCAACCCATGGGATAGTCATTGGCATGCTAGAACCACCCTCTATCCTCTTCAAACCATTCAAATATGGTGGACCAACCCTGCTTCCTAGTGTATGCCAACACAGACTTAGAGGGCAGAAGTAGCCGAGGGTTGGCAAAAATAACTGCACCAAGCCCGTCAGGAGGAATAAGAGAAAACCCACGGCTACCCATTAACTCCTACTTGAATAAGATCATCACAACCTACTAGTATCCGTGCATGGTAGAGGTACAAATACCCTCTCTCTGTGAACCTAGAATAGTGACTGCAGTAAACGCTTGCTCCAAAACTTAAAGGCAGTGTGCCGCAGGAATGGCTAAATAGAAGTAGGGGACTCCATAAGGTAAGAAAGGTCATTAGGAATATCCTAATTCAGCCCAAACTGCCTCCTCACCCTGTCAGTAGGATAGTGCACAAACCTAATACCCTTATCAGCCAAATAAGGCAACCACTCGGCATTGGTGGCTACCAAGTAAGTAATACCGCTCTCCTTAAAGCCAATCAGTGGGGTAGTGGTCCCAATGGTATCAACAAATGGACCCATCACAGAATCAACACATGTATAACTCGTGCCTAAGTTCCTATATGCTCTCTAAGAAAACCCAACTCCTTTATTAAAAAACTCAACAGCAAGATGTCCAATCGGCTTCAAAACTACCCAATGAAAAGCCAATGGAAAGTCAAACCCAAATCGGCCACATAAATCAGTAATAACTCTCGAGCATGACTGGTATCTTTCCTTGGCAAAGTGAACAGGCCTACACTTTGCCAAATGCCTAGCATAGTGCTCATACAACAAATGCTGTAGAATAGTACTATGAATGGAGGTAGTAACTATGTGGCAAGAACCCGCCTAATCTTCATCACTTCGTAGGATATCCAACTAAACATACAAATATCCCAAGAACATGGATGCCAACGGCAAGCTTACCCCAGCAGATATCTTAATGGCTAACCGAAAATATAAAAGCTTCACAACATATTGGGGATGAGAGCCAAAGATAAACTTACAGAGCTAGAACGTGATGAAGGCTACACAGCGAGCAGCAACGGAGATCTTAGAGGAGGAATTAACCCAATATGACAACTTCGCATTGCCACTCATCCTTTTCTTCAACTCGAACTCCACAACCTCTTCCTTTGGAGAGAGCTCCAAGGCACCAGGGTTAACATCCCTAAGAATAGGTAGGAGCAATTGGTTGGCCACATCCTCAAAGGTCACGGTGATCTCACCACGGGAGAGAAAGAAAGTATAAGTGGCGGTGCACCACTGGTGGACCAAATGGCGGAGGTTGAAGAGGTCCCTATAGTTAGACAAACAGCAGGATGAAACAGTGGCCTTTAATACACCGGCCTACTGTAGTGCCTCTATAAAACTCGTGTCGGACAACTCGTTGTCCACCCATTCCTTCCAACCCAAAGCAGTACCTGATCCAAACTTGAAGAGAATGGGCAAAGGGAGTGAAGTACCTTGGCGGATGACAAGATCTGGGATTGAAGAAGCCAATAGAGCCTAAGATATGTCCGTATTGTCATGGCAAAGGGCAAGCCACATATGGCTCGACGGCGGTGGCATGTAATCACTGAGAACTTTTGGGAAATGGGCATGGGTATTATACTAAGGGTCTATAAGAGGGGCGCACTCACTATCAGGATCGCGCCATGCTTTCTTCTCATCGGAATGGTTCGATTCAGAATAGACGGCCTCTTCGCCTACATCTTGCACAGCAGGAGCATCAGAGACAACCTTTTTTCCCTTACAGCAGGAAGAACGTTAGCCTTTTGCTAGCATTATGGTGTAGTGGTTGATTAGACTAAGTGGATGATAGTGTTTAAGAGAAAGAACATAGTGAAGAAAGGAAGAGGGAGAAAGTGTTTGTGTTTGGAATATGAAGGGAATCTCCCTTAAGCACCAATGTCATTAAAAATGAAGTTAAAGGAGGCGGCCGGTCAGCCATCGGATAAGGGATGGAGTTAATGAATCAGGATTGTGTTTTAGAATAACTGCTAAACTGGGAAACTTAAAGACATAACATTTTTCATAGCAATATATATATATATATATAAGTTTTGGTCCACTATTCGAAAAAGTTTGCAAAGAAGAAGAAAAAGGAAAGACAGAAAGGACAGGAAAGTCTTTTATTCACATATAAACCGCAGGAACGCTTCATATGCTTAGGGGGCTAAATGTTGATGCTCATTTTGGGAAGCCCAATAGAAGGAAGAAGCCCAATAATGTGGGCAGAGAAGAGTTAATGAATTGATAGAAAAACCATTAAGCCCAAGTAGCAGGAATAATGGATCATAGGCCCATAAAGTAAATAAATGGGCCTTGAGGAAAGCAAATGAGCCTAAAGGAGCCTAAAGAGAGAGATAGTAAACCCATGGGCAGTATGTGATGTAGAAAAATGAGAATAGTCCATAACAAGCTTGAAGGAATGCAAGTAAAGAAAGTAAGGAGTCAATAGAAAGCCCATGAGTCCTAAGAATGAAGGATGAGGTAATTAGGCCAAGGAAGCCCAAAAGAATTAGTAAAAGCCCATAGGAACGTAGAATTAGAAAATGGGTCAAGGATGCCCAAGGAAAGCAAATGGGCCAAGGATACCCAAGAAGAAATGAATGGGACAAAGGAGCCCTCAAGCAATATAATAAGAAAGCTTGAAGTAGCATAAGTATAAATCTAGTGATCACATTGATTCATTGGGAGAGGAACACACAGTAGGCCTAAAAGAGGCTTAGCAAGCAAGGGTTAAATAACATCACAGTAGGAATAGCAGAGTGGCATGACAAGAATGGTAGCAAGACTACAGAAGTACAAAGAATAGGCTGAGGAAAGAAAAGCCTGCAATTAATCAGGGCCCAACCCTTGAGAGAAGCAAGCCATAAAGAGTGAAAGATCAGAAAATAGTTCACGCTATAAGAGGTCAAGGATGAGCAGCAGAATACACAAACGAGCCTCTAATGCATGAGAAGTAGACAAGCTTTAGACGTACACAGAAGTGAAGCACGCGCAAAGCCCAGACACCACTAGTCTGTACCCAACCAATACAAAAGTGGTGGGTCATGGGTCAGAGGTCAGAGAGGGTATGGTCTGGTGGTGGGGAGAAAGGAAGGCCTATTCTGGGGTTCCGGCTCAGATTCTTTTAAGGGTAATGTTTTGCTGGGATGACTTACCACCCAAAAGAAGCTAAGATGAGTTGGAACCTTTAGGTGCATACCATGATGGATAGGGAGAGAACACCCATACCAAGATAGATAAGAAACGCCATGGTAAGCAAGCAAACAAAATAACCTTCTTTGTCTGGTATATCGGAGTGGCGTAGCTAACATAGGTAAGTGGTGGTGGCTGGACAGCTGACAAACTAGTGGTGGTCAAGAAGGACACCTAGACCAGACAAAAGTAGTTAAAGGCCAAAATAGTAAAAATCAGTCACGGTAGGCAGTATATTAAGGATTCTTGCCGTACACAAAGGGGGGATCATCATCACGATAATAGTAACTACTAGGAGAAAATCACAACCTTACTAAATCGGTAAGCACTGAGAAAAGAAAAGAGGGGAGAAAAGAATTAGAAATAACAAAAACAGTAAAAAAAGAAGAAGAGAGAATCAGGAAGAGAAAATGGAGAGTGTAGAATGGCAGGCATGCACCAATAGGTTAATCTCTTCTCTCTCTTTAATGGCCTGTTTGGAAATTTAGAGAGGGAGGAGAGTAGAAGGGAGGAGAGTAGTGAGGAGGAGAGTAGAGGGGAATGGTTCCCCTCCACCTTATTTGGATGTTTTTAAAATTAGTAAGGGGGAAGGGAGTAATTAGCCCTTCCCCTTGTTTGGATATTTTAAAAATTAGGATGGAGAGGAGAGGAAATAATTAAAATAGACAAATTTACCCTTATTTGAAAATAGACTTACAACAGTGGTCTATAATTAATTTAGAAATGATAAATTAGGGAATTTATTTGGACAATAATTTATCTACTCTACTCTCCCCCCAAATCTCTTCAATTTGGGGGAATTAAAAATGAAGGGTTAGAGGGAGTTGAAACCCCTCCAAACCCCCCAAAACTCCTCCCCCTCCTTCCTTAAAAAACTTCCAAACAAGATAATTGGATTACTTTCCCTCCCTCTACTCTACTCCCCCTCCTTTTTTAAACATCCAAACAGGCCATAAAGGCATACTCTTTGCTAGAGGTAAATGATTTTTTTGGGCACAAGCCATTCTAGCTCAATTCCTTAAAAGTGATTAATTTCTACGGTAGGATTTTCCTGAGAGATTATTCACATTGAGAAAAAAATGGTTCCCTCCTTGGCTTTGGTCTTGCAACATAGCTTGGCATGACAAATTTATCTTTTCTTTCTTTGATAACCCATTTCTTCCCTACTTGCTTCCGCAATTTTCTTTACAAGGTGTTTCTTATCGTTGTGGTCTACATTCTAATTGAGGATCCTTTATTTATTGAGTCTAATGGCAAAAGTGCTTTCTTTTATTACTATTATTACATCTGCTTGCCATAATTCTTCCATAGCAACTTAGACTGCCATGGGCATGTGACCAAAGTTTTGGAAAACAGGGCATAGTTTGTGCATAAGTTGGACTAAAGTGAGTTATAGTTAGACTGATGCCAACTCTCTTATCCAGAATATTTGGGCCACCAGTACAGTAGGAGGCAGCCCATCCCAACATCACAAAAAGCCCACCACACACATAACAAATCATATTTTGTCTTCTCTAAATTAAACATAGAGGTGGGGTTTTAACGTTTCTTGTTGGTACTTGAAGAAAATCACAGGATTTACATTGAAAAGTTCACCTTTTAGAGCATTAGTATCCAGTTTTGTAAAAGTCATAATATACTCTATTTTAGCATCATAGCACAAATAACATGCATTACCCGGTCTTGTAATTGTAAAAAAATTTACAATCTTGCTACAGTACCGTCTTACTTATATTACAGTACTGTAGCGAGCTTTTATAAGTTTAAATTATATTTTATTTTCTCTCTCTCTCTCTCTCTCTTCCTTCTCTTCTCTCTCTTATTTTTGTTATGCAGTTGCTCACTCCTCTCCTCAAACCCCAAACCCCATTTTTCTTAAACCCAAAACCTCGTGTGGTGGTGGTAGCAGCAAAGGTGGGCATGGGCATAGGAGTTTTGGCATGGGTCATCCACTACAACGTCATCTACCGTGTGGTGGCGGTGTGGGTTGTGTGGCAATAGTGGCGGAATGGGTCTAGGTCGGTGGTTTTGGGGTGGTCTTTGATGGTAGGGTTAATATGGGTTTGTGGTATGGGTTTATCGATTGATCTGGGTTTGTGATGGTTTGTGGTATGGGTGGGTTATGGGGTGATCTGTGATGTGGCACGGTGTTGGTGGTGGATATGGGTATTCAGTGGCCGTAGGTAGTTGGATTTTTATTTGTGTGGAGTGGGAGGTGGGGGCTTGGTGGGTTTGGGTCGGAGGAAGGAATAGCGTATGGCCTCATGGAGCTCTTAAAGCTCATCTTTCTCATGCTTTGAAATTTGAACTTTGAAGCAATTCCTTGCACAGAGACTTATTTTTGGTGGTGGTTGTTATGGTGGTGATGGTATGGGGTTTGGGTTTTGGGTTTTGTTTGGGTTTGAGTTTGGGTTTTGTATTTGTTGTGACTTGCAGTGTTGATTTAGGTGATTTTGGAATGGATTTGTTGTGATTTTGCTAGGGTGGCAGGTGGTGTAACAGTGGTGTTGTTAATGGTGGTAATGGTAGGTTGTGTTGTTGATTCCATTGGTGGCAGGTTGTGTTGTTGATGATTAGCAGATGGTGGGGTGGTTGGGTTTGGATGGTGGTTGTGCTGGGTTTTGGGTTTGTTCACAGTGGTGAGAGAAGGGGGGAGGGAGGAAGAGAGAGGAGAGATTGTTTTAGGTTATTGTAAAGGCCTTTTTTGTGTTGTGCGTTGTGCTGGGCTGCCTTCTATAGTGATGGGCCCGAGTATTCTGAGTAGGAGAGTTGAGACTGACCTAACTGTAACTAACTTTGGGCTGGCTTGTGTGCAAACTTGGCCTCGTCTTCCAGGAGAGTACTTATGACAGGCAGAGCTGTTTTTAAATAAGTCACAGCAAGCAGATATAATAACAACAGAAAACAGGATATAGTGATCTTTCCTTGATGGAAAATAACCAAATAATCTCTATTTTTATGACAATCACAGTAATGATAATAGTTTTACAAAAAAAGTGAAAGATTAAGTGACAATATGAATTAATCAAAGAGATAACATCAAGTCAAGTTTGGGTTCGTAGTGGCAAAGACCAAAGAGGAAGAACGCCTCCTCTCAATGAAACTAATCTCCTGGGAAAATATCCTGCCGTGGGGATTAATGATTTTGAGGGAACTGGATCTAAATGATTAGTGCCCAAAGAAATCCCTATTGTTTAATTGTCTCCAAGAGAGTGGGATTTCGAGGAGTAGAGAAAGGAACCAATCTACTGGTGCATGCCTATTATATTATCGTTTCCTTTTTGTTTTTTGTTTTCTCTCTTATCTTTTCTTCTTTCTTTTCTTTTTTCTTTTTTTTTCCTTTCACTTCGTGATACCTCTGTTTTTCGATCCCCTTTACAGGGCACGGCAAGGGTGATAGGCCACAATCTTAATGACCCCTTGTGATTAAACCAATTAATTAATTAGCCAAGTTATTAATTAATCAAATTATCATGCAATTGCGTGGAAGCACAAACAAATCACCAAATAACTAAATATGCAGCGGAAAATAAATAACATGGTGATTTGTTTCTGAATGGGGAAAAACCTCGCGGCAAAAATCCCACTGGGTGATTTTTAGGTCACCACTCCCGAAACTCCACTATTATCAAATCAAGCGGTTACAAGTAAAGGAATCCCAAGTACCTTACCAACCTACAGTTGAACCCTTACCCTAATACCTAATTGGACTTGATCTATAGCGACAATTCCCACCTTTGATGCACGGCTCCTAAGTACATGACTAACCAATGCGTGGATCCCAGTACGCGACTTCAGAACACCAACTTAAGGAAGAAAGGTTGGCTGCAAAGTTCTTCAATTCATCATACACGATGAAGATCAGGAAGATGCTTGGTCACAAAACCCTATGGTGTAAATACACAGCAACTTCTTCAAAGAAGATGAACTAGGTCAAGAACTTCGTCTTTTGATCACAATTTGCTTGAACAGAGATTGCTCAATGAGTTTGCAACTTGTGTCACACTTGACGGCTCTTAAAACAATCCTTTTATATGTTTAGGGTTTGGAGAAAAGAAGGCCCAAAAATATATTCACGAATCCCAAGAAAATCAGATCAGAAAATCTGAAATTTTAAATCTCGACAGATAGCAGGTGTCGAGGTAGCTATCGAGCAGATGTTAAGCTTTAATGAAATTGCACTTCAGCTTGCTTTTTCTTGGACAGACTTGATGACTTCAACACTTGACCTTGAAACCTTGTTTCTTGAAGTATTAAAAACACCTAGAACTACCCAATTACAAGTAGAATGCGTTTTGTCAAATGATTAGCCAATTTATATAAATAAGTGACATATATTCTTAATAAATGAAAACACATATGTCCTAACAATCTCCCCCTTTGGCAATCCGTGACAAAACCACAACAAGCAAATGAACATATGAGAGAAGTCATAAATCACTAAACTCATATTCACTTGTTGAATACAATAAATCTATCCTAACACAAAATCTTGAAAAACTTTGCAAGAAGAGAGTTTATGGCAAGTAGACTTTGACAACTTGTATTTCTGAAACACTTTAAACAAAACTCATCAAGGCATCTTGTGTGAAACAGAAATAATAGAACATGTGTATAAAGATAGAGAAGAAACAACACATGAAGAGAAAGGTGAAAGAAACATACATCCACATATATAAAGAAGTACAAGTACAATGTATGTAAAAATGGTCAAAGGACCTCATATATAAGATCAATGTATCTATAAAGAATAGAAAAGAAAAGATACATAAAAACCTCATTACATCCCTCAAGAATATCAACACTCCCCCTATCAAAATGTCCTATACTAACTCTCCCCCTAAGATGACTACTTTCATAACCCAAAACTACTCCTCCTTTTTGTCACGAGTGACAAAGGGTAGAGTGTCATGTGGACATCTCATCAGTAGAGCTAGCATCTCCATCATCATCATCATCATCAGAATCTGAAGCTCTCGGAGTAGGCGGTGAAGGAGTAGCCTCTGGAGCAAAACCACCCATGGTCGCCTGCCATCATGCAATACGACCAACACGAACATTCACCTGATACAACTCAGCAAAGAGTGTATCAAGGCAAGTGTCCATACGCTGCAACTGCACCATAATGTCTCTTAGAGATACATCGCCTGTAGAGGAAGAAGGAGCAGATGTAGATAGAGCTGATCTGGATGGAGCAGATCTAGACAGAGTCGAACGGGAGGGAGGAGTGGAATCCATCTGTCGCGACCTAAACTGAGCCTCACTACGTTTTACGGTAGCGCCATGTATGACAGATATATGTGTGAAGTGGTCAGACACAGGAAAGGGAATGAAAAAATGGCGTAAGATTCTCGTGATAGCGGAAGGAAAGATAAGCTTATCACGGGACACCGAATCAAGATGAACATCTATGATAGAAAGAATAAAGTGAGAAGAAAATCTATAGTGAGATGCTCAAGAAGAGATAACAAAAATCAAGTACGAGGCTTTGTGATAGAGTTGTAGTGAGAGAGAGGATGGAGTACAAATGTCATCACCATGTTTAGGAATCTAGGACCTTTAGCAAAAGGCCTACATGATGTGTACTGATGCTCACCCCAATCAGCAGGACGCTGACAAAAGGCAGAGATGAACTCATCTTTGGACACAGTCCTCAGATGCTTACAAGAAGGATAGTCAGGAAACTTTATCCTAGGAACCTTAAGCACATCCGCAACTAGCTGTGGTGTGACAGGAATGCGCGTACCTCGAACGCAAGTGAAAAACAGAGGTACTGAACGATCTATCCTGTGCATGTTGAAGTAAAACTCCTGAATCAACACAAGGGGACAAGTGACCGGGATGTCACACAGTGACCCTCATCCCCTACTGTGAATGACAGAGGGAAGGTCAGTGTCGGCGAAGTCCGCCAGAATGACTTGGTGTTTCGAATGAACACCTCATCGAGAAAAGTTCTCCGTAAATGCCTTGTGGGCATCTCCATCACGGAACCAAAGGTTAAGAGGAGCAGAGTCAGAAGAAGAGGAAGCTCTAGAACGCAGAGGGTTCCGAACAGGAGTGGATTTACATTTGGGTGCCATAGACACTACTAACGTAAAAGAATGAGAAAGAGATAGAGGGGGAGACAATCAGAAAAGTCCCAACACAGTTCAATTAGAGCAAATATGATGAAAAAAAAGAACGTATGCATGGGAATGCATGAGCATATGACATGCAAAGCAAAAAGGCATCATGGGCTCAGCCCAATCCAATCCTACCAACACACAGCATAAAGCACACATCTAAATGCATGTAAATGTGATTCTAATGCACATGGAATGCAATATATGTCATTTTGAAAGTATCTAAGTGAAAACCCAACCTAAAATTTCAATAAAAACTCATTAATTTTGAAAAACCCCAAAAATTTCAAAAAATCCAAAAACCTAGGTTTCAAAACATGCAATGCATGAAAAAGGAAGGGAAAAATGCACTTACCAAGTGATTGAAACCAAGGGAAGACTGAAATGGAAGAGGGTTTGAAGATTTGAGTAAGAAAAGGGTGTCTGGGAGGTAAACAGCCACAGACAGATCGAGAGAGATCGAGGGAATGAAGTTTGAATCGCGAAAAGTCCTTAAATAGACACTTCAGTAAATCTCGACAGCTGAGGTGTCGAGAGGTATCGAGGAAGCTGTCGATGAGGTATCGAGAGAAATGGCCTTCGATAGATGGAGGTGTCGAGAGGTATCGAGGAAGCAAGATCAAATTTCAAAGATCAGAAGCTCAATCGATCGACCAGGTGTTGAGGAGACAGAAACTTTCTCGATCAATCCATCAGGTGTTGAAGAGGTGTCGAGATTGTGATAAGAAAAAGGCTTGAGAAGCTTGACAGATGACTAGGTATCGATGAGGTGTCGAGCAAGCAGTTAAAAGCAGTTTTTCGAGAAGAGAAAAACACAGACACGAATGCAATCCAACATACAGCTCAACCAATGAACCATTTAACATATAAAGCTCTCAAAATCATCTTTCAACAAGAATTTAAGTACATGGATCCTCAAAAACACACACACACACTAAACAAGTCTAACCAATTTTATTTTTCAAAAACAAGTTAAGACAGTTTAGTGAGCATACATTAGCACATGTAAACACTTGTGATGGCTAAATCACATTGTACCTACACATGTATCAAGAGTAGAAAAGAATATTACGTGTTGTGTGTGAAAAACACCTCAAGATTGCATATGTGTATACATGTTATGACGATTTGCGATATGAGAAAATAACTTTAACTCACACACAATCATAACTGTTTGATGGGGACTATCACCTTCGAGGTACATCCTATAACTCCCACATCTCCTAGAATACACGCTTGCAACCATATTTAAAGCATTTTTGATCTTTTTGCTTTTTATTTTCTTTGCATATTTTCTTTTATTTTAGCATACCATACATGGGCATATAAAAGATAGAGAAGAAATACCCAAGATGTTAAGCATTTGACATCGCACTTTTGCTATGTCGAAGCATACAGGTGTCTTTTATGAGTGGCAAGCAACAGTGGTGAGATGGTTATTTATGTCTTTCTCCTAGGATTTTCTAGTCCTACCCGTCAAAAAGAGTGATATGAGTGTTAAGCTTTGAGAGATAACTTAATCTTACTCATCACAAACAAGAGCCATAAAGCTCACTTGCTTAATTGTGCATAGAGATGCTTATCTAAGATACAAGAGATACAAAGTTTAGAAACTTTGTTTCAATGGCCATTTAAGGTACACAAGTACCAAAGTACCCAAAACCTACACTGTTTTTGTATTTTTCTGATTTTTCATTTTTTTTTAATAAAAAAGCAAAAAAAAAAAAAAAAACTAAAAGTAAACACACAAAACATGTTAAACAAAGCAAAGCATAAAACTAGACTGACTCAACAAAAATGCAACACATACAAGCAATGCAACAAACAAGAAAAGCAAGAAGGGAAAAGAAAGTGATGAAATCACTTAGAGTCCTTTTTCTTCCCCACCTTGGAAGAACCTTTCCTTTGATTGAATCCTTGAACTGGTGGTGAGGGGGAAGAATTGAAACTGTTCAAGTTAGAAAGAAACATGAGGGCTTTAAGAATATCTCCAAGAGGAGCAAGAGAGGATTGAAGCTGATTTTGGCTTCCAGATGCTATCATGCCATTGCTCTATTGAGTGGCTAGCCACTTATAGCAATTTGATCGAGTATGATCGGCAGCTCCACAATGATGACAGAGATACTGCTTCTTTTGTTTAGGCTGTTGAGAGTTATCCTTTTTAGCCCTAGGGTTTTTAGCATCTTTCTTATCTTGTTTAGGGGGTGCTCCTAAGATAGATTTACCCTTGTCTAAGTTCTCACTAGCTAATTCAATTTTGACATCATTGTTCTCAATTTTAGTGTTATTAGCAGGAGAAACAAAAACAGTATTGCTAGTAGAAGCAGTATTAGAGAAAGAAAAACCATACCCCAAGCTAGTTCGATCCGAAGCAGTTTTCTGATTGCTCAGCATCTCATCAAGCTTTGCACTTGAAGTCCTCTCCAATTGAGCTCTAACTTGAAATAGCTCAGCTTCAAGCTTCTTGGTCTTCTTAGCCAAAAAGTTGTTCTCAAATCTCAGTGTTCCGATGGTTTGATTCGCCTCATCAACCTTTGTGGACAACTCTTCACGATCAAGTTCCACATCACTGAGCTTCATGGTGGCCAGCCTATATAATTTCTCATGCTTCTCAGAGAGCTTGTAAAGCTTCTCATAGGCTGAGTGGATATCATCTTGATCATCCATCTTCTCAAATTTGGACTCCACCAATTCTTCTTCTTCATCCACTTCTTCAACAATCCCTTCAGTAGGATTGACTGTAGCAGTGAAGGTATTTAAGATTCCGTCATCCTCATTGTTGGAATCATCTTCAGGCTCAGTGTCACTCAAGGTTGTAGCAAGTGCCTTACTCTTCCCAATGCTCTTGAGATATGTTGGGCATTCATGTTTCATGTGACCAAATCCATGACATCCAAAGCACTTTGGTCCAGCCGGAACAGTGTACTGACCGCCATTCTTAGTGTCATTTTTCCCTTTGTCTTGGTTCTTAAACTGAGAAGAACTAGATTTTCTACGGTCCTTGTCGAAGTTCCTCCCATTGGCATTCTTCATAAACTTCTTAAACTGCCTTGTAATGTAGGACTTCATCTTAGAATCTTCATCATCAGAAGATTCATCTGTATCACTGCTCTTTGCCTTCAAGGCCATGCTCTTGCCTTTACTAGTTTTGTCAATCCTAGGTAGTCCTAGCTCGTACGTCTACAAGTTTCCAACCAGCTCAGTCAAAGGAATTTTGTCAATGTCCTTTGATTCTTCTATTGCCATAATCTTGGCATGGAATCTCTCAGGTAGAGTTCTAAGCACCTTCCTTACAACCTTGGGTTCAGGGATGGTTTCCCCAAGATTGAAGGCTGAGTTTACTATGTCCTTTAGCTTGGCATAGAACTCATCAAACGACTCATCTTCCTCCATCTTAATTTCTTCAAAACTTGTAGTGAGCCTCTGAAACTTTGAATCTTTGATAGCCTTTGTTTCTTCATAGGTTGTTTGGAGGATGATCCAAGCCTCCTTAGCAGTTTCAGTTGAGGTCTTCTTGAACTCTTCATTGGTGACTGCGCTAAATAGGGCATTTAACGCTCTGCTGTTGAAGTTAGCTACCTTGATCTTTGCGTCATCCCAATTGGTCGGTTCTTCTTTTGGCTTGGTCCAGCCAATCTTTATAGCCTGCCATACCTTCTCATTTAAAGACTACAAGAAAGCTCTCATGCGTACTTTCCAGTATGCATAGTTAATGCCATCAAATAAAGGAGGTATAATTAATGACTGTCCTCTATCCATGACAAGCAGGGGTCAATGAATCAACACAACAAAGATTAAACCTAATCAGAGTGTGCCTGCTCTGATACCACTTAATAGGCCACAATCTGAATGACCCCTATGATTAAACCAATTAATTAATTAGCCAAGTTATTAATTAATCAATTTATCATGCAATTGCGTGGAAGCACAAAAGAATCACCGAATAACTAAACATGCAGCGGAAAATAAATAACACGGTGATTTGTTTACGAATGGGGAAAAACCTCGCGGCAAAAACCCCACCGGGTGATTTTTAGATCACCACTCCCGAAACTCCACTATTATCAAATCAAGCGGTTACAAGTAAAGGAATCCCAAGTACCTTACCAACTTACAGTTGAACCCTTATCCCAATACCCAATTGGACTTGATCTGTAGCGACAGTTCCCACCTTTGATGCACGGCTCCCAAGTACGTGACTAACTAATGCGCGGATCCCAGTATGCGACTTTAGAACACCAACTTAAGGAAGAAAGGTTGGCTGCAAAGTTCTTCAGTTCATCCTACACGATGAAGATCAGGAAGATGCTTGGTCACAAAACCCTATGGTGCAAATACACAGCAACTTCTTCAGAGAAGATGAACTAGGTCAAGAACTTCATCTTTTGATCATAATTTGCTTGAGCAGAGATTGCTCAATGAGTTTGCAACTTGTGTCACACTTGACGGCTCTTAAAACAATCCTTTTATATGTTTAGGATTTGGAGAAAAGAATGCCAAAAACATATTCACAGATCCCAAGAAAATCATATCAGAAAATCTGAAATTTTAAATCTCGACAGATAGCAGGTGTCGAGGTAGCTATCGAGCAGGTGTCAAGCTTTAATGAAATTGCACTTCAGCTTGCTTTTTCTTGGACAGACTTGATGACTTCAACACTTAACCTTGAAACCTTGTTTCTTGAAGTATTAAAAACACCTAGAACTACCCAATTACAAGTAGAGTGCATTTTGTCAAAGGATTAGCCAATTTACATAAATAAATGACATATGTTCTTAACAAATGAAAACACACATGTCCTAACAAAGGGTCCTTTTATAGGGCCTGCTGTGACCGAATTTTACCACTTTACCCCCTTAACCGCCTTTGCCTGGTTTGGGTGTACTTACCGACCACCTAGAGGCTCGTCTGTGTACCATTTACCCTCGCCAGACAAAGGCATGTTTGTGTTGTTTGTTAGTCCGCCGTGGCACCCTTTCCTGCCATGGGCGTAAATGCTTTTTCTCTCTTTCCATGGCATGCGCCCAACGGTTCTCCCCTCAACGTTGCCTCTTTTGGGCGGTCTGTCATCCTAGCAGAACGTAACTCCCAAAAAGGCTTGGGCAGGAACTGCAGAATAGATCTTTTCTCCTCTTCTTACCACTAAACCATACCCCCCTTACCTCTTACCTTTGACCCATGGCCCCACCTCGTCCCATATTGGCTGGGTACAGGCTAGTGGTGCCTAGGCCTTGCACGTGCCTTCCTGTTATGTATGTTCAAAATCTGCCTGCTGTTTATGCATTTGCCACGATCTGGAGCTTTGTCTGCACTGTCTGCCGCGCTTCTTTGTTCTTTTACATGGGTTGTTTGCATAATTCACTGTTTTGTGTTGGGCTTCGTTTAATACTGGGTTTTACATTTCTCTTGGCCCATTTCTTGATTGCCATTATGTCTAGTCATATTATTCTGTCATTCCTGCCGTAATGACTTGGTCCTGTTGGTCTTTTTTTAGACCTGCCGTTTACTCTCTTTCCCAAATGGCTTTGCAGGGCCATGGGATTTCTTTCTTAGGGGCTCCTGTGTCCCCTTGGGCATCCTTGGCCCATTTACTTGTTTTGGGCATCCTCAGCTTATTTACTAACTTTGTGTTCTCTTGGGCTTTTACTTACTTCATTGGGCTTCCTCGACCCAATTACTTCGTACTCATCCTTGGGGTTTGTGAGCCTGCCAACAATCCTCTACTCTCTTTGCTTACATTACTTTCAACCTGCTGCGGCTCATTCTTACTTTTTCACATCATATACAGCCCATGGGTTTGTTATTCTCTCTTTTCGGGCCTTTCGAGCCCACTTGCTTCTCTTTCCGGGCCTTTCGAACCCACTTGCTTCCTCAAGGTCCATCTATTTATTTTATGGACCTATAACCCATTATTCATGCTGCTTAGGCTTAATGGTTTTATTCTTTGCTTGCCACTTCTATTTGCTGCCTGCGTTGCTGAGTTGGGCTTTCTTCTTGTTTTACAAAAATGACCCTCAACAGTTATATATTTTATTGTGTAGATATATTATTTAAATGTGTTATATAGGAATATAAAAGTTGGGATGTTGGGTGTGTTGTAAAATAGTTTGGTATAATAGATAAAGTAGCTTTTGAAATGGTAAAATAGAATAATTTGAAGATACGAGATGCGAATGCTCTCACTGTGATCTAATCCTATAGAATCTAAACCCATGTGTTTGTATTCTTTTTTTGGCTTCTGGGTTTGTGTGAAAATGAGTCAACTCAATGTAATATTGCAGGAATAAGTGGTGAGAGAGAGAGAGAGAGAGACGAGGAAGATTTTGTGTTTTTTGAGAGAACAAATGGACTATATAGATGGAATGAGGAGAAGGCGGAGGAGTCTAAAAGAATGGCTGGGATTGAAAGGGATTGGCGTTGGCCGTTGTTTGAATTTTAGGGTTTGGATTTTTTTGTGGGGTAGTGGGTTTGTGAGCGTGGCTAGTTATGGAGAACGGTGGTGCGATTGGGTTGTCAGTAACAATTGGGGTTGCCGATGGGTTTAATAGTTGGGCTGGCCTTTCAGTTTTGGTATAGAATTTCTCAAGTTGTGTATTTTTGTACTTAAAAAAAAAGGTTTTGAAGTGTGCGAATTATTGTGAGCCATGTGTCTTTAAAGTTTAGTCCAAGTCAGATACACTTCAACACTCCATTTTGCAACAAAAAAAAAAAAATTAAATAAATAAAATAAAAAAAACTAAATGATAAAAACAATATGTATTGCAAACTTTGAGAATGAAAAATGAACTTTTGAAAGTTAAGATATGAAAAACAAAATTTTGTAAATGTTTAGGAACGAAAATAATATTTTATCAAACTTTTTTTATTATAGCTTTTACAATTTTTTATAAAATGTTTCTTAAAATGGCTTTTTCCATTTTTCAATTTTTAATTACTTATATTTCTCTCTTCCCTCTTCCCTCTTCCCCAAATCCATTTCTACCTTCCTCAACTCCACTAAAATTTTCTCGAAATTTCTGCAATCCCTATTTTCATTTCACCAATGTTTGTTAGGACATATATGTTTTAACTTGTTTAAGAACATATGTCACTTAGTTATGTAAATTGGCTAATCCTTTGACAAAACGCACTCTGCTTGTAATTGGGTAGTTCTAGGTGTTTTTAATACTTCAAGAAACAATGTTTCAAGGTCAAGTGTTGAAGTCATCAAGTCTGTCCAAGAGAAAGCAAGCTGAAGTGCAAAGTTTTTAAAGCTCGACACCTCTCGACAGCTACCTCGACACCTGCTATCTGTCGAGATTTAAAAAGTCAGATTTCCAATCTGATTTCTTGGGATCCGTGAATATGTTTTTGGGCCTTCTTTTCTTCTAACCCTAAACATATAAAAGGATTATTTTAAGAGCCGTTTTGGGTGACACAAGTTGCATTATCATTGAGCAATCTCTGTTTAAGCAAATCATGATCAACAGACGAAGTTCTTGACCTAGTTCATCTTCCATCAAGAAGTTGCTGTGTATTTGCACCATAGGGTTTTGTAACCAAGCATCTTCCTGCTATTCATCAAGTGGATGAACTGAAGAACTTTGCGGCCAACCATTCTTCCTCAGTTGGTGTTCTGAAGTCGCGTACTTGGATTCGCGCATTGGTTAGTCACGTACTTGGGAGCCGTGCATCAAAGGTGGAGACTGTCACTACAGATCAAGTCCAATTGGTTATTGGGGTAAGGGTTCAACTGTAGGTTGGTAAGGTACTTGGGATTCATTTACTTGTAACCGCTTGATTTGATAATAGTGGAGTTTCGGGAGTGGTGACCTGAAAATCACCCGGTGGGGTTTTTGCCATTAGGGTTTTCCCCATTCGTAAACAAATCACCATGTTATTTATTTTTCGCTGCATATTTAGTTGATTGGTGATTTGTTTGTGCTTCCATAAAATTGCATGATTAATTGATTAATTAATTACTTGGCTAAATTAATTAATTAGGGTTAATCACAAGGGGTCATTCAGATTGTGGCCTATCAATATTCATATTAAATTCACCGTTCAAAACCCAAAATCACTAGCGAAACCCCACTAGTACCGAACCCAGCTTTCAAATCTTCATGATGCAGCTAAAAACCCAGCCCTCAAATTTGCCATGAACTGTGGCCTATATACCGACCCACCCAAACCATCAACACCACCACTCTTCATTACCATGAAATGACACAGCCCAAACCATTAGCCATCACACCTTTATAGTCCAAAGACTACAAATAGTACTAAAGAATCCAGCAGTGAGATCCAAACAACACCCAAGATCCAGTGGAGAATCTAGTATATTTTCCTCTGAGCTGCATAGAGTGATTTGAGACAAAAAGCTCAGCTTCACCTCTCAACCATTTCAAAGAGAGAGAGAAAGAGATAAAGAATAGAAAAGCTGAAATAAAGTAAAATAATAACTTACGTAAGCTATAGTGTTGGAGCATTTTAATATTAAATGATTAAAATAAATAAATGTAATAACATAAATGTTAAGATGTGAGAGTGAATGTGGGAGATGAGGAGTTAGTGAAAAATGTTTAATCCTACATTGAAAAGGAGAGAGACTATTTTATTCTTTTTAATTGTGGTGATTAATGGGCTAAAATGTATTGACTCAGATATTGGGCTAGATACGTGCGCAAGAGAGAGGTGAAGAGTGGAGGTATCAGAATTGGAAATGAATCAGCCTCTTGGATCCTCCTACTTGACAACCCATTCAAAGCAATTACCATATCCGTTGGTGAGTAAATGGCTCGAATTAATACTCCATTTTTACTATGGAAAATAAAGAGCCATTAACCCTTTTCATTCTTCAGAAACTCCTTATCAAACCATTAATTGTGTAACTCCAGCCCATCAAATTAAAATCCAGCAATTAATCTTGTAACACCCACTACATCAGAATTATGGACCTAATTAATCAGAATAAATTGGGTAGTAATTTCGTGAGGCCCATTGAGTCTATAAATAGACTCATTCAGACTCAATCTAAGTTACTGAAATCACAATATACACAAAGAAAAAAAAATAGAGAGATTCTTGGCAAGGAAGGGTGTTCTTTCTGGTGGAGTTTTGGGCTTGAACACTTTGTGCAGAGGTTGTTCTAGCCATACAATACTTGTTGGGCTATTGTATCCTGGGGGAGACAAGTCAGAGAAGGTCTGCACCGGTTACAAAGTTTAGCCAACCAAGGGCTTGAATCTCCTTAAAAAGAGCGAGTGCCGCGCCTCAGTCCAAATAGTGTTGTGTAATTTCTCTTTACGTTAATAATATTCAGAAGTATTTTCAATTTCTCTTTGTGTTATTTCTATTACCATTGTATTTGCACCAACAATTTTAAGGAGATTCAATCACATGGAATCGACACAAGAGAAACCAAATGAGCTTGTTGGAGATCTTAACAAGCCCTTTCGTTTTAAGGGAGCCCACTTCAAGAGGTGGAAAGGAAAGATCCTCTTCTACTTGAGTCTTCTCAAAGTCTCCTACATTCTCACTGACAAGAATCCATCAAAAGTTCCTACCGATGAGATGAGTGATGAAGAATATATTCTCCACCAAGAAAGAATAGATAAGTATACAAAAGATGAGTATAATTGTCGCTCTTATCTATTGAATTGTCTTGCTGATCATTTCTATGATTATTATGATACAACTTACAATTCTGCTAAGAAAATTTGGAAAGCTTTACAAAGCAAGTATGATATCGAGGAGGCAGGTGCAAAGAAGTATGCTGCTAGCAAATTTTTCCGTTACCAAATGGTGGATGGAAAATCGGTGGTGGATCAAGCACAAGACTTCCAAATGATCGTTGCAGAATTGAGATCCGAAGGCATAAAGATTGGAGACAATTTGGTGGTAGCTGGCATAATTGACAAACTACCACAATCTTGGAGGGAGTTCCAAAAGACTTTACGGCACAAACAAAAAGAGACATCTTTGGAGACTTTGATCACACGCATCCGTGTGGAGGAGGAGGCTAGAGGACAAGATGCACTCATGACATAAGAGAGCAATGGTAATTCCACCACTAAGGTAAACCTTATTTCAACCAATAATCATATGCCCAAAAATCATTTTCCTAGAAATAATCAATTGAAGCCTAAAAAGAGAGCCTTTAAAAATAATAATAGACCTCAATGAAGGGGAAACCCGAATAAAAATTTCAATAAGAACCAAGGACCCCCTTCACAAGATCAATTTAATAGATCCTGTTTTGTCTGTGGCAAGAGTGGGCATATTGCTCGATTTTGCAAATTTCGGAAACGTGAATCTGTCACGCAGGCTAACGTAACCGAAGAGCCTTTAGTGGCTATGATTACAGACATCAATATGGTGCAATATGTTGAAGGGTGGTGGGCAGATTCTGGTGCTAATAGGCACATCTGCTATGAAAAAAATTGGTTCAAGTTGTACACTCCTTTTGAAGAAGAAAAAACTGTTATGCTTGGTGACTCTAGCAAAACCAAGGTTCTTGGGAGTGGTGAGGTTGAATTGAAATTCACTTCTGGACGCGTGCTAACATTGAAAGATGTTCTTTACACTCCGTCCATGAGGAAGAATTTGATGTCAAGTTTTTTACTTAACAAGGTTGGCTTCAAGCAAACTATAGAATCTGATAATTATGTAATCACTAAAAAGGGATTATTTGTGGGCAAGGGTTATGCTTGTGATGGAATGTTTAAATTGAATGTTGAGAATAATAAAACATCTACTAGTTCAGTTTATATGCTTTCTTCTATTAATTTTTGGCATGCTCGTTTGTGTCATATAAATAGTAGATATGTGGGAATCATGAGTAGTTTAGGATTAATTCCAAGATTGTCAAAAGATTTTGAAAAATGTGAAACTTGTAGTTAAGCTAAGATTACAAAAAGGCCTCATAAAAATGTTGTAAGAAATACCGAATTGCTTGAGTTAATTCACTTCGATTTATGTGAATTTGAGGGAATTTTAACTCGTGGAGGAAATAGATATATTATCACTTTTATTGATGATTTCTCAAAATATACAACTATTTATTTGTTGAAAAATAAAAGTGATGCTTTTGAAAAATTTCAAGATTTTTTTAAAAGAAGTTGAAAATCAATTCGGTAGAAAAATAAAAAGAATAAGAAGTGATAGAGGCCGTGAGTATGAATCAAGTGCATTCAACTCATTTGTTCAGTCTTTGGGAATTATCCATGAAACTACTGCACCATATTCACCTGCTTCTAATGGTGTGGCTGAAAGAAAAAATAGAACTTTAATTGAGTTAACAAATGCCATGTTAATTGATTCTGGTGCACCTTTACATTTTTGGGGTTAAGCTATTTTAACTGCATGTCATGTTTTGAATAGGGTGCCACATAAAAAGTCACACACCACACTTTTTGAGTTGTGGAAAGGACATAAGCCAAATTTGGGATATTTGAGAGTATGGGGTTGTGTTGCTTATGTAAGACTTACTGACCCTAAAATGCCTAAATTAGGTATTAAAGCTACTACCTGTGCTTTTCTTGGTTATGCGATTAATAGTGCAGCCTATAGATTTTTTGATCTTGAAAACAAAATAATTTTTGAATCTGGTGATGCAATTTTTTATGAAGAAAAATTTCCTTTTAAATTGAAAAATAGTGGGGGTGAAGAAAATATTTTGTCACAACCTAGTTCTGCTATTTCACATTTACAAAATCAAGAAAATTTTGAAATGGAACCTAGAAGGAGTAAAAGAGCTAGAGTTGAAAAGGATTTTGGTCCTGATTATTATGTTTTTAACATTGAGGAAAATCCCCAAAATTTAAAAGAGGCTTTAACATCACCTGATGATATATTTTGGAAAGAGGCTGTAAATGATGAGATGGAATCTCTAATTTCTAATAGAACTTGGAAATTAGTAAATCTTCCACCGGGTTGTAAGACCATAGGTTGTAAATGGGTCCTTAGAAAAAAGTTGAAACTGGATGGATCAATAGATAAGTTTAAAGCTAGACTTGTTGCCAAAGGTTTTAAACAAAAAACTGATCTTGATTTCTTTGATACTTTTTCATTGGTAACAAGAATTACATCTATTAGATTGTTAATTGCTATTGCTGCAATTCTTGATTTGAAAATTCATCAAATGGATGTAAAAACTGCTTTTCTAAATGGGGACCTAGAGGAAGAGATTTATATGGATCAACTCGAAGGCTTTGTAGAGCCTGGACAAGAAAGCAAGGTATGTAAGCTAACTAAATCCCTATATGGCTTAAAACAAGCACCTAAGCAGTGGCATGAAAAGTTTGATTCTTGCATGATTGAGAATGGTTATAAATCAAATGAATGTGATAAATGTATTTATTCTAAATCATGGAATAATTTACTTGTTATTATTAGCCTCTATGTGGATGATATGTTGATTTTTGGCTCAAATAAGCATGTTATAAATGAAACAGAAAATATGCTTAAAAGCCATTTTGATATGAAAGATCTTGGTGAGGCTAATTTTATTTTGGGCATGAAAATTACAAAAACATGTGATGGAATATATCTTGATCAATCACATTATGTTAAGAGAATATTGAGAAAATATAATTTTCATGATCACAAAAGTGTAGCTACTCCATTTGATTTTAGTGTTCATTTATTTCCTGTGAATAATGATGATGAGATTTTTAATCAAAAGGATTATGCTAGTATCATTGGTAGTTTGCGTTTTACTACTGATTGTACTAGACCTGACATTGCATATGCAGTAGGAGTGCTTAGCAGATTTACTAGCAAGCTTAGTAAAGATCATTGGCTAGTTATTGAGCGAGTCATGAGATATTTAATTGGTACCAAAAACTATGGCTTATTTTATAAAAAGTACCTTGCTATGATTGAAGGTTTTAGTGATGCCGATTGGAATACTTTGTCAGGTGATTCTCTCTCTACCACTGGTTATATTTTTACTTTAGGTAGTGGTGCTATTTGTTGGAAATCCAAAAAGCAACATAATTGTTAATTCAACAATGGAAGCTGAATTAATAGCATTAGCTTCAACTAGTGAAGAGGCAAATTGGCTTAGAGATTTATTATATGAAATTCCACTTTGGGAAAATCCAATTCCACCTATATTAATTCATTGTGATAGCACTGCCGCAATTGGTATAGTTAAAAACCGTTACTACAACGGTAAATCCAGACCTATAAGAAGAAAGCACAGTACCGTGCGATCTTATTTGAGTGGTGGCATCATAACTGTGAATTATATTAAATCTAATGATAATCTTGCAGATCCATTTACCAAGGCCTTGGCAAACGATAGAGTCTGGAATACATCGAGGGGGATGGGACTAAAGTCCATAGAATCATGAGCCATGTATGAGGATACCCAACCCGAGGACCAGAGATCCTGAGAATTGGGTTTAATGGGAAAAACGAATCATATGATGGTCGTAAGAAATACACAATTTATTTTTCTTAATTATTTATTTTGTAAATAATTTTATAATTGTTCATCCCTATGATGTAAGTGTATTTATCCTGTAATGTGGAGAGGATGAGTTAAAAAACTCTTAATGAAATTTGTAGCTCGTATAAGTGGGGTGTCAGAATTACAGGAGCACCCTTGACAAAATTTCACCTATGTGAGTGTGGGGGTGGGGCTGCTCCCTATGAGATTTGGACTTAGTCTCAAATACACTCATGAAACGGGGATCAGCACACGGCCGTAAAGTGCTAGCTATAAAAGCTCATGTCAACACCTGAGTTATTATGTGTAAGCAGTGACACTTAATTTCCCTAAAGTAGTCCTAGTTCAAGTCGGAGACCACTACAACTCTAGAGTTGAGATCGCTGTTTTACTAAGTGAAGGTTCAATGCAGAGCACACCTTCATGATGCATAGTGACTTGTCTTTGCTTGGTAATCTCTCTGTAACTAAAAAATTTAATATTAAAATGAGTGGGGGATTGTTGGAGCATTTTAATATTAAATGATTAAAATAAATAAATGTAATAATATAAATGTTAAGATGTGAGAGTGAATGTGGGAGATGAGGAGTTAGTGAAAAATGTTTAATCCCACATTGAAAAGGAGAGAGATTATTTTATTCTTTTTAATTGTGGTGATTAATGGACTAAAATGTATTGACTCAGATATTGGGCTAGATACGTGCGCAAGGGGGAGGTGAAGAGTGGAGGTATCAAAATTGGAAATGAATCAGCCTCTTGGATCCTCCTACTTGGGTAGTAATTTCGTGAGGCCCATTGAGCCTATAAATAGACTCATTCAGACTCAATCCAAGTTACTGAAATCACAATATACACAAAGAAAAAAAAATAGAGAGATTCTTGGTAAGGAAGGGTGTTCTTTCTGGTGAAACTTTGGCCTTGAACACTTTGTGCAGAGGTTGTTCTAGCCATACAATACTTGTTGGGCTGTTGTATCCTGGGAGAGACAAATCAGAGAAGGTTTGCACCGGTTACAAAGTTTAGCCAACCAAAGGCTTGAATCTCCTTAAAGAGAGCGAGTGCCGCGCCTCAGTCCAAATAGTGTTGTGTAATTTCTCTTTACGTTAATAATATTCAAAAGTATTTTCAATTTCTATTTGTGTTATTTCTATTACCATTGTATTTGCACCAACATACACGGTGGATGGAATTTTGGCTAATTGATTGTTAATCCAATATAAGTGAATTTTGGGGTTCATTAGGCATATTTGGACTGAAATACTATTTTGTATAAGCTAAAGTGAATGCTCCGATTGTTAGGCACCATATACTTCGTTTTAATTTTTTTTATTAGAGTACAGCTTAGGAAAAGAATCAACACACCTGTCATGTGCTTTGGTTGGATCTGACATCATTGATGTGATTTGGTTAAAATTCTATACACTTCACTCAGAAAAAAAAGGTACTCAACATGCACCAGCAGTGTACACCTCAACGTGCACCAGCTGCATAGCGTTTTACGAAGAAAAATGAAAAGGTCATATATATGAAATAATGGCTTCGATGGAACAAACATGCAATGCAAGGAATTTTTTTTTTTTTTTTTGATACAATGCAAGGAATATTAATATAAGAAGATATTGCCATTTATTTAGTAAAAATCCATTAATGAAGTACAGAATTCATTTCCTCAAAAAAAAAAAAAAAGTACAGAATTTTTTTTTTTTTTGAGCAAAAAAGTAAAAATTACAGAATTTAGATAAGATATAGATTTGAAATTCAAATTAAATAGCAATATTCTCTATCTCTCTCTCTCAAAAAACAAAAAAACCACAATAATATTTATTATTTAATAATAATGTGAGGTCGGTAGAGAAGAACCACCAATCTATCTCACAACTGCTATGGTTCGATTTGATCAGGATTCTTCATCCACACTCCATGCTGGTCGCAAGGGCAGAGTGTGATCCCAGGACATTTGACTTTCTCCAAGTATTTCAATTCTGGAAAGGAATCGTTCATTTCTCTCCAATTCATCTTCAATTCACGCAAGTACTTCAAACGTAAAGCTTCAACGTTGGACCAATTGCTAATTCTGTCCAGAGTTGCGAGGTTTCCTCCTCTTATGTAGAGTTTTTTAAGGTCTGGCAAAGAATCAGGTGTCAGCCACGACGCTGTAGAATTGGGAAAACACTGAAGATCCAGCTTCTCAAGTTTCTTTATTGGAAGTTTCTCTGTTTGGAAGTTTTGTTCCTTTGGAGCTTGCTTTTGAGCTGGTTTGAATATTCTCAAGCAGCAGTCATTTCCTCCATTCTGAGCTTCTGTGTTGGCATCTCTTTGTTGATCTGCAAGCGTTGCTCCCCATGCCATTGTTAGCTTTCGGAGTGCTCCATTTTCTCCAAGCTCTTGGAGAGCATGGAGATCTTTCTCTGTAGGGAAGTGCATACTATTTGCATTGATGGTCAGTTTCCTCAGGTTCATCAATTTCCTCAAATCATCTAAATCAGCCGAATCTTTTCTTTGCGGATTGCTAATGACAAACCCCTTAAGGACTCTAAGTTCTACGAGTTTTGATAGCCCCTTCGGCATGCGAGCTAGCAAATAGCAGTCAGAAAGATCCAAGTACTTGAGGTTCTTGAGTTCGCCTATCTTCTCTGAAAGAAACTCCAGATTGTGACACTCCTTGAGATCCAAGATCTCCAAATTGATGTGGCTGCCTATGGATTCTGGAAGCTCAATAATTCTAGAGACTCCTTGAAGGCTAAGAAACCTTAAACTTTTGCAATTCGTCAACCCTTTGAAGAATTCAATGTTCTCGACTTCAACATGAGATTTGACTGATCCCGGCCAGCTTCCCAGACAAATAACTTTGGCATTTTTCATCTTCGATAACCAGTCCTCCGCTTTTGGCTCTTTCAACTGTGGCACGTTTTTATCATTTTTATCTTTCATCTTCGTTAACCACGCCAATTCGAGATCAGGAAAAGGCTCATTAACATTGAATAGTGTAATGAGTTCTTCTAGATTTGTTGGCTGGTTTTCCTTTTGGATGGAAGGATTTTTCTGTGATGACTGCTCTTGCTCTTGCTCCTGCTCCTGCTTCTGCTCCACCTCTAGCTCCTGCTTCTGCTCCTCATCCTCGGCTTTTAGCAAACACATCCTGGAACAACTTGGGAATGAGACATTCTCCTTCACCTCCGGATTCCCTTTAGAATCTTTACCAGGAGTCCAATATCTCTGGGGAAGCACATTCCCCTTAGAATCATAATCAAAGAAACGAGCGCTCTGGGAAAGCTTAATGACAGCAGAACGCACAAGAGGATCCATTCTATAGCTTTTAACTTGCATCTTTCGCTTTCTTGTAGCAGGCTCGATTAAGCCCTTCTCTTGAAACTCCCAAAGAATTTCGTCAACGATTTCCTCAGGCGTTTTAGAAGCGCCGATTTCCTCAGGCGTTTTAGTAGCGCTCAACAAGTGCCCCTCTCCCAAACACCAATATACCAAGACCCTCCTCTTCACCACTGCATTTTCTGGGAAAACAGAAAAGCATGACAAAAGGAACTTCCTTCTATCATCAGGCCCATCAAAAAAACCCTCAATTTCACTGTAAATTGAGCTTAAGAGGAAGCTTTCACTCTGGTGTATGTTAGGCAACCCGCGGACTGTACTGCGGTCACGAGACCCACTGCTTGTCGGTCCAACTTTAGCTTTCTGACTAAAAGTTTTCGACAGACTGTTTATCGATGAAATCTGCTGATTTAACTTCAGAAGTTCCTTCTTGATATCAGCAAGTGATTTGCTTGATATTTTGGGATCGTATTTTTTTTTTCCTTCTTCCTTCAGCTCACCTTCGAGTATCTTCAGTTTAGTTCGCAGTTCATCACTAGGTTTTTCAATTTGAAAAATTTTCAAATCAAGTTTATTCAAGTCTTTGTTGATGTTATCGAGCTTTTTTTGTAACTTCTCAACGCGTTGAGAATGATTGGTTTTGTTGTTGTTTCCTTTACTGCTGCCTTTTCCTCTACTGCTGCCGTCCATTTTGTTATCAGCGTTGTTGGTGGGGATGGTGGCAGCAGTGTTGCTGTTGTTATTAGTGGTGTTGTTGGTGTTTGTGGTAGTTGCAGGTCTGGGTTTTGCAACAGGGGGCTCCTTTTGTGGAAGGGTTGAGGTTACTTCAAGATTTGTTTGATGGAGATGAAACAGTGAAGGTTTTGTTATTTGGATGGATATATTTTTGGAAGGTTTTGGAAGGATATATATAAAGAAGGAATAAGTTAAAGTCCTACGACTAATTTTATAACTTTATAACAATTTTTACAACTTTATAACAATTTTTACAGAGATGTTACGTTTTTAATAATTTTATAATAAATCACAGGTGGTTAGTTATTATTGGTTCAAATTTGAAATTAACACTAAGATTACTTTTTTGTTTCAACAATAACAACTAGTAACAACCTGTCACTTAAGATTTGTTGTAAAAATATTGTAAAAATATTATAAACATATCATTTCTCATTTTTACGCATGATAATTTGTGAGCTGTAGAATCATAAATTTATACTACTTAAAATTCATCACGTAAACAAATAAAGGTAAAATTTGTGATAATTGTCGTGGTAGGAAACTAACTCTACCAGAAGAGAACGACAAGAGTAACTTTTTTTTTGTTTGACCGACTATTCTGTGTACCGCTAACTGTGTGTGACTAGAAGAGCACTTCTTTCCTAATACAAATAAGAGCTAGTTGTCTAATTAGTCTAATTAAATATGAGATAAGTTATTGGGTGATATATGTTTATTACCTATACCTTATTATACATACTCAAAATGCACAGAATATTTGTAATTGCGGGGTGTAGACTAGTTTTTACTTTTTATCCCTAACATATTTATGTCTATCGTCATGAATTATGATATCAAATGTAAGGTTTTTTTGTTTATCTAAAAAAATGTAAGGTTTCTATTGGGTTCACCTGATAGTTTGTAGTAATCATATTCTATGCTGTATCTTTATCCCTATAACATATTCTATGGTGGGGTGTAGACTAGTTTTTACTTTTTATCCCTAACATATTTATCTCTATCGTCATGAATTATGTTATCAAATGTAAGGTTTCTATTAACCTTGTATCTCGAATCTCATATCTCTCCCAGCCCACCATTTATTTATTTAAAAATAAAAAGTAAGGTTAATATTTTAATTATTGAACTCTCTTTAGTGAAAAATTAACATAATGTAGTTCAAAAAATATTATTTCTTTCGTTTTAAAAAAAATACTAATTAAATTCTTATATGACAATATAGAAAAGTATGGATTCAATGTTCGAAAGAAACTATGATAAGTTATAAAGAAGAGTACTAGATTTAATTATAAAGAAAATAAATCATAAAGAAATATTAGGCATGCATAAGGAAATATATTACCTAGGATTAAAAAAAAAAAATTAATCAATTTCAAATTCTATGACTTTAATTTTAAACAGTACAAATTAAGTGATACAGTTAAAAAATAATAAAAAACGAAAAATGATAAGATTGTATTCCTTTATTTTTTTTTTTCCCTTATGAAATGTAGTTACCTTTTATATATAAAAGACTAAAATTCCAAACCATTTATAGAAAAGATCTAAAAAATTAGGAAAATATATTCATTTGAAGTACACGAACACACTTGGGCAATTTTACAAAGCTAGTTAACCCATCAAGTTCAACCAAATTTGATCGAATTATTTGCTTAAAAATATATATATATATATATATTTTTTTTTTTTTTTGAGAAACAAACACACACACACACACAAGGGAGAGGGAAAGAGGTTCTAACACAAAGACACACCACAACTTCACTCAAAAGCCATGGTAACTTTTAAGGAAGAGTGTGACAAGTTATACTACACACAATACATTCTCTTAAGCAATGTGGGACAATTACCCATTCTTTTTTTTTTTTTGGAGAAACAAACACACACACACAAAGGAGAGGGAAATAGGTTCTAACACAAATATAATTAAAGATTTGAAACTAAAAAAAAAAAAAAAAAAAAACTTTCCTAATGAGTTTTCGATTATAATTAAAGAAGAAAATTTAGGATTTAATCCCCACCCACACCAAAAATCGATTAATGTCTTGGTCTAATGATTGAGAACACAATCATTAGAAGAAATGAACGCCACAGGTTTCAACCTCTATAAAAAAAATTATAAGGAAGAAAAGAGCCAGAGATGCAAGTTTTTTAAAAGAAATAAACACAAACAATACTAGGGAAAAGGAGGGATTTAGATGCTCTAGATTTTCTAAGGTACTCTATCAATAAATTTTCTTAAATATTAACCATTCTTTAATGATTTAAGAGTCTAGATTCTGCCATGTTAATATTCTACTAATAATACTCTTAAAATAATATAATAATGTTGCAAACAAAATAATTAAGATTATTATTAGTGGAATGTTGACATAGCAAAATCTATATCATTAAATCATTAAAGAATGGTTAAGATTTAAGGAAATTTATTTGGTAGTGTACTTTAGAAAATCTAGAGGATCTGAATTCAGAAAAGGAGAGGAAAGAAGAGATTAGATACAAATCAAACCAAATTTAGGTTAGAAATTTTTGGATTAAAATGAGTATAAAATCTATGATTCTTACCAAATTTTGTAATAGAGGATCTATATATTTTTTGAGATACAAATATATATATATATATATATCTTGATCATGTATTTTTTTTTTTTTTGTCTCCATTTTAATAGAAATAAGAGAAAAAAGAAATAAAAATACTAAAAATTAAAATTAAATCATACATAAATTCTTAAAATTTATGTTTAAAGTTTACAAGTCTAAGAATAAATGAAAAAAATAGATGCCATTAATTGACCAAATATAGACCTTAATTAGGTACCTAAAAGGAACAAATAAATGGACATAATAAAACCAAATAAATGGATGCCACCGGTGTACTTGTTATAGTATATAAAATGTGAACTAAAGTAAAAAAATTAAACCAACATATCAAAATTTACCAAGAAGGACAAAATTGTGATAGAATTATGCATGGACTGTATGGGACAGTCTTTATTTAGCACAAGTCATTGAAAAAAGTTCAGAAAGAATTTTAGAAAGGAAAATAATATTCCATAGTAAATAATTAACCCTAAAATTATCTTACAAAATTTTATAAAATAATGGTCCTATATTTCAGATTTTTGTTATATAAATATTGGATTCACATAATAATTTTTCTAAATATTATTATGAATTATAGATGGCTAAGGAAAATTTTATATTTGATAAAAAACAAATAAATAAATGAGTAATTGAAGTTTCTTGATAATTTAAAATTTTTTTTTTACGTAAAATTTCTTTCCTTAATTTTGTTACCAAAGTTAAATAATAATTTTAAAAAAAATAATAAAGTGGGGTAGGAGCAAGCCCAAAAATTGATGAATTATGGCTGATGGCTTAATGCAATAACATGTCGATTGTTAGTAGGTGATGAATTTAGACATGGCAAAATGGGCGGGTCGGGTCGGGTCGAGTTCGGGTCGGGTCAATCGGGTTGCGGGTCAAATGAGTCACGGGTCAAAATGGGTCATTTTAAGCGGGTCAAAATCAGGTTCGAGTCAATCGGGTTGCGGGTCGGGTTGACCTGTATTTTTCACGTAAAATTTTTTTTTTAAATTTTTTATAAAGAAAACAATATGTATTTGTCATTTGAAAAGTTATGCAACAAATTACTTGATGTAAAATACATTATTTTGAATTCACCACTTATATCAAGAATGAACTCAGTTAAATTTATTAATACTTATTCAATAATTTCAAAATTATACAAATCCTAACATTACTATCTAAAACAAAATAACACAAAGATAAGTAAAACAAATACACAAGTTTTATTTCTACACAATATAACATTTCAAAATATAAAACAAAATTATAAATGACTTATTGGATAACTCATTTGATAAAGAATAAAAACATATAAGAAATTTACAATCTTGAAAATTAATTTTATAATCTATTATCAGTTGTGGTTGACACTCTATTTCAATTTGAGATATACTTTAAAATTTGATTGCTTACTTATTTATACATGGTCTTTTTTATGAATATCATATTATTGTTAAGCAACACACACTCTAGGAAATATCATACTTTATTTTGAAAAACCGTTTATTTTGGACATAAATTATTAAAAAAATAGGTCTAAGTATTTATAATTTATGCTAATTTGATACTTTAGCTTCATTATTTTCACACTTGTGAATGTTTCTCACATGTCTACAATTTTAAATCTATGTTTTTAACTCTACTGTAACCAGATTATCTTGGCATGTACTTTACTATTTGACATCTAAAAATATTTACTCATTACAGAATGTTCAACCATTTATCTTTTAATTAATTTGCATGTAGTTATGTAAATGTATCAATTACTTCCTTAAAGTTCACAATAAACAATTAAACCAATATTGTCTTAGTTTTACTATTTTTTTCCAAAAAAAAAAAAAATTTTTAAAAAAAGGGTTTGGGTTCGGGTCGGGTTGACTGGCAAAAAACACGGGTCGGGTCACGGGTTAACCCGTTTTTGCTTCGGGTAAAAAATAATCGGGTTCGGGTCGGGTCGGGTCAGAAAATTTTGACCCGTTTTGCCATGTCTAGTGCTGATCCTAACAAAGGGAGATCAAACGTTGATAGTTCAAAAAATCAAAAGCTGCTAAGCAGGTGTGCAAGACCAAAAAGATAAACATGTTGTAATAAAAAAAGAAAGACTGAGAAGAGTAAAGAGAAAAAACCAAAAAAAAAAAAAAAAAGTGATGTTGGGGGAAGAAAATCTTGGGAGACTCTAATTAAGTAGATGATAATAACATATAGGAACATCACTTAACCTAAAAATATAAACTAATGAGTCTAGACTCAACTATATTATATTAACCGCTCATTTTTTTCATTAATATTCAATGTCGGATTCATGACTTAACCAACCACACTACTCACATATGAATATGACAACAAATCTCTCCCTTCAAATGTGAGTCTTCTAACACCAAGTTACTTGTGGTACTTTAGTTAGTGTCCCCCATGAACAGAAGCCTTTTAAAAAAAAAAAAAAAAAATCTTGGGACAAACATGAGAGTCTTTGTTGCACAATTATGGGAGTTGCCAACACGCACCTAGTAGAACCCTTAATTTACTTAACCCTGTGTGGAGGCATAGGAGTCTTCCTCGTTCTACTTGGCAGAATCCACTAACCAGCGAACACTTGCCCTTGAACTATCAACTTTGATACCACTTGTCAAGGAGGAAAAAATCTTGAAGGACTCAAATTGAGTAGTTAATATAACATATAGAGACACTAACTTATAAGTTTGAAATCAACTATATTATATTAACCATTCATTCCTCTCATTAGTAGTCAATGTAAGATTTCATTACTTAATCAACCACATTACACATGTGAATATTATAACAAGTTACAGTTAGCTGAGAGGGAAGGATTTGAGAGTATGAGGAAAGAATGGGAATGCTGGAAAAATTATTTTTGTACTCCCTGAATAAAGCGACATATTATTTTCTTTTCTCACATAAATAGTAAATCTTACCATAAATTTAATTAATGGAACTCATAGTTGTGAGAAATGATGGAGTATTATATGGTTGTACTTTCGAATCACTAAATAATCACTCTAGAATGTTGGCTCGTCTAATGGCTAAAAAGTATTTTCGGAGCAAAGTAACATAGTATTCACTCTTCTCATATAATTAATAGGTCCCATCATAAAAAATGGAGTACAACATCATCATATTATGTGAGTGTGAGTATTGAATAATTACGCTTCAAGATTTGAGGAGTTGGAGGTAATCTAAAGCATGATAGTGTAAAGGGATTAAATCGCCTGTTTTTCTTTTTCTTTTGTTATTTTTTAGGTTCTGTTTTATATTCTTCCGGCTTTATCTTTTACTTAATTTATTGCTTTCCTACCATAAGCGCGTCCTATACTTTCCTTCAATTTGCAAGCAATCAAGTCTTTCTGTGCAAACAATAGCTGTCTGTTAAAGTATTCTTTACTTGGCATTTGGTGTTCTCATAAACCTAGCTTTAGGTTCCCAAATAAGTGCAAGATAAAGAGCTACTCCGCACTTCTTCTTCAATTTGCAAGACAAAAAAGTTATTCTGCTGGTAGAGTATCCATTAGTTGGCATTCGGAGTTCTTTTACCGCTTATAAATCTTCTTCATAGATACTTTCCCATTATTGATGTCCCACTTTTACTTTTTTTTTTTTCTTCAGTTTGCAGGGCAAGTCTCTCTCCTGTTCGAAACTGTTCTTTACTTGGCAATTGGAGTTTCGTGGCTTTATCTTATTTGGTTTCTTTCCTATATGAAAGTTGAAAATAACTCTGTTGCTTTTATTTTCACTTTAAGCACTTGCAAGGCATATTTCTTTTGTGCGAGCGGAAAGATGTCTGCTGGTATATATATCTTTACTTGGCAGTTGAGGTATGGAATTATTTATATATATTCAACTAAATCGTAATTTCTACGTTTGCTTTTGAGTTTGAGTTCTCAATTATACATGTAAATTTGAATATTCCCTGCTGATTAGTATACCGTATACTGCTTATTCCTTCGTGCAAGTTCTGGGCCGGGTTTAATCTACTGTTTAATTATTATTACAACTGAATTCCTTGTGGTATTCAATACTTACAATGCATATCAAATGTTGAACTTGCATTAAAGAAGTAATACTCATATTCTTTCTTCAAACTTGGAAGGCTTTCTGGTCAAATAGCACTATCATTGATGGAGGATTGTATCAGAAATATTCCATGGGGGAGCTGCGTGTTTCTTTGTAAAGACTAAAGACATATATTTGTTGCGTTTTGCTTTAATTTGTCTTTCTTAAAGTTATAACTGTGAGATGAATCAAACATTTACCAGTGTAGATCTCCCGTTGCCCTCTATCATCGCTTAAAGGTAGACCAGGAAAATGGTTTTTTTCCTTTTTCAAATTTCCAATAGAAGTTTTATGCTAAAATATATAATAAATCAGCGGTTGAGCCAATATATATATATATATATATATATATAGTTTCAACATTTGACATCCGTTTATAATGATAGCTCTTTATCTTCAGACTAAGACATCAATCGGTATATAGTGTAGGCGAGATTAAACCCTAAATCTTTTATTTAATTTTTAGATATTTTACTAGTTGAGTTAATTGAAACTCACACACTAAAAAAAGTTGAATATTATGAAACTTTTACTAAAATATCCAAGATTCAATTAGTTAGTGGCAAGACAAAATATGCCACTAGACGCCCCTATTCAACCCGTCAGCCTGGAGCTTATAGAGGGCATTGAGGTGGCTGACGGCCTTTCATGGCTGAAGGGTATGAAAGGGGTTGACGAGACTTCATGGCTGAAGGACATAAGGTGAGCCGACGGGCCCAAGGCTGACGGTTAAACAAAACCGTGGCTTGGCCACCACGCATAAAACTATAAAAGGATGACTTGTATTCCTCGTTCAATATTAGAGTCCTATAAGGAAAGGATTCCGCGATCCACGCCCATGGGGATCCCTATAAGGAAAAGACTTCTACTCCAAGGAAAAAGGTCAACCCTCAACTACTATAAAACCCTAATACTCTCATAAATCGAGGTACGCATTGACAAGAAAAAATATGCCACCAGACGCCCCTATTCAACCCGTCAGCCTGGAGCTTATAAAGGGCATTGAGGTGGCTGACGGCCTTTCATGGCTGAAGGGTATGAAAGGGGTTGACGAGACTTCATGGCTGAAGGACATAAGGTGAGCCGACGGGCCCAAGGCTGACGGTTAAACAAAACCGTGGCTTGGCCACCACGCATAAAACTATAAAAGGATGACTTGTATTCCTCGTTCAATATTAGAGTCCTATAAGGAAAGGATTCCGCGATCTGCGCCCATGGGGATGCCTATAAGGAAAAGACTTCTACTCCAAGGAAAAAGGTCAACCCTCAACTACTATAAAAGCCTAATACTCTCATAAATCGAGGTACACATAATTAACCCCTCTCTAGCACTCTAGAGTTGAAAAAAGTTCTAACGTGACCTTCAGAGGGTATTTGGCCGGCACCACACTGTTGCTCTCTGTTAGGTCCTCTTTTCTTTGTGCAGGTGTCGTTTCGAGGGTACGAGCATCGTGCAACTCACTGTTGATATTTTCGGCATCATCAGTTGGCGCCGTCTGTGGGAAACTCGTAATTAAGCCATATTATCATTTCCCGGACTAAAGGGTTGCATGGTACTCACTCGCTCAATGGCAACTACTAATGACGTACAAGGAGAGGAACCACCCACGACTGCCCTCGAGAGACAAGTTCGGATTCTCGGTGCCGCCGTGGAGCGTCTCACCCAACAGAACCTCGACTTGGAAGAATAGCTGCGCCAGAAGAATGCAGCACTAAATGACCAACTAGAAGATCAGGAAGGGACTAGCGCTCCAAAGAAGAATCAGGAGAAACCTGAGGGCAGCCACGTCCCAAGCAGGCCGGAGAGGCAGCACGTGAGCATGCCATCCCTCACGGATGCGACTCCACCACATATTATCGCCGAGATGCAGGCAATGAGGGAACAGATAGAGGTTATGATGAACGCCCTTAAGGGGCGAGATTCCAATGATCTTGATGACCTAGTCAACCGCACCGACTCGCCCTTCACTATGGCCGTGAACTCCTTCCCCCTACCCCACAAGTTTCGCATGCCGAATATAGATAGCTATGACGGAGTGAAGGATCCTTTGGATCATCTGGAGACTTTCAAGACCCTGATGCATCTTCAGGGGGTAGCAGACGAGATTATGTGCAGGGCCTTTCCCACGACACTCAAAAGCCCCGCAAGGGTATGGTTCAGCCGACTGACCCCCAACTCTATCAGTACCTTCAAGGAGCTAAGCGCTCAGTTCACTACGCACTTCATTGGAGGACATAGGTATAAAAAGTCCACGGCATGTTTGATGAGTATCAAGCAAAGAGAAGATGAGACATTAAGATCCTACATAACGCGCTTTAATAAGGAAGCGCTATCGGTTGACGAAGCCGACGACAAAATACTTGTAGCAACCTTCACAAATGGGTTGCGAAAGGGCAAGTTTTTGTTCTCCCTATACAAAAACGACCCGAAGACCATGTCGGAAGTACTCTATAGGGCTACTAAGTATATGAATGCTGAGGACGCGCTGTAGGCCCGGGAAGAGAAGCCGAGGAAAAGCGAGAGGCAGGAAGATGCACGACCAGACCAAGGGAGGAAGAGGCCCAGAACGGGAGATCGAAGAGACGAAAGGCGTTCTAAACCTCCGGGAGGAAGATTCACAAGCTTCACTCCGCTGACCACTCCAATAGATCAAGTCCTAATGCATATAAAGGACGAAGGGGCTCTGACCTTCCCTGAAAAGCTGAAGGGAGATCCTAGCAGGCGTTCTAGAGACAAGTACTGCCGCTTCCACCAAGATCACGGCCATGACACAGCCGACTGTTACAACTTGAAGCAACAAATCGAGGCCCTTATAAGGCAAGGGAAATTGCAGAAGTTCGTAAGCAAGGGAAGAACGGATCCAGCACCTCTAGAGCACCCCCCCCCCCGACGGGATAACGACCGTCCAAGACCTCCCGTAGGTGACATACGAATGATTGTATGAGGGATGGCTACTGGGCCGTCCAAAAAGGCTCGAAAGACATACCTCCGGATGGTCCAAAACGTCCGGCTGACAGGTCCAGTGCAAAAAGTAGCTAGAAGGGAAAACCCCATTATCGAGTTCTCGGAAGAAGATGTGCGACGTCTTCACCACCCGCACGACGACGCGCTTGTTGTCAGCCTACAGGTTGGGGACTACAACTTGCATCGGGTATTGGTTGACAATGGCAGCTCGGCAGACATCTTGTACTACCCGGCATGCCAGCAGATGAAAATCAGTAGGGAACAACTGGTTCCAACGAATGCCCCGCTTGTCGGTTTTGGAGGTGCAAAGGTGCTTCCGCTGGGCGCGGTCACATTGGCTGTTACAGCAGGCGACTATCCCCAGCAAATCACGAAGGACGTAACGTTCCTCGTGGTCGACCATTCATCTGCCTATAATGCTATCCTAGGGCGACTCACCCTCAACGCATGGAAAGCGGCAACTTCAACTTATCATTTAATGATCAAGTTCCCAACTGAATACGGAGTCGGAGAACTACGTGGAAACCAGATTGCCGCACGTGAATGCTATGTGGCCATGATGGAAATGGATGATCGCCTCCAAACCATGAGCATAGAAGAACACCGGAGCACGACGGAACCAGTCGAGAAGCTTGAAGAGATACCCCTGGATGACTCCAGACCTAACAAGACAACGAGGATTGGAACCCTCGCAAGTCCCGCAATCCGGCAAACGCTTACAGCATTCCTCAAAGAAAATCAAGACGTATTCGCCTGGAGTCACGAGGACATGCCAGGAATAGACCCTTCAGTCATGGTGCATAGGCTGAATGTATCACCATCCTTTCCGCCCATCCGGCAGAAGAAGTGGGTCTTCGCCCCAGAACGGGATCAAGCCATAGCCGAAGAAGTCCGCAAGCTACGAGAGGCAAATTTCATTAAAGAAGTCTACTACCCTGACTGGCTAGCAAACGTAGTGATGGTCAAGAAAGCTTCCGGGGAAATGGAGGATGTGTGTAGACTTCACCGATCTAAACAAAGCGTGCCCTAAAAACAGCTACCCTCTCCCGAGAGTCGATACTCTAGTAGACTCTATGGCTCAATACCAGCTGTTAAGTTTCATGGACGCTTTCTCTGGCTACAACCAAATCAAGATGCACGATGATGATCAAGAAAAAACTTCCTTCGTAACCAGCCAAGGCCTTTTCTGCTACAAGGTAATGCCGTTTGGTCTAAAAAATGCAGGCGCAACGTATCAAAGGCTTATAAACAAGATGTTTGCACGGCAGATCGGGAGAAACATCCAGGTGTACGTAGATGATATGCTGGTTAAAAGTCGAAGGGAAGAAGATCATTTGGAAGACCTCAGGGAAACGCTCAACACTCTTCGCTCTTACAACATGAAACTTAATCCAGGGAAGTGTGCCTTTGGAGTGACGGCAGAAAAATTCTTAGGATTCATGGTCTCCTAAAAGGGCATCGAGGCCAATCCAGACAAGATCCGGGCTATAATGGAGATGGCACCACCAAAGAATGTGAAGGAAGTACAAAGCCTCAACGGCAAGATAGCAGCGCTAAACAGGTTCGTCTCCAGGGCGACAGACAAATGCTTACCCTTCTTTCGCACGCTAAAAAGGTCTTTCGAGTGGACCACTGAGTGCCAACAAGCGTTTGAGGAGTTGAAAGCTTACCTCGCCTCCCCACCACTGCTGAGTCCCTCGCAACCAGGGGAAGAACTCTTTCTCTATCTCGCCGTCTCCCCAGCCGCCGTCAGTGCCGCCTTGATCAGAGAAGAAGAGAAAGTACAGAAACCTGTGTATTACACTAGCCGGGCATTACGCGGAGCTGAAGAAAGATATCCGCCCATGGAAAAGCTTGCTTTCGCACTGGTTACAACAGCACGCAAACTGAAGCCGTACTTTCAGGCCCACACGATGATTGTCCTAACCGATAAGCCTTTGCGACGGGCAATGAGCAACCCAGAAGCTGCTGGGCGCTTGGCACTTTGGGCCATAGAATTAAGCGAGTTTGACATCCAATATCGCCCGCGGACCGCCGTTAAGGGACAGGTCGTTGCAGATTTCATAGTAGAGTTCACAAATGGCGAGGACAGGGGGGCAGAAGAATCCCCGCAATGGAGCATACATGTAGATGGATCCTCTAACAGGCAGGCCGGCGGAGCCGGCGTCATACTACAGTCGCCCGAAGGAGATACGGTAGAGTGTATGGTCCGCCTTGAATTCCTACCACCAATAACGAGGCGGAGTACGAAGCTCTGATAGCAGGGTTTGACCTCGTAAAAGCAGCGGGAGCTGAAAAAGTGATCGTTTACTGTGACTCCCAAGTCATAGTCAACCAGATAAGTGGGGAGTATGAATGTAAAGGAGAAAGAATGAAGAAGTATCTAGACCAAGCAAGAAAGAGGATAAACAAGCTGAAGGTCAAGATTATACAGATCCCCCGAGGAGAAAACAAATAAGCCGACCGCTTGGCCAAAGCTGCCTCAGCCGAACACATGGCCACCATTAGTAATATACTCTCCTTCACACAGCTCTCTCCACTCATAAATACTGTCGACGTACAGGAGCTCGGTCCCCAAAGCGATTGGACCACACCGTTAACCTCTTTCTTGAAGAACGGCATATTGCCAAATGAGAAGGAAGCGGCAAGAAAACTGAAGGTTCAAGCAGCAAGGTTCGTGCTGATAAAAGATGTCTTGTATAAGAGAGGTTTCTCCCGCCCCTACCTACGATGCTTAGGTTCTGAAGAAGCAGATTACGTCATGAGAGAAGTGCACGAAGGAATCTGCAGAAACCACTCAGGATCAAGATCGCTAGTACACAAGCTAGTACGAACTGGGTACTTTTGGCCAACCATGCAGAAGGATGCCGAGGTTTATGTAAAGACCTGCGACAAATGCCAAAGGTTCAGCAACGTCATCAGACAACCACCCGAAGAACTCACCCCGATGACGGCACCGTGGCCGTTCGCTCAATGGGGGTTGGACATCATAGGGCCGTTCCCCACGGCAATACGACAACTGAAGTTTCTAATTGTCGGCATTGACTACTTTATGAAGTGGGTGGAAGCTGAAGCCTTGGCCACCATTACAGAAAAAAACGTACGGAGCTTTGTTTAGCGATGCGTCATATGCAGGTTTGGCATTCCAAGAGTCTTAGTCTCAGAAAACGGGAAGCAATTCGACAACGACTCCTTCAAGGACTTTTGCTCGCAGTTGGGGGTACGGAACCACTACTCCTCCCCCGCCCACCCCCAAGCCAATGGACAGGTTGAAGTCACAAACTGGTCCTTGCTAAAGATTATCAAGACCCGGCTCGAGGGGGCAAATGGCATATGGGCTGAAGAGTTGCCGAGCATACTATGGGCCTACAGGACAACAGCAAGGACACCAACAGGAGAGACACCATTCCGATTAACGTACGGGAACGAAGCAGTCATCCCAGCCGAAGTCGGCCTTACAAGCTACAGGGTGCACAACCATGACGAAAAGAGGAATGACGAGGCCATACGTCTGCAACTTGATCTGGTGGACGAAGTCAGGATGGCAGCAGAGCAAAGGCTTGCACGGTACCAGGACCGCATGGCCAAGCATTACAATTCCTGGGTCAGGCACAGAGACTTCATGGTGGGAGACCTCGTTCTAAGAAAGGTTATGGGCGCAGCAAGGGACCCCACCCAAGGAAAGCTCGACCCAAATTGGGAAGGACCCTACCGGGTTGCGGCATGGCAAAGGAAGGGCACCTACCATCTAGAGGCACTGGACGGAAAGAAGCTACCACATCCATGGAATGCGGAACATTTGCGGAAGTACTACCAGTAGGGGCGGCGGCATGAAAAGCAACAACACATTTTTTGAGTGCACTAAAACTTATCGATTACCTTTTTAAGTATTTGCTACAATAAGCCCAAAGGGCAGTCTTTTTTTTTCTACTTAAGTATTTACTACAATAAGCCCAATAGGCAGTTTCTTCTACTTATGTTTTTGCTACAATAAGCCCAAAATGGGCAGATTTTGTTTTCGAACTACTTTTTATATTGATACATGACAATGAGAGTTTATTCAGAATTACTGAAGTATCTACTTACAAGTTCAAGTTCGCAAAACGTGAACGGCCTTAAAACCTAAAAAGACCGTAAAAGTGGTTAAGTCCACAATCATCTCAGCTCCTAAGCTGACGGTCTAACCAAAGGACTGAAAAAGTGGTTAAGTCCACAGTCATCTCAACTCCTAAGCTGACGGTCTAACTAAAAGACTGGGAAAGTGGCTAAGTCCACAATAAGCTCAGCTCTCAAGCTAACGGTCAAAATAAAAGACAAAAAATGGCCAAGTCCACAATAAACTCAGCTCTCAAGCTGACGGTCAAACTAAAAGACTGGGAAAGTGGCTAAGTCCACAATAAGCTCAACTCTCAAGCTGACGGTCTAAATAAAGGACAAAAAGTGGCCAAGTCCACAATAAACTCAGCTCTCAAGCTGACGGTCTAATTAAAAGACTGGGAAAGTGGCTAAGTCCACAATAAGCTCAGCTCTCAAGCTGACGGTCTAAATAAAGGACTAAAAAAGTGGTCAAGTCCACAATAAACTCAGCTTTTAAGCTGACGAAAACACTAAAAGTTGTCAAGCCCACAATTGTCTCAGCTCTCAAGCTGACGGTCTAAAGGACTAAATGTGGTTAAAACCACAATCATCTCAGCTCTCAAGCTTGCAATCAAATTAAAAGACTGAAAAAGCGGTTAAGTTCAGCAAATAAAGCTGACGGTTACAATAAAGACCGACGATTAGTCATAAACATAATGGGCAGAAATATGCTGACGGTCCAGTAAGAGCCAAGGAAACTAAAGTCCAAAAGCTGACGGTTTGAATAAAACTGACGGCTATATTAAATGGGCATCACAACCATTGGATCATAAACAAAAACTAAGCAAGCCCAACATTAAATATAAAGGAGTGAAACAAGAGTATTTCAAGTAGGAGAGCAACGGCCTTATTAAAACAGTAATTTAAAGGTTGACGGCCTCAGTCAGCAGAAAAGAAAGTAAATTTGTAAAGAGCGAATAACATACATAAAAAGTGATGGAAGTAAATCTCTGTTCAAATTGAAACCCCAATGACAAAGAGGGTACTTAGAAAATATTCAAAATACAACTACAAATAAAAAATAAAAAATAAAAAAAATACAAAGAGCGTCACTTAGGGCCTCTCTACTTCTGGGGAGCTGAAGGGTCTTCCACTCCGAGGATCTCAGGTGAAGGGTGGACGGGAGGATTCGCACCAGGTTGGGCTAAAACAACTCCAATACCTGCATGTGGAGAATCCTCCTGGTCGTCACCACCAGCAGTACGGGCGTCGGTAGCAGGCGTCATGGGCTGAGCGTCATCCAGGGTAATTCCTGATAGGTCCAGTTTAGGGAAAGTTGACGCGACTTGTTTGAGACAGTCATCGAATCCCGTGCCATAATAGCCACCGCAAGAATCGATGAAAGAGTCTGACGCTTTGAATTTCTCAACGGCGTCAGTCCCTGCCGTCTCCAACTGGCCACGAAGAGTCGTCAGCTCTCTCTCCAGCTCGCGCTTCTGACGGCTTGCCTCTTCCAACTTCTCCCTTACCTCTTTTACCTCGACGTTGAGTACACGCACCGCCTCCTTATACTGAGCCTGCTGGTCTCGCATGTTAGCATTATGTTTGCTAACTCGAGTGACGACCCCCTCCTTGGCCACGCACCGGTCTTGAAGCGCCTTCACGCGAACCAAGGCCTACAAAAGATAACCGTCAGTTATTTAACAAGAAAGATTAACCAAGGATCAGTTAAAGGCAGATGACTTACCCGTGAGAGATCAAACAGAGCAAACGACCCCAGTTCTTCCGTCCCTAGCTGAGCACAGGATCTATATCCGTCGGTCTTATATGTGATTCAATTGTCTCGACGACAAAATCCTTGTGCGTCAACAGGCTACGGGGCCCTTTTAGGACGGGACCAGAAGAAGTCATAACACCCTTCCCTGCTCCATGGCTTGACTTGGGAGTCGACTCGTCAGGGAGCTCAGGAGTGACGGCTGTCTTCTTCAAGGGTCGACTGACCTCCCCGTCAGTTTTCCTCTTCATAGAACCCTTAGTGACGGTCTGGGGGCAGACGTAGACGTCACCTCCCCCTTCGCCTTCTTTTCCTCCTTTTGGCGAGCAGCGGCAGCCCTGATCCGTTGCTTAGCTACGTCCATCTCTGCAAAAAAAAAAAAAAAAAAATGTAAGGAAAACTGACGACAAAAAGTACAAAATTAACCAAATAAGGTCAACTCACGATGATGGGAAAATTCTTCCAGCCTACGAGCTTCAGGCGTCGGTTCGGGACCTCCACAATACGCGTGAAGAGTGTCGAGGGTAATTAAGTCCCGACACGATCGCTCTTCTATGGGTATCTCCAAAACGCGACGGATGAAATCTTCCTGCTCGTCGGTTATTGATGGACAAGTGAAGGCTGAAAAAGAACAAATTTGCTACATTAGTACCTTTTCAAAAAAGTGTGATACGTACCGAACTGACGAGGATAAAAGTTGACGGTCAAAACCTGACTCTCTAGCAAACGCCCAAGTATTATCGAAACAACCAAGGGGTATCGTTTCCCACTCTTCCTGACGGCACACCCAGTCCGTCCTTTCCACAAAAAAGAACCTGCTCTTCCAGGCTCTATTAGAATCTGGCATCTCAGACACCAGCCTCAACTCCTCCCTGACGGCGAAATGATACATCCCCTTTGAGGAAGAAAGGTGCCGGGGTCTGTAGCAGTAAAAAAATTCATCCAAGGAAAGCTGACGGTGGCCTCCACTCAGACGACCCCACAGTACTTCAGCCCCAATAAAGATTCTCCATGAATTTGGAGCAATCTGACTGACGGATAAACCAAGGAAATCAGCCAGCTGACGGTGTAAAGCCGTCAGAGGCAGTCTCAACCCGGCAGCAAACATGGCATCGTACATGCCCACATCTGCAGTTCTTCCTGTATAACATTTCTAACCCTCCCTAGGCAGACGGATAGGGATATGGTCAGGGATTTGGAAACGGGTGCGTAACTCCTTAAAAATTTTAAGTGTCATCTTCGGAAGGAATTTATTCACAGCCCACTCCTTGGGAAGGATGAAGGGACGGCTACCTCTAGGACTTCCAGAAGTCCCCTCACAAGACTCCTCGTCACCCTCATCCCCGTCACTATTTCTCTCTTCTACTCCTACTTCTTCTCCCTGGCCATCGTTTCCCTGACTTCCTACCTCCTCGACGGGAGTATGGGCTGACGTCTCCCTCTCTGACGACCAGGAAAAACTCCCAGACTCACTACCTAAACCGAATACCTCGTCGTAGCCCGCTCCTTTGCGGACCGACAACCGGTCACTCGACGCGTCACTAGACATCTGACTACCTACAAGTGACGAGTGTAGACTAAGCACCTAGGATGACGACCTCACTTTAAAAGAAATTAATTGAAATAAGTATGCAAGGGAAGAAAAGAAACTTACAAGTTTTTCAAAGGTGACGGTTAACGAAGTGACTAGAGAAATAATGGCAGTACTGACGGAGTATGGCGACGGATTAGCTCTCCAGGAATCACCAAAAGCAAATAGGAAGAAATAGGGAAAGGTGGGCCACATATATATATAAGGAAAACGCACGGAAGACGAAGCGACGTCCTCGTCCAGAAGCGGAGCCAACCTGCGTGCGCCACGTGTCTAAGCATTTAATGGTTGGCGACTCGAGGAATCGCCCAATAATTACTCTCTCCTGACCTAGAGGGAAATCAAGAAACTAGACTCCATAACCCGTCAGTTTAAACTGACGGAGATATGGAGTAAGGGGCAACTGACAAGACAAAATATGCCACCAGACGCCCCTATTCAACCCGTCAGCCTGGAGCTTATAGAGGGCATTAAGGTAGCTGACGGCCTTTCATGGCTGAAAGGTATGAAAGGGGTTGACGAGACTTCATGGCTGAAGGACATAAGGTGAGCCGACGGGCCCAAGGCTGACGGTTAAACAAAACCGTGGCTTGGCCACCACGCATAAAACTATAAAAGGATGACTTGTATTCCTCGTTCAATATTAGAGTCCTATAAGGAAAGGATTCCGCGGTCCACGCCCATGGGGATCCCTATAAAGAAAAGACTTCTACTCCAAGGAAAAAGGTCAACCCTCAACTAATATAAAAGCCTAATACTCTCATAAATCGAGGTACGCATAATTAACCCCTCTCTAGCACTCTAGAGTTGAAAAAAGTTCTAACTTGACCTTCGGAAGGTATTTGGCCGGCACCACACCGGTACTCTCTGTTAGGTCCTCTTTTCTTTGTGCAGGTGTCGTTTCGAGGGTACGAGCATCGTGCAACTCACTGTTGATATTTTCGGCATCATCAGTTAGAATATAATATTTCAACCACTAGCATGTTTGAAATATTAGTTAACGTTTTTCATTTCCCACTAGCATTTTTCATAATATCCAATAATTCAAACTTTTACTCTAACCACTAGCATGTTTGTTTAGATTCTTATTTATTTTTTTATTGATAGTAGTTAACATTTTTCAAATCTATTTTTTATTTCAATTATATATTTTAATTTTATCCCTTGAACTAAAATTTGAATCTTGGATATTATGAACACACTAACCAATTGAGTTCAAAATGATTTTTTTCCTTTCTTAAATTTCCAATAGGAATCTTTTACTAAAATATATAATCTAATTAAATAAGCTAGTGGTAAAGCAAAGAGTTTGTTCAGGAGGAAAAAATTAATATATATAATTGAAAAACAAATGTTTCCAAAATGATAATTACCATAAGTAATGATGATGCCTAAAATTATCAGTGAGTTGTGCAGTCCTCACGTGCTCTAGACAAAACCTGCGAAACAAAAACAAAGAAGATCCTACAGAGAGCACTAGTGTGGTTCCAGTCAAATACATTTTAAAGGTTAAGTTAGGGAGCATTTTTACAACTCTAGAGTGCCAGAGCGGGGAAAAATTACGCGTACCTTGATTTGTGAGGGTTTTGGGGTTTTTATAGTAGTATAGAGCTGACCTTCATTTCTTGGTGGAGAAGGTCTTTCCTTGTAAGGAAGATTCTCATTAATACATGTATTTTGTGGGGTCCTATCCTTGTAGAGATTTCTTTGATTAGGGTTAATTGTGAGATACAATACATTTCCATATTGGGTTTCTTGGAGACCACTTAGGCCACATAGGTGCCACGTGGCTTTGCTACCCGTTTCCCTTGCGTCCATCCGTCTCATTGGAATCCGCCCACTATAAAGAGTCTGTCCATCTTACTTGAGTCCGTCCACTTCAAAGAGTTTGTCCGTCTCTCCAAGATACGATTCCCTCTAGCAGTTCTTTGACTGTTAAGCCATTTAGACTGTCTCTTTTGGCAATATTGTCACTAATGACTAACTCTATTGATTGGATCCGTCTCTCTTGGGATTTATCCCTATCAGCTGCCCCCTCACTCTATGGGTCCATTGCCTGGTTTCCTAGACGGGCACGTGGAGTGACAGTCTCACCTAGTTCTAGGGAGTCATGTTTTGATTTACAGGGTAGTTGAGAGTCATAAATGTTAAGGGGACACGTGGCACAATTTTAGTGTCTGGTTACTCGGATCGAAGCGTCTTTTCGTCTTCCGCGCCATCTCCTCTATATATATGTTTCTTCCCCCCTTCATTTCTACTTTTCGCAAACATTTTCCAGTGTTAGAGCGCCATCGTCATCTACAAGAATTTGTCACTTCATCTCCTCAGTGCGTTCATTCACCACATTGTTTCCGTCTCTTTTCTGCGTTGTACACCTGTAAGTTCTTTCCATCCTGTACACATATTTTTTATTTTCTTGTTTTCTTTAAGTATTGTATGTCTGTTGCAAATGCAGACCTGTAGAGTCTTAGGAGTTTATCCATCACGTGTAGGTGTAATAGATGTCTAGTGAAGCGTTGAGTGAACAATCGTGTGTCTGCGAAGGAGTGGGCTATGATGAGGTGTACTTGTCAGGTCAAGACGACCCCGGTGCCTCTTATTCTGAAAGGGTTCCGTCTGCCAAGTCACCTTTTGAGGAGGAGGATGAGGATTCAGACGTGGATGGGTCAGAGAGTGGTACAAATGGAGACACAGACGATGAGGAGAACGTTGAATCTCCTCCTATTAGATTTGTCATTGGCCCTGATGGCCTTAGGAATTTCGTTCTTCCCCTCATGTGGACGGTTAACGATTTTAAGTTGTCCATTCAAAGAAAACACTTCGACACCTTATGGGAGAGATATCAGATTCCCGCCGACATCCCCATCCGTCTACCTTTCAAGTTTGAAAAGTGCTATTACCGTGGTGTTGATGACATTGGGGTGTATAAGTAGATGTTCAAGGCAGGATTTAGACTTCCTTTGAGTACTCTCTACCATCACTTACTCCAATACCTAAGACTAATTGTTGCCCAGATTGCTTTGAATGCTTGGAGAATCTTCCTTGGTGCAGAGGTGTTGTACGGGGTTCTAACTAAAGGGAGGCGTCAACTAATTGTGGAGGAGTTCTTCCATTGTTATTGTCCTTCTGAAATAATCAAGTCTAAGGGCATTTACAGTTTCCTACCAAGGAAACTGTCACTCAGGCTAGTGTATGAAACCCCTAATTCCAATCGGAACTAGAAGAACTGGTACTTCTTCATCTAGGGAGACAACTGGATGTGCCACCCTGATGAACGGGAGAACAAACCCTTTATTGATAGAACTTGGGGTATAATGCCTCCATCTGGTAGGAGACTGTTTGCTTAAATTTGCTCATTTATTTATTTTGTCCATTTTACTTGTTAGTCTAACAATCTTTTATTGCAGCTCAAGACCGTCCAGAGGTTAACCTTGAACAGTGGAGCTTCTTGGAGAGGATCTTTAAAATTTCACTAAAGGAGAGGACGTGGAAGAAGCTCGTCACCTTGGATACTGCCTGTCGATACGATGCAATTGCACGCCAATGTGAGTCCATCACTTATTCCTTATTTAATTCTTTAGAAATTTTCTATGTAACTTTTTCTTCCTGTCCCCTTTGGCACAGAAATGGATGACAACAAGTTTCTTGAAGTATTAAAAACACCTAGAACTATCCAATTACAAGTAAAGTGCGTTTTGTCAAAGGATTAGCCAATTTACATAACTAAGTGACATATGTTCTTAATCAAGTTAAAACATATATGTCCTAACAGGATTTAACCTAGCTATTCTCAAGGTAAACCTGAATCCACTATCTTGAAAGAATCGAAGTTCATACAAAAGGACTTACAAGCTCCCCACTTGACTTCCTAATGCTACCCACTAGTAGAACTTACTGACACGACCACGTGTAAGCTCCGAATCCACGAACTCCTTCTTTCTTGGATTCTCCAATCAGCTACAAGCACCCACGCTTGATAATCTTTTAGCTTCAATGGTAGCAACCGAGTTGATCATCAAGATGTTGAAGTAATCTCTACATTGAAAACCTTAAGCTTTGTGTAAAGGAAAGCTCCTCTAGATCTCACAAGAGATTTACACAAAACAGCAAAGTATGAGCAATAACTCAACTAGAGCAACTCTAAAAACGTGGCTAGGGTTTTTCTTTATATACCTAGGGTAAAAACAGAAAACCCAAAACGTTTAATGAGTTAGGGCTGATTTGGAATATTCTGCAGAAAAACATTCTGCCCAAGATTCGATCGATCGAGTCTTTCCTTCGATCGATTGAGCCAGGCCGAAATGCACCAATGCATCTGCAGCCACTCGATTCCAACTTTACATGAAAGACCCAACTTTGAGCAAGCCTAAATAAGACTAAACAACCTATTTTCATCATGGTTTGCCAACAATACAAATTAGAGTTCTAAATACATAAAATTCTAAATCTTTAGAACCTAACAAAAAATGTTCTCATATATATATATATATATATATGAGGGACCTATAGCAGTGTTTGACAAACGCCACTACAGCTCCTTAAAAAAAAAAAAAAAACTCTCAATCGAATTTTTTTAAATAGTGGCATATTCTTTGAATATTCTATTATAAAAATAAAAACATATTAAAAAGGGATCTATAGTGGCATTTTATAGCTCCTTTAAAAAAAAATCCCAACCAATTTTTTTTAAATAGTTGCATATTCCTATAGAATATTCAGTTTCAAAAAAAAAAAAATTAAGGACCTATAGTAGCGTTTTTAAAACGCTGCTATAGGCCCTTGGAAAAGCTGCTATAGGTCTAGCGTTTTAAAACACCACTATAGAGCCCTCCAAACGTGGCTATAGATATGCCTATAGCAGCATTTTTAGAAAACGCCACTATAGGTAGCTTTTTTTTGTAGTGTGGTGTTGCGGGTTTAATTGGTAGTCTCTAATCTCCTTATTTAGGCAATATAATATTAAAATAAGAAGTACTGCATCTTCAACATTTATATAACACTTTCACAACAAATATAAGATGATAAGTTGTTATTGGTTCTAATTTGAACTTACCACTGAATTTTTTTTTTCCACTAATTAATAATAGTGAATAATAACCTACTACTTAGAATTTATTGTGGAAATATTTTTGGCCTAACATTTCTTAATATTAAAGTTTTTCATTTCGGATCCAAACTCACCATTTTAGCTCATTAAAAGACAAAACTATACAAAACCAAAATTATTGTAGAAAAGCTATAAAAGACAAAGTTACACCAAACCAAAGCTCATATAGAAAAGCTCGTTCACGCTTTTTATATAGTTAGTAGAAAAAATTCTCAATGTACAAATATCTAGAAATACACACGTAATTACAATGAATTTATTATGTGCAAACTAATGAATTTAGTATATTTTTTTTTCTTTAGAAACAAACACAAACGAGAGAGGTATTGAAGTTCTAACACAAATGTATATTACAAAATTCACTCGAGCCACGATAACTTCTAAAGAAGAGTGATGCAAATTATACTACATATAACATACTCTTAAACAATGCGAGACAATTATCTTTTTTTTTAGAAACAAATACACACACATGAAAGAAGGGCAGACCAATGTGTTATTGACAGGTGTATTTTTTGTTTTGAAAACTATGCATTACACCTCATAATTAAATATTGACTAATAAATTAGAGCACCGGTTAACAAGGCCATCATTTAAATCTGCAAAGTCTGCCGTAAGTACTTTTTCTTCAATTTGCAAGACAATGTCTCTTTGCGAGAAGATGAGCTGTCTGCTCGTACAGGTATAGTACGTCTGCACATTTCGGAGTCCTTTCCTCGCTTTATCTTGATGACTACTTTCACCCATTTGCTTTGTCTTGCTTTTAATTACTTTTCTTCAATCTGCAAGGCAAGGCTCTTTGTGCTACTTTAAAACTATTCTTTACTGCAATTAGAGTTTTTCTCACGGCCTTATAGCCCTTATATTAGTTGATTACTTTCCTATATGAAAGCTTAACTTTATTTGCTTTTAATTTCTCTTCGACTTGCAAGGCATATCTCTTTAGTGCGCATGTGAGATGTCTGCTGCTATTCTTTACTTGGCAGTCGAGATTTACAATCATATACGTACTCAACTAAAATGGTATCTCCAATGTTTATTTTTGAGTTTTGAGTTCTCAAAATTAGTGAATTTGAACATTCTTGCTGAGAATACTGTTTATTCTTACATGCAAGGGCCAAAATGGCCAAATACCACCTTTTTTGGAAATTTTTAACAAAAAAATACTGTTTCAGAAATAAATGGCAAACTACCACTTTTTCTAGAACTCGAGTTTCAGAAACTCGAGTTCCTCATCAGTTCTGCCACCGTGGCACTGCTGAGTTGGAATTTGTGCGATTAAAAAAGATTATGTGGTACTCCAGCTTGGTAAACTTGAGTACTATGCAGCACAATACTCGAGTATACTATGCTCAAGTACCTTTTATAAATAAAATGCAAAAAATTTTATTTCTACAGTACTTGAGTTTACCAAACTTGATTACCGTGTAAATTTTTGTTGTTGTTGTTGTTGTTGTTGTTGTTGTTTGGGGATAATCAACAAATAAACATAAAGATAAAAATAAGTGGCTTTTTTTATGTTTTTATTTATTTAAATAGAAGCATTGTAAAATATAGAGATTTTAATTTTGAAATATGAATTTAATTTCTACATTAATTAAAATTGTTCACTGTTTTCTGCATAAACTATTTCTAACATTCTGCATAAAATTATTTTATGTTTAGCATTATTTAAAAAATTGTTCACTCTCTTTTATGCGTATATTATTTTCTGTTCACTATTTAAAAAAATTGTTCGCTGTTTTCTTATAAAAAACCTAGTGAAATCGTGTTTTCTAAATTTAAAAGCCAAATTTGAATACTTTTTCATGTTTAAATTTCACAATAATCGAATTTGTTTTTCTGCATTGATAAAATATGTTTCGACGTTAATAAAATTTGCTCTCTACACATCATGTTTACTGTATATTCGAAGCTGCTTACTGCATTCATAAAATTTGTTTTTTGCATTAATTAAAACTGTTCACTATTTTTTTCATAAAAATTGTTCACTGTTTTCTGCATAAACTGTTTTTAGCATTGGCGCAGTTATTGCAATTAAATGGGTTTTTGTGTTTTTTTAAAAAAACATATGTAACCATATGAATAATGGACAAACTCCATGAAAGAAAAATGAATGATTCGTATAAATCACCTAATGGTAAATGCCTCGAAAAATTTGAATTTGTAAAAAAGTTCGAATTAGTTGAATGTAGAACTGTTCACTAAGTAAAACTATTTTCTACATTAAGTAAAACTGTTCACTGTTTTCTCATAAAAATTGTTTAATGTTTTATGCATAAACTATTTCTAGCATTCTGCATAAAATTATTTTCTGTTCAGCATTATTTAAAAAATTGTTCACTCTCTTTTCTGCATAAATTATTCTCTGTTCACTATTTAAAAAATTGTTCGCTATTTTCTCATAAAACACCTAGTGAAATCATGTTTTCTAAATTTAAACACCAAATCTAAATGCTTTTTCATGTTTGAATTTCACAATGATCGAATCTATTTTTCTGCATTGATAAAATCTGTTTCTACGTTAATAAAATTTGCTCTCTACGCATTATGTTTACTGTATATTCGAATTTGCTTACTGCATTCATGAAATCTGTTTTTTGCATTAAGTAAAACTGTTCACTATTTTCTAATAAAAATTGTTCACTGTTTTTTTGCATAAACTGTTTTTAGCATTGGTGCAATTATTGCACTTAAATGGTTTTTGTGTTTTTTTAAATATTTAACCATATGAATAATGGACAAACTCCATGAAAGAAAAATGATTGATTCGTATAAATCACCTAATGGTAAATGCCTCGAAAAATTTGAATTTGTAAAAAAGTTCGAATTAGTTGAATGTAGAACTGTTCACTAAGTAAAACTATTTTTTGCATTGAGTAAAACTGTTCACTATTTTCTCATTAAAATTGTTCACTATTTTCTGCATAAACTATTTCTAGTATTCTGCATAAAATTATTTTTTGTTCAGCATTATTTAAAAAATTGTTCACTCTCTTTTTTGCGTAAATTATTCTCTGTTCACTGTTTAAAAAATTGTTTGTTGTTTTCTCATAAAACACCTAGTGAAATAATTTTTTCTAAACCTCTCTCACTATTCTAAATTGCAACCCACAAATATTAAAGAACCAAAAACAAAGGAGAGCCTCTTTCTTTTCTCACACCCACACACTCTATTTTCACTCTCTTCAATGGCCGCAACACATTGCTTATATAGGATATTAAAGGTGTGTTTGGATACTGCTTATTTTGTTGAAAATTGAAAACTGAACACTAAAACAATTAAAAAAAAAAAAATTCAGTTACTGTTCACTTTTTAAATTAATGTTCATTTCCCTTAATGCACTGTTCATGTGCCATGAGCAGTGCAAGAGGCGCTGGTTAAAAAAAAAAAAAAAAAAAAAAAAAAAAAGCTACAACGCAGACACACTGTGTTTCAGCTATACCCAAATGGGTACTAAGTCGGTGAAGATACAAGTCCTTCAATCAATAGAATTGTATTCCTTCACATGCAAATTACTACTCCAAGCAAAGACAAAATACTTTAAGTAGAACTCTATATCTACTTTGCTACCATTCCAAACCAATCAATATTCTTTGAGCACGTGAGGTCCAAAACACCAATTCCAAGTTGAACTTATCTAAGGCCGGTTGGGAATCAATTTGAAAGTAATCCAATAACAAGAGTCCTAAAACAGTTAGGAAATTGAAGTGCACTTGGAATAGACTCCAAGTCTTGTATGCCACTTCAAAGCAATCATGGTTTATGTTAAATTCAAGCCACTGACTTCACAGGAATCTCATATCTATGTGAGACCCTCGTTATGGAAATAAGAGCTTTGCGATGACTAGACAACCTTGACTTACATCTCTCAAAAACCAAATTTCCATCGCCCAATAAGAAACCAATGCTAGTGCTTCCCTCTTAGATCATGACTCGACGACCTTGACTAACTAGTTTAATTTACCCTTAAAAATGTTTTTATTTAATTTAAGATTTTAAATAACTTCTGAAAAGAAAATTCTTGGAACCACTACGGCTTAGATATTTTCTCCCCACTTGCTCAATCCGGTCACTAGCTGCTATAAATTAATAGAGACAGTGTTAGTTCCTGCAGGTTATGGAAATACATCATTTTCTTCACTCCAACTAGCACTAGGGGTGTCAATGTTCGACCCAACCTGCGAACACGACACGAACCCGACACTAGTTTTTTGGGGTTAAGGTTGGGCCTTAATGGGTTTGGGTCATAAATGGGTCGACTTGAAAGCAACACGATAAGAAACGGGTCATAAACGGGTCAACCTGCGTAACCCGCAATAGACATGTTTGACACGCCAATTTATTTGTGTCAACCTGAAATGACCCACTTAACACAACCTGTTTAACTCATATAACAAATAAATATAATTTTATTTTAAATTTGTCAAGTACCTTTTATATCCAACATATATTTTAAATTAAAAAAGAAAAGTGAGTAATTACAAAAATTTACAAAGGATATAATTGGAAATTGAAACTTTACAGACCTTAGAACTACTAATACTTTTTTTTTTTGTGGCATAGAACTTACACAAATGAAATTGGATGAGCTTGTGGAAGATGTTATGAATTTGGACATCAACAAAGAATCTATGGATAATAATCGTGGTCATAGTCAGGATTAGTCTACTGTTTGCTCAAATTCTTTCAATATTGATACTTAGCATTTGGCGAGTTCCAAGAATATTATATTTTTGTTGAACTATGTTATTTTATTTTGTGAAAGATAGAACTATAGAAATAGCAAGGAAATTATCTTAGTATTTTTTTCTATACCTTGTGTTGACACTGTGAGGGCCTTTTATATGTTTTCCCAGCTTCTTCTAGCCGTTGGGGCAGTTATGGTGGTCTTAATGTCCCTCTTGGTAACGTTTTGTGTCTTGTAATGTGGCTTCAATGTGATCCAACAGCTCGTACAGCTGGTTCTGTAACCGCTCCATGTTTAATTGGCTGCATTGAATGGCCTGGTTGTCTTCGTGGGTATTTACTTGTCTTGCCTGAGGGTATCCTCGTCTATATTGATGGGGTCGTCCATGTGAGACGGATTCGTCGATCCTGTTAGCTGCCCCTCGATTTTGTGCTCGTCGTGACGTGCCATGACGATCATAGAATATGAAGGGTTACAGGTTGCAAATGACTCTTGGGGTTTTGCTCCGTATTAAGTGCGAAGTGACGGCACTCCATAGATCATGGCATATGTAAAGAACTTATTTCTAGATGAATGTTATATTTTTATTGAATTATATTATTTTGAATGTGGGTTGAAGACTTGAAGTGTATATACTGCTTTTTGGGATGTAAAGATAATTATTTCTAAATAGATGGTATATTTAATATTATGCAGGTTGAAATGGGTTGTGTTATATTCGTGTCAACCCAACACGACTCGTTTATTAAGCGTGTCAAATGGGTTGGGTCAGGTCAACCCTCCTTATTAATAGGTTGGGTTAGGGATGAAGGATCATGACACGATTATTAAATGGGTCGGGTTAAGGTTGAGCCATTTAGTAGAATACCCCTACCTCGACACGACACAAACCCGACACGCTAACCCGAATTGACACCCCTAACTAGCACGGAATACTATGTCAGCCCTCTCTATAATGGGTGAGAGAATTGAGAGTTTGAACCGGGTTGCTCGAGATAGAGATATTGAAGCCTTTTATAGTTTAATTTGGGAGGATGTAAAAATTTTGGAGGACATCGATGCGCTACAATTTGTTGATACTCCTTTACACATAACTACATCTGCTGAACCTGACGGCCCGTACGCATCAAATTTGCTATGGAGATGATGAGATTAAAGCCTTCATTTGCCAAGAAGCCAAATCCAAATGGGTATAGCCCCATTCACCTTGCTCTACAAAAAGGGAATACCCAGATGGTGTGTTGGCTTCTACAGGTAGATGGAGACCTTGTCTGTGTAAAAGGAAAGGAGGGTAGAACTCATTTGCATGATGTTGCTCCAGCAGCAGCAATAGAGTAGCAAATTGATCTATTGGACAAATTTCTATCAAACTATCCCAATTCTATTGAAGATGTGACGATTCAAAACCAAACCGCTCTGCATATTGCCCTGGAAAACAACAACTTGGATGCTTTTAAACGCTTGGTAAGATGGCTTCGAAAAAATAAGTCTGAAAATGCCAGGGAGATACTGAATCGGCAGGATGAGAAAGGCAACAATGTGTTGCACATGGCAATAACCAAAAAGCAAACTGAGGCAAGCTCTCTCCTTTCCTCAATTATTTACATACTAAAGAAACACATTTGTGTTGTGATTTTTTTTTTTTTTTTTTTATAATTTCAAGGGTCTGTTTGATATATGTGTTTAAACACGTGTTTTTAGTTTTTAAACAACATTACATGTATTTTCACACACTTTTTCACCCACATGTTTTCTAAAAAAATACAAAAAACATTACTAGAACAATATTACCAAACGGGCTCTAAATATTTTAAATCTAAATATTGTATTTAATTTTTTTTTTTTTAATTAGAGGGTCATGGCCTCCCTACCTAGCTCCCTTGGCCTATGTATAATTCCCTCTCTAGGAACATATAAAAAAGTTATCTTAACTTTTAAAGATTCATTGGCTTTGTAAATTAAAGTAATAAAACATGATTTAAGAGAAAGATCTTATGAATTTGGAATAAGAAAAGGAAGACAAACGACCTTACTTAAACAGGATCTATTCTATGGTTCATACGTCTATGTCCTTGATCACAAAGAAAATGGATGGCGGTTGAGACTCTTGAGTAATATTTTGCACAGATGATGAGATTAGTGACGGTATTGTATCACTACATCATGCATGCAGGCTGTAAGTCACTTATTAGATTTGGGTGGGAGATTTGTGAACTTAAACGAGAAGAATTTAAAGGGTAAAACAACGTTGGACATTTTGCAAGAACAACCTCGAAATGAAGACGACAGCAAGATGAGGGCTAAACTAGAGTGTGCTGGAGCTTTAACAGCTTCACCTCTTCCTACGATTACTTCTTCTTATGCAGATTACCTAAGGCTGCCCATAACTTATGAGAGAGTAAAACTATTATTTGGTAATCAAGTGATAGAGAGAATAACAGACGAAAAGCGCAACGCGTTGCTAGTGGTTGCTGCACTGGTGGTTAATGCAAAAAAACCAATTCGATTATTGTGAAATTTAAACATGAAAAAGCATTCAGATTTGGCTTTTAAATTTAGAAAACAAGATTTCACTAGGTGTTTTATGAGAAAACAGTGAACAATTTTTTAAATAGTGAACAGAAAATAATTTACGTAGACGCCAACTGTAGTCATACGAACCACATGCAGAAAACAGTTTAAATTAATGCAAAAAACAAATTTTATGAATGCAGTAAGCAGATTTGAATATACAGTAAACATGATTTAGCACCAACTGTGGCATGAGTAGTTTTTTGAAGACACGTCACCAGCCCGCTGCTGTAGCACCAACTGTAGTCATATGAACCACATGCGCCAATAGACGCCACTGTTTCACACGTGCTACTCAACAGCTCAGCACAATTTCACACACTGTCTAGTTATATCATCCACATTCACATGAATACTTAAATATATGAATAATCGTACCCTGGTGCTAGGGACATAGCACTGTGTCAATCAAATATGATACTCTATTCAAGAACACTGCAACTATTGCCGACATCTTCAAATCTCACTGTGACATTGGGAACATTTAAAATCTTGTTCATGTAGTGTTTTTCTAGCCTGTATTGACATGACAAGCCCTAATAACTGAAATTATAATGCTTGGAACATGAATTGAGGTTATAAATGCACCACAATAATGATCTTATTTCTACCCCCACTAACTTCGTAGATTGACTAAGCTATGAGTCGCAACACCTCAACATTAAATCGTACAATGCGAAAGAAGTTTGGATTTACTTCAACAAATGGATTATCACAAGTTCCAGTAGATCAACAACTACAGACATATACAGACCACTATGGAGGGAAATGGGTTAAAAAGAAGAGAGATTTCCTTAATATGCCAATATATACGTACGAGAGTATTGGAAGCGGTGGACACATCATGGTCGGCAAACCTACAAAACTAAATACAGATACCACCGCAATAGAGTTCACCGTAGCAGAACCACTATGGTCAACCCTATACGAGAAGATGTGTGAGTTGGAGGTGTATTGTTGATGGCATGGGTTACGAGTTCCTAAGGCATGCTCAGCCGAGTTACCTAGGAATGAACTTGCCAACATATTTGCTTGTCTTGAACAAGAGAACAATCAAATGCAAAGGCGATTAGACCGTTTTCATGCAATCCAAAAAGCTAAGAAGCATCTAAAGGGGAAGACACAAGAGCAAGCCATCAAGTCTATTAATGAAGTTACTGCATTAGATGATAAAAGAGATATTTCAGACTTCTCAAATTCAAGTAATGATGATTTCTAAAAATTTCTACCTACAAACATTAGACATTATTGTTAATGTCTACACATTTTGTGCAATACAAAATGTTGTTGTTAATGTCTAACAACTCATGATTATATACATTCAACTTTCGCAAATCTAAAGATTAACTGTTGAGTTTACATGATTTTGTTCATTCAACGATTTCGAATTTTTCAACAAATTCGGATGATCAATACATTAGTACATAGTTTTCCATTTAATTTCCACGATTTTGTACATTTAACGAATTCAAACTTTTCAACAAATTCAAACTATCTGTAAATCTAATTTACACAATTTTATTTTGCACTTTCAAGATTTTATACAATCAACAAATTTGAACAATCTGTACATCTAAATTTTGTTTTTTACAAATTCGAACGATCTGTACATCTAATGTACACAATTTTCTCTTGAATTTTCACGATTTTGTACTTTTAACAAAATCAAATTTCTCAACAAGTCTAGAATATTTGTACATTTAATGTACACAATTTTCCATTGAATTTTCACGATTTGGTACGTTCAACAATTTCGATTTTCCATTAAGATTTCACGATTTTGTACGTTCAACAATTTTGATATTTTCATCAAATTAGGATGATTAGTACATTAATACATAGTTTTAAATTGAATTTTCACGATTTTGTACATTTGACGACTTCAAATTTGGAAACAAATTTGGATGATTTGTACATCTAATGTAATTAATTTTCCATTAAGTTTACTCAATTTGGTATGTTCTTCAATTTTCATTTGAATTTTTCAACAAATTTGTACTATCTATAGATCTAATGTACACAATTTTTCCTTGAATTTTCACAGTTTTGTACATTCAACGAATTCAAATTTTTAAACACATTCATATGATCTATACATCTAACGTACATACTTTTCCATTGGATTTTCAATATTTTGTACTTTCAACGAAATCAAATTTCTCAACAAGTCTAGACTATCTGTACATCTTATGTACACCGTCACGATTTGGTATGTTCATTGATTTTCCATCGATTTTTCTTGAATTTCTACATTCAACTAATTCGAACTTTTTTACAAATTTGAATTTTTTGAGGCATTTACCATTAGGTAATTTATACGAGTCATTCATTTTTCTTTCATGGAGTTTGTCCATTATTCATATGGTTACATATTTAAAAAAAAAAAACACAAAAACCATTTAAGTGCAATAATTGCACTAATGCTAAAAACAGTTTATGTAGAAAATAGTGAACAATTTTTATGAGAAAACAGTGAACAATTTTACTTAATGCAAAAAACAAATTTTATGAATGCAGTAAGCAGATTCGAATATACAGTAAACATGATGTGTAGAGAGCAAATTTTATTAACATAGAAACAGATTTTATCAATGCAGAAAAATAGATTCGATCATTGTGAAATTCAAACATGAAAAAGCATTCAGATTTGGCTTTTAAATTTAGAAAACATGATTTCACTAGGTGTTTCATGAGAAAACATCGAACAATTTTTTAAACAATGAACAGAGAATAATTTATGCAGAAAAGAGAGTGAACAATTTTTTAAATAATGTTGAACGGAAAATAATTTTATGCAGAGTGCTAGAAATAATTTATGCAGAAAATATTGAACAATTTTTATGAGAAAACAGTGAACAGTTTTACTTAATGCAGAAAATAGTTTTACTTAGTGAACAGTTCTACATTCAACTAATTCGAACTTTTTTACAAATTCGAATTTTTCGAGGCATTTACCATTAGGTGATTTATACGAATCATTAATTTTTCTTTCATGGAGCTTGTCCATTATTCATATGGTTACATATTTAAAAAAAAAAAAAAAAAAAAAAAAAAAAAAACACAAAAACCATTTAAGTGCAATAACTGCGCCAATGCTAAAAACAGTTTATGCAAAAAATAGTGAATAATTTTTATGAGAAAACAGTGAACAGTTTTAATTAATACAAAAAACAGATTTTATGAATGCAGTAAGTAGCTTTGAATATACAGTAAACATGATGTGTAGAAAGCAAATTTTATTAACGTAAAAACATATTTTCTTAATGCAGAAAAACAAATTTGATTATTGTGATATTTAAATACGTAAAAGCATTCAGATTTGGCTTTTAAATTTAGAAAACACGATTTCACAAGGTGTTTTACAAGAAAACAACGAATAATTTTTTAAATTGTGAACAGAAAATAATATACGCATAAAAGAGAGTGAACAATTTTTTAAATAATGCTGAACAAAAAATAATTTTATGTAGAATGCTAGAAATAGTTTATGCAGAAAACAGTGAACAATTTTTATGAGAAAACAGTGAACAGTATTAATTAATGCAAAAAATAGATTTTATGAATACAATAAGCAGATTGAATATACAGTAAATATGATGTGCAGAGAGAAATTTTATTAATGTAGAAAGAGATTTTATCAATGCAGAAAAATATATTCGATTATTGTGAAATTCAAACATGAAAAAGCATTCAGATTTGGCGTTTAAATTTAGAAAACACAATTTCACTAGGAGTTTTATGAGAAAACAGTGAACAATTTTTTAAATAGTGAACAGAAAATAATTTATGCAAAAAAGAGAGTGAACAATTTGTTAAATAATACTAAACAGAAAATAATGTTATGCGAAATTGTAGAAATAGTTTATACAGAAAACAGTAAACAATTTTTATAAGAAAACAATGAACAATTTTAATTAATGTAGAAATTAAATTCATATTTCGAAATTATATCTCTATATTTTACAATGCTTCTATTTAATAAATAAAAACATAAAAAAGCTACTTATTTTTATCTTTATGTTTATTTGTTGATTATCCCCAAACAAAAAAAAAAAAAAAAATTACACGGTAATCGAGTTCGGTAAACTCGAGTACTGTAGAAATAAAATTTTTTGCATTTTATTTATAAAAGGTACTCGAGCCTAGTATACTCGAGTATTGTGTTGCATGGTACTCAAGTTTACCAAGCTTGAGTACCACATAATTTTTTTTAATCGCACAAATTCCAACTCCGCAGTGCCACGGTAGCAGAACTGATGAGGAACTCGAGTTTCAGAAACTCGAGTTCAAGAAAAAGTGGTAGTTTGCCATTTATTTCCGAAATAATGTTTTTTTGCTAAAAATTTCCAAAAAAGTTGGTATTTGGCCATTTTGGCCTACATGCAAGTATTGAAGGTTAATACATGAATTTTTTGCTTTCGGTAAAATGGGACGGACCCGGGGGGGGGGGGGGGGGGGGCCAAATGGCCCGGGCACCCTGGCCCAACAAAAAAAAAAATGATTTTTTTTTATTGGTTATATTTTTTTATTTCTAGAGTTGTACCTTCTTTTTTCAAAAATTTAGATCTCTTCCCTTTTAATTAGCCTAACCCAATTAGCAACTACTCAACTCAAAAACTTAACAAAAATAAGATTTTGAAATAAAAAATATAAAATCTTAGTCAACCCAGTATTAGCATTATGTGTTCTAAATGCTAAATATTTATTATTTAGAATACCAAATACCAAAAACGTTACCATACGAGACATTTCAAATGCTATATTAAAATAGTAAATGTAAGTTTTGGTTCGTGAAAATAAATTTTTTTGCAACAGTTGATGCTCTTAAGTAGGGCTATCCAGACCCAATCGGAGCCCAACAACCCGGCCAAACCGCTCGACGGCGACCCGATTTCGGCCTGAACCGAAGGTCCAGTCGGTCGACGGCAGGTTTCCTTTCTCAAGAATCGACACCAGCAGGTTAAGTGGCGGGTTTGCTTCTCCAAAACCCGAGCAACCCGAACCCGATCTGAGTTGTATAAAAAATCTGGCCAAACCTACAAAATCAAGCCAGATCCGGTGAGATCTGGTGAGATCTCAACCAGATCCGGCTAGATCTAGTGGGATTTAGCCAAATCCGGCCAATTCCAACAATTTTTAGTGAAAAATTTCAGATTCCAGCGAAAAAAATGCAGATTCCAGCATGATTTTCTAGATTTCAGCGACCTTTTTTTTTTCTTCAGATTTCGATGATTTTTTTACTCCGGCGACCAACCAAATCGACTGACGCTCACTCTCACCCGAAACCGACTCAACCGATTTTTCCGGCGGTCAGTTCCGGGTTCCTCCACCCTCCCACCCGACACCGGTGGGTGGAGTCAGAGTTGGGCCCAAAACCGACCCGGCCCGACCCGTGGACAGCCCTACTCTTAAGAAACAATATTATTTTGTGTGTGTGTGTGTGTGTGTGTGTGTGTGTGTGTTTTGGTAGATCATTGCATTTTAATGTATTAAGAAACAATGATTTTATGTATTGATCTTAGTTGATAGTTTGTTAGTACTATATGGATACCTATTTGAATTTTTTTTTTTCTTCTTATACTTCGGTCCCCCTAACTTGAAATCCTAGGTCCGCCCTTGCTGGTAAATGGACGAGGTATTCAAACCTAAGTTCTTCTCATTAGAAGAGTTCGGTAATATCATTGATTTACAAGAAACTTGTCATGTTAGTACACTATCAATTAATACTTAATAGTATATACTTCTTGTATCCAATGCGAGAAATGCATAAAAAATAGGAAAAATTCTTAGACTCATTTTACATCCACTATTTTATATAATATCTACAATTGATGTAATGATATACACATTTTAAAAAGAAAAAAAAGAAAATGTTCTTATTCAAAACATGCAAGTAAATATGAAAAAATTGATGTGAAAACATGGATGTGAGAGTATCGTTATTCTAAGAAATAACTAAATGCAATAAATAAGTTTTTTGTTTCTTAAAACATTGAAAGTTGTTGGTCAAATAGTACTGTCCAAAGAAGGAGAATATCGAAAATTCAATCAGTGATCGAGGATAAGTATCAGGGTTCTACGGAGGAACTTGCAATGTTTGAATATTTTTTTAGTTGCACACATATACTTTTTGATGACATATAATTGTTGTGTTTTCCTTTAGATTGTTAGCGCTAATAGTCAGATTATAATTGGCCATTGCTAAATTGAAGCTAGAAGTTGAGATTGCCTTGAAATTACACCTACAAGCTGAATTTTCCCCTCTTCTTGAAAAATGAGAAGAAAAAAAGAAAAGAAAAGTAAAGAAAAGGAGTACAAATAGTCAAATACAAAATACTGAACTTTAAATACAAATAGTCAAATGTATCGAACTTTTTTTTTTAATGAAAAGGAAAATAGAAATGTATTTAAAGGTTATATACATACATACATATATATATATATATATATATATATATAAAAACCTTGGTAGATTAGGCCATGGCCCATGAGGCAGCAAGCATAATAGGACTGTATATTGCACATGATAGGAATACATGTCATTTTCTTATTGTTGATGGTAGCTTACAACTAAATTTGTAGTAAAATTTTGTCACTTTTTCAATAGCAAAAAATATATTAATTACACTAAGTCTATATTTACTAACTCAAAAAATATTTATTTTCTTAAGTTAATCTTCTTTTAAATTACATTAATCATAATAAAGAAATATTTTAAATAAAATAATCAAGTTGTTCAAAATTAAATAAATTTGAAATTGTACAATCAGAGTATTAAGAGAAAGATTTTCTTAAAAAAAAGGTTTTAGAAATTATGAAAGCAATGAAACATATAAAAAAAGTCAACTAATTTTAGACAACTTAGATATAATAAACATCATTTTTACATACCTAGATATATACCCGATTATATAAGAAAAATATATCAATAATATGAAAACTTCACGAAGTTTATATATATATATATATATATATATTAAAGAAAGCAACATGGGCTCCAAGAAACCTCATCATCTGTACCTCCCCAAAAGCTGAAACATTAAATTAATATACTATACTGGATCTGCTTGGTACTTTTTTTGGAACATATAATTCAAATACACTTTGTTTGTTTGTTTTTTATTGTGATTTTTTGTTTGTTTATGCACTCAAATACACTTTGTTTTAACAAGTTACACAAGACGAGAAAATATACCATAGCAGTTAAGAATATTTTAATTCAACGACATTGTCTAATTTATCTCTTATAATAAGGAGAATGAGGAGAAAAACAAAAACAGAAAAAGTGATATTTGGGGACCATTAGGTAAATTTACATATGATTAAAAATTCACCAAATCAAACGTTTCATCACAATAGTTTGGATGATTTCAAATAAAATTTTATATTTTGAAAAGTTTAAATTAAAATTCTGATTATTTTTAAATTTTCCTACTTAGAGAATCATAAATCATAATTAACTAAAACTAACAATAAAAAAAAACATATAAATTGCACAAGCCACTTATTAGGGCATTATTAAAATTAGTATGTAACCCATGAAGGAAACTTTGATGCTATACAACTTTGCTAGAAATAGCCTAGTCCGAATTTTAAATTTTACTATACCAAAAGTTCCCCAAAACATGAATCTGAAAATTGCTACTTGATTATCATGTTTTTGAAGTGTTTTCCAAGTCTAAAATTGTATTTGGATGAATTTAAGTGTTATTTTCATGATAAATCTCATTTCAAAGTGATAATTAGGATTTTTAAAATAATTATTTTGAAAATAATTATCTCAAAAGTCTAATTATCTATTGTATTTAAATATTATCAGCTTAATTGTTTTTAATCCCATGCACCAAATCTCACTTTAAGAATAATACTCCCACCAATCACATAAATTCATTTAATTAATTTTAATTATTAACCAATTAAAATTAATTTCAATTAATCACGTGTGATCAATTCAACCCAAATAAATGTATGTAGGCCGTGAAAACTTGATCTTGTTATATCCTTCCATCTGACTGTCCAATTTGGGAACCAGGCATATTGTCACAATCGTTATAATCTCAAGATCATTTTTATGATATGTGATGAATGATTTAATACATGAAGTGAAATTATGATTTTTGGGTACTTAGAATGATTGTTTTGGTCATCTTCCAAGGCAAAATTTTGGGTGCAAAATTGAGTGTCTACAACTACCGATGTTACCTTGGGTTATAAAATATATAAGATATTAGTTCGACCAAGACATTTGGAGGTACTAAAATAGTTTTTCCATACAATTTTCATGATATTGGTTATACCAAGTTTCTCATTACACGTATATAATTTTGAAAATTACTACTAGATACTACATATATAATATCAATGCATAATCACTATCCGTGAAATTCTACTAAATACAACACAAACTAAAAGAATAAATTGATTCAATAGTATCTCCTAAATTGAATGAGGATAGGTGCATGGAATCGTTCAGCTCAATTACAATTTTTTACGTTCAAGATTTTGGCATACAAAATATCTGAATAGAAATAGTATAAAAAATATGCTCATTAGTTTTTTTAAAAAAAAAAAAAACTCTAAACAATTTAATTTGTATGGAAACCTAACAAAAGCAAAATTCAATTTTAACGTGTATAGTCATGGTGTGTGTGTGTGTGTGTGTGTGTGTATATATGTTTTTTATGATTTATTTATATTGAACTCCTCCTTTTTTACATTGAAATAACTCACTTGGCACAAAAATAAAAATAAAAAACTTACATTGATGAGACATGTGGTGCAAAATTTAACTCTAATTGAATTCTAATTTTTACACTAAATTAACTAATTTGGCACAAAAATTTAAAAACTTAGATTATATGAGACACGTGGCACAAAATTAGATTCTAATTGAATTCCAATTTGAAATCTAATTGGATTTTCTCTTAGTTTTATCTCTAATTGTAAGTTCCTTTTTCGGCCAAAATTTTTTTATGTGATTTACATGGAAGCATTTTGGTTAGAACTTATATGAATTTTCTTTGTTAATAATAACTCATAAAGGGGACAAATTGAATGATTTGGAAAGTTTATGGTTTAATTTTTGTTTTTTAAATTACCATTCATTTTGAAACTATTCCAAATTAATGGATGATATGATGAAGGATGTGATTTACCCTTAAAATTTTTTTAAAAGTTAAATTATACTCACACTCCCGAAGTATAGCAAAAATTAAACTATTTATACCTGATTTTTAAGAAATGACACTCCACCTCTTAAGGGTCAAAATAAAAGACACTCGCTTATTTGGTAGCATTCTGTCATTTCTTGAAAATTGGATATAACAAATCTAATTTCACCACCTCGGGAATGTTTGTGGAGACTCAAAAAAATGACCTTTTAAGTGGGTTGAATGTTGAGGTGAAAGAGAACTAAATCATGGTTGAGTCCCATATTTCCAAGGCTGAGGAAGTTGCTATGTCTTGGACTCTAATTGGTAAGAATTATTATTATTTTTTGAATCTTAGGGGATGAGATTAATTATGTATAACTCCCAAAGAGGACAATATTTGAGTTGGGACATGACAATATTGATGTTATTTACCTTATAATGAAAATTGGAGGAATTTGAAAAGCACACCCCTTCCTCAACCCGCTAATGTGGTTGGGGCTGCGGTTTAGGCCATGGACTGTTGCAATGGTTGAAATCTATATTTTATATTGATATATAGGGTATGTTTGGATACTACTTATTGCTGAAAACTAAAAACTAAAAATATTGTAAAAAAATAATTTTTAAATATGTAAATAGTGTCATAAGACCTAGTTTTAAAGTTGTTTTTACTGAAAAAGGTACTTGCGGGTCCAATGAATAGTACATGGGACCCACTAAAAAAACAATTATTGCTGGGAAACATGCAAAATGCGCTTCCCAAACTCACACATAATGGTCGAAGACATTTTACCATTAGTTGACTTTTTAATATTTTGTCACATAAGCTTAGGTAGTCCCACAATTTTATACATCATTTATTTATTTATTTATTATGTCAAAAAGAGAGTTTTAAACTGACTACTACTCAACAAACTAAAGAGTTTTAAACTAACTACTACTCAGCAACATGAAGAGTTTTAAACCAAACCATTATTATGTCAAAAGGAGAGTTTTAAATCAATTACTACTCAATAAACTGAATATTTTTAAACCAACTACTACTCAGCAACATAAAGAATTTTAAACCAAACCGACCTACTACTATATATATACAACACCACACCAAAACCCTTTATTTGGTTTACCCTCTTTCTGTCGTTTCTGTTCTTTTATGTCTACAAAATCTTTGTCATCAAGCCTCAAGGTGTCTTTTACATGAATTTCTCTTTGTAATTACTTTTGTTTTTAATATTATTTTCTTCAATATTATATTTTTGTGTATCTTTTTTCGTATTTTTACTTCTATTGCCCATTTGATTGTGTAATATTTTGTTAAGAACCAACTTTCTAGACATCATGTTTGATTCTATAGTTTTTACAGATGGAGTAAATGCTAAACGAATGCTAGAGGTAATGGATGTCACCAAAATATCTTCATTTTTTTATTCTCATGTTTGACATCTAAGTTTTGTTGGATGGATACTTTGTGCCATTTAATGTTATTTTTGTTTCACTTTATTTGCTTTTTTCCCCCTAAAAGCCATAGTGGAGCTTACAAAATTTCCTTTATTTTCTTTTGTCATGAAGTTGTTGTATTTTGTTGTTACATGTTTCATAAAAGTTTAAACATGGTAAAAACATAAGTATTGTGCATTTGTTTTATCTTATATAAAAGAGACAATATGGTTATTTTTTCAAAACATGTATAATTTTGTTCCAATATTATAAATATTGAATAGTACAGATATTTTATGATTGTTAACTATCTGGTGCATCGCTAACCCTAGGAGCAACTTATTTAGCGTTTTGCTAAAAATTTGTTAAAGTATATTTATACTTTGAAAAAAGTGAGAATTTTTTTTTTTTTTAAGTGAGTTTAAAAAACTGTATATAAAAGTTTTAAAATACAATTATAGTTTATAAGCTAATTTCAAACACACACTGTAGGTTGACAATTGTAACAATGTGATGATAAAATCAAGTTCATGATAGATTTAAGGGATTAACCTTAATTAATTACACAATTGAATCTCGCAGTCTCTTAACCTGGGCTTTTTTATTGTTTCATTCGTTTGGCCTTTTTGTAATCCTTCGCCAAGGTGATTTGGTGATATATAATTTCAAGCCTCCTTAGTTTACTTGCAATTTTTTTCTCCCCCAAAAGCAACATCAGATAATACAAGACAATCGCAAGAAAATCGATGAAGAAAAATATGTGAAGCAAAGCACTTCCGAAGTTCTAATGACAGGAAGAGAATTTAGATTAGATACATATGATTCACAAAATGTTACAATCAGCTTTATTTCTCATAGAAAACTCAGGACAAAGAAAAAAGCACAAAGACCGATACAACGCTGATGAAACAGTACCGACAACAGACGAATAGATCAAATGAGTCTCACATAATGGTGCAATTCATTTTATTCTAACAGATAACAAGACCAATAGAACACTGTCGATTCAACTACTTACCCACAATCAGTTTTGCCCTAGCATGGCCCTCATTGATTTGGAACTGCTCCCCGAGGCCGAAATGAGCCATGAGTAACCAAACAAAAGAAATAAGCTGTCCACCTTTACTTACTTGTTGTGCATGGGTTTCTGGTCTGCAATGACTAGCGGCATATGACAACATTTCCACCCATACTTTGATGATTATCTTCCATCTCTCCTCCTTCTCAATTTTGTTTAGCTCTTTGGCCAGCATACATGCATCAAACAGTACAGATTTGCTTCTATCTCCCTTTACATGAACAGGTCTAACTTCTGTATCCACGCTACGGATGGCTTCACAGGCAATTTTCGGACCATGTTTTACTTTTATACCCCTTCTGCTAAAGAAATTTACAGTTTCGGCACAGGTATCCCGATATCTTATTTTCCCTATTCCAGCCACTGCGGACATCATTTTAGGCTGCTTCACTAAAAGATACATCATGTAATCTGATAGGAGCTTGCTCAAACTACGGTCATCATCAGAGATGGCTTTATTGGCTGCAGATTTGTCTTTTCCAATAAGCCATTGATACGGACGGGGGATCTGTTTAGTAGCAACGTGCCACAACCAAAGACAACCACAAGAACTGTGTTCTTCATTGGGTGCAGCTTCGTCTGAATCTTCCTGAAAGCAGAGTTCGGTAGCAACGTGCCACAGCAGAATGCTCTCATCATAGGCAAGATTATCGATATAGTCCCCTGTTATAGTATGAAAATCGTGATCCAAATAGCTTTCTTGGATTGCATAAGCACCTCTAGCTGAGCATATCTTCTTGGTAGTTTCTGCATCATCTGCAGCGTCTCTGGATTTCTCTAGCAACTCATCAAAGATAATTTCCCATAGCCTTTTAGGGAGTTTCTTTGTTGGAATTTCTGTCGGACAGAAGAGATCATTTACAACATTCCCAAGACCAATTTTATCAATTTTTTTTTCCATCCAACGCCTAAAACGCCATTTGTCTGCAGATGGACGTTGCTCAAGGCAATAAGCTATCAGATTAAAACATGACACGGATTCAGACCACCTGCGAAGCAGACATGGTGTACCCAATACGTATGTGGTTGCGGGAGTGGATTCATTCCTAACCATCTTAGGGACTTTACGCCACCTTAACTTCTTTAACTTAAGATATTCTTCGGCAATCTTCATAATGCACTTTCCCATTGGCCAATTGGTATTGATAGCGGCAACAGTCCAATCAGAGAAAATGAGCATGATGAGAGCAATTAGATCCAGGCACATGGCACCAAATAGCAATGTGTAGGTGACCATGATATCAATCTTCATGAAACCATGCTTGTCCAAAGAATAGAAGAATCCATAGGCCACCAAAATTAAAAGAATGGATGCACCCCGGAATATGTATCCCAGTATACTATGAACCACAACCACCTTGGTATAGAAAGCTTCATAGATGAAGTTGAGTTCTAACTCTATTATTTTAAGCGCATCTTCTGGTTCTCTCATCTGGAAAAAATTTCGGCTATCATTGCGCTCACGGAAGCTGAAGATAAGCTCAACGACGAGTCCCTTGAATATTTGGAAATAGTGGTAAGCATATGTCACCACTTCAACTTCATTTAATTTTCCTTCTTTCACATTAGCTGCAAGCTTTGATTCTTTATCAGGCTCTGGTGTCATTTCTATATGTGTTGGTAGTCCGGCTTCTTTCTTTGAATAGTATTCCTCCATGAGCTTCGCATAGTTGGGCCCCGGATCAGGTTCTTTAAGCATGGATTCTCGGAACCTATTCAAGCTTGCGAGAAACAAGGCATATGTCCGCTCAATATACTTGATGATTCCGGCCGCAAACATCAACAATGTTGGGATCAATAGCTTGTTTTTAGGAAGTGTGAGCCAGAAGACGTACAATGTCACCGCAAGTTGGACTCCGAGGCTGAATAAGTGCCTAAGCCAGAGCTCATTATCCTCAAGGGCAAATGCAGTGATAGTGTCTGGTCCACCCAGATGTACCAAAAGGAAGGGAGCCCAAAATGCTAATAGGTCAGAAGAATTGATGGACAGTGCGACTCCCTTATGACCGCAACTAGAGACTTTGGCTTTACTGCTGGGGAAGAAGAAGTGTGCAACACCAGTAAGAAAATCTTCCTTATCACAGGGACCATCATATTCTTTAGTACCGTTAGAGATGTGTCCAACAGCGAAACTTGCGGCCCAGTCAGCCAGCAAGTAAGATACCCAGACGGACAAGATCACTGCTCTTTGAGTCGTGCGTTTTCTGAAGGGAGCAAGCAGTATCAAAATCACCTGGAGTGTCAGACTTACGAGAACCACCACCCTGACATTCCATGTGTCCCATATGTTCTTCAAATTGGGTATAGCTAACGAAACCATAGCCTCTCTTTGCTTTTTGTTTTGTTTTGTTTATCCCTCTCTCACTCTTTTGTTTTTTTAATAGATCTCTCTTGTTCTCTCTCTCTCTCTCTCTCTCTCTCTCTCTCTCACGTTGGCTATGGAAAACACAGTAATTTCACAACTGCTAACGGTGGGAAGCAGAATGCAATGGGAACATGTGTACACATAACATCTATATTACTATATATATACTCACAGAACCGCGTGATGCACGAGGATCAATAATTATTTTATAATAATTTGAACAATTAATTTTTTACTGAATATAAAATATTAGGAATGAATACCCTTTTTAGAAAAAGGAAAAGTGGATCAATTTAATTAAAGAGTTATTTTAACACTTATGAATCTTCTAGTTTAAGTTTCTTCCTTTTTGGTAGGTTCTAATTATCTTAAATAGTAAAAATTTTAATAATTGAATAAAAAATTTAGAGTTTAAATTTCGCCTAAACCAAAAACTAATTAGTATTTTTGTGGTAAAAAGCTATTATATATATATATATATATATATATATATATAATTTTCAGTGTCATTGTATAACTCCTTTATATTCAATGGGCCTCAATCTATGAATACAACAACTTCTTCAAATAATTTCATCATAAACTTCTTCAAATATTTTCTATGTTTCTTTGTCTCCACAAATGTATATTTTTTTATTACTTTTTGTATCTTAGTTTGCTCTTTATTCGCATCTTTAGCCTTTAGGTGTGTTTGGTTAATATTGTTCCTTTTTTAGATGGCCATATTCTTCTGACTGGTGTCATGTTTAGTTATTATTTCCTGGATTTTCTTTCATATAAAATTGAACTTTCTAAGCTTTTAATTTATTATTTTTGTGCATTCTAAATTTCTCATTCTCTAAAGAAGATTATTATGATAATTAAAACTCATCATGAAATTGTAATAATAACTTAATCAAAATTAAAATGAAAATCAAAGGAATAAATGATAAACTTTGTAATAATCAATTACTAAAATGGTTTCTAGGCATATTTAAACACAACCAAATACTCTATGTTTTCATATAAAATTTTGAATTCCTACTTCCAAAAAAAAAAAAAAAAAAAACTAACTAAATATTATCTCAAACTAAAATAAAAACCAAAGCCACGAGAGAGATAATGGGAAATTAAGAAATACAACACTATACCAAATCAACCCAAGGCAAAGGTGCAAGAAAGAATAAAAAAATCAACCAAAAGAAAGAAGAGGATTGAAAAATGAAAGAGAATAATCACTTTTTTTGTGGGGAAAACATGGAATGAATGGGAGAGAAGTGTGCAAGGGGGAGTAATTGAAAATTTATAAAAAAGAAGACGTGAAAATCAAAAGAGTCAAAAATGGAGAGAAATGGTTGAAAAAAGAGTAACGGTAAGGTGGGAAACAATGGAGAGAATAAAAGCCAAAACAAGGGGGAAAGGACTTGCAATAGGTAGCTAACGTGGCACAATAGTAGATTAGAAAAATTCATTACGAATCTACCAATTACCACAAAAGTATTAGACATAACAACTAGTGTTAGAGCAATGCTATAGTTATTATAAATTTTACTAAATAAAATTTACAAATTGATATATTAACTTTTAATCACACACACAAAAAAAAAAAAAAAAAAAAGTAATTATGAAACTTATCTATTATTAATGTTAAGGATAGTAAAAATTTTACTAAATTAGCGCTACAAATTGATTTAGCAATTTTTTAACATAAGGCAAAAATATGGTTTAAATGTTTATTTATTAAGTCATTCTTGTCACGCTCATTCATTATTATTTTCATATCAATTTGTATGTATTTCATAGTAAAATTGATAGTGGTGGCATTTTTCTTTAAAAAAAAAAAAAAAAAAAAAAATTGACTGACATGAAACATGCTACAAATTTTATTACAAAAATATTAGAAATTGATGTGTCAATTTTTAATCATAAAAAAAAAAAGTGATGAATTTATTACGTCATTCCAACATAGCGTGGTTCATGAGTGTTGTCCCATGAATTTTTATGGAGTGTCACTCTGGCATAGTATCTTCCTCGCTATACACGAATGTGTTATGGATGAACTTAGTCTTCTTCTTTTTCTTTTCTTTTTTCCTTTTTTATTTTTTTATTTAAGGTGAAGACGGCAGAAATTTTATTGAAATGAAGTAAAAGAAGTACTTCTATCTATGTATGGCTTTGGTTACAAGCTTTTCCCAATAATTGACCTAACTTTAAGGATTCTCATCTCCCTTCACTGAAAGATAACCACCAGGGCCACCACACTCCAGTAACACCTGAACAAGCTATTTGTCACACACAAGCAAAATCTAGATGATTAATTTTCCCTTTTTAGAGAATAAAAGATTCCATAAAAGTTCAGTTATTGTCTTGTACCGGCGAAGCAACTTATACTAAAGTTGGAAAGAAACAATTTGCGTGGTTGGTAAGAAATTTGATCCAACAAAAAGGAGGCTTCCTTGTTAGTAACCCACAAGGGTTGTTCTTTTCTTTCTTTATTATTATTTTTTTTCTTATTATTTTTTTAAACCAATTTTATCCTTTATGTTTGGAGGAGAAAATACACCATGTTACTCCAACCAATTTATCCTTTATGGTCATCTATTTATCTTTAAAACCAATCAATTTCCTCTTTTATATTTGGAAATTGATGAGCAAATACTCCAAATTTATTAATTTCTCAGTGAAATCCAACAAAATCTTTTGAAGAAATGATTATTTGTATGCCACAAGGAAGAGAAAAAGTTAAAAATTGCATTTTTGTTTTTTTTTTTTTTTGTATTGTTTTTGTAATCATTGTGATTAAATTAGATTTAACTGAAAAATTAATGGATTGAGGTTTTTTGCTTACTTCCCAAACATAGAATGAGAAATTGATTGGTTTTAAAGATAATGAGGGAAATTGTAAACTACCCCAAACATAAAGAAAGACAGTACTTCCCCCCCCCCCCCCCTTTTTTTGGATAATTCAATAGTCGAGGTGAGAGAGTTTGAACCATAAATGTCTCTGTGGGGGGTAAAAGCCCAACTTTACGTATTGGGCCTAGTGCCCTATTTGAAGATTACTGTGTGTCCGAAGAGAAGGAACCGGATGAGATGGAGTCCATCTGGAAGAAAGATACCTGAAAATGAAGGAAGAGTACAATTCGAAGAGTTCACCAGTGGTCCGAAGAGGTGTTACTCCTCAGATATGAATAGTCTTGATCAATCAAACGTGTGGAAGGTCCGAATGATCTTCGTAGCAACCCCAATGGTAAAGATAAGCTCTGGGTATGTCTGGAGATAATAAGAACGAAGAAATATCTAAAGGAAAAGCTACTACTACCGTATTTAATGCACTGCAGCAACTTTTCTAGCCGCATTTATGTAGAGAAGATCCCTGAACAGTGTAACCTCAGCTACCGCCACTCACAAAGAGCTAAAGAGGATACTTGACGTGGCATATACTCAAGTAGGTACGCAGATGAAGAACAAGTGGACGATGGAGATGATGGGGAAGGAGGCTATATAAAGAAAAAAGGCTCTTGATAATTGGGGATCAGAAAAAAGAGAAGGAGAAGCAGAGAAAAGCTTTACTGTAGCTCTAAGAACTGTAATAATTGTGTAATTAATCATAAACCTCTTCGAACTTCATTATATTTCGTCTTTACGTGTATCTGTATGCTAGTTTATACTTGAGGTTGTAGCTAATCATTGCTAATTCTATAATCAACCTAGCTCTTTCACCCACTATCTACAAATTTATTATTTTAGGTTTGGGCTACAAATCCTAACCCTATAATTAGCGTCGTTTGTGAGAAGAGCTTGAGCGAAAATGGGAGCAATAGTTGATAATGGTTAAACCAGGGCAACAACCAGCAAAATCTGGGGCATCCCAACACGTAGACCCTTTTCTCCATTTGGAGCGGAGGCAAGATTGTGAAGATAGTGTGCATACTACACATACTGATCGAAGCCACTCATGGCGGAAGTCACATATCTCATGCAGAGAAGAACCAGAACATGCAACTGGAAATTAAAAGATTGAAGAGAGAATTGTGCCATGCAAAGCGGAAACGGGTTTCTTCATATTCTGATGAAGAGCCTGATGACCAAGAGGACTTTACTTACCAACAGAGATCGCGAACACCAACCAGTGAATCTTTTTCCTATGAAGAAGGGCATCACCGTAAGAGGCAACCTCAAAGCCCACCACGTGGAGGCATAGGGAACGATGCCATAAGCAATGCTTTGAACCAAATCTCTAGATCACCCTTTACACGCGGGATTGAAGAAGCGAGACTTCCTCGGCGCTTTAACTAGCCTACGTTCACCATCTATAATGGTATAACAGACCCTGTGGAGCATGTGAGCCACTTTAATCAGAAGATGGCTGTCTACTCCAAGGATGAGGCTTTAATGTGCAAGGTTTTCCCCTCTAGTCTTGGACCAGTGGCAATGAGATGGTTTGACAGCCTAGAAGCAAAATCTGTCAACTCCTTCAGAGACCTCACTCAGGCATTTGGTTCCCGTTTTGTCACATGCCGGAGAGTGGCCAGGCCTTTGTCTTCCTTGCTTTCCTTGAGCATGCAGGAGGGTGAGACCTTGAAAACGTACTCAAATAGGTACTGAGAGATGTTTAATGATATAGATGGCAATTTTGATGGAATGGCCCTTAGCACGTTTAAGCTCGGCCTCCCCACTGATCACGATTTGAGGATATCTTTAACTGGCAAGCCAGTTACTAGCATGCGTCAGCTAATGGACCGTATTGAAAAGTATAAAAGAGTTAAAGAAGATCAACAACAAGGGAAGGGCAAGGACAAGGTCATCCCCCAAGAGAGAAGGGATTTTAGGTCGGACCGTTATAGTAACAATAAGCCGTGGAGATATTTTTCTAGGCAATCAGGGTCAACAAATCCTCAGGCAGTCAACACTGTATTCAAAGAGCCAGTCCACCAAGTTTTGGAAAAGGTTAAGAATGAACCATTCTCTAAGTGGCCGAATAAGATGGTGGGGAATCCTGGGAGGTGAAATCATAATCTCTATTGCCAATACCACCAAGACCATGGGCATACTACTGAGGATTGCAAAAACTTGTGGGATCATTTGGACCAGTTAGTCTGCGAAGGTAAATTGAGGCACCTCATGCACCACTCCAATGGCCAAGGAGGTCAGATGAGCTTAGAACCCTGAAGAGATGACCCTTCGAAACCTCCATTGGGAACTATTAATGTCCTCTTTGTAGCACCGGGGAGAACAGGATCCTAGCCATCCAAGGTTATGTCAGTAACTCAATTACCCGCAGAGGACTCTGGCCAAGGTCCAAAGAGAGCCAAGCTTGATGCTCAACCGATTTTAGGGTTCTCGGATGAAGACAAGATTAGAACCATCTAACCCCATGATGATGTGTTAGTCATCACTCTCAGAATTGGAGGGTATGATGTGAAGAGTGTAATGGTTGACCAGGGTAGTGCTATGGAGATAATGTACCCTGATCTTTACAAAGGGCTGAACCTAAAACCTGGTGACCTAACACCATATAATTCTCCGCTGGTTAGTTTTGAAGGAAGAGTCGTCACCTCGAAGGGCCAGATACGATTACCCGTACAGACTGGCTCAGAGGTAGTAGATGTGGATTTCATAGTTATAGATGTGTATTCCCCTTACACGGCAATTATAGCCAGACCTTGGCTTCATACGCTAGGGGTTGTTTCCTCTACCTTGTATCAGAAAGTCAAATATCCCTCTGAAGGCCAGGTTTGTGAAATCCGGGGAGATCAATCTGTGGCCAGATAGTGCTTGGTGGTTGCCATTTAGCATAGGCTAGAAGCCGAGTCCTCGGCCGAGGCCGAAAAGGGTTTATAGCAACTAAAACATTGGGTATTGCCCGTCGAAGATCCAGACGAGGGCACTCGATGTGAAGATCTAGTGAAGGTTGTTATTGGAGACGATCCTGAAAAGTTCTTTCAAGTCGGATCTCAACTGCCTCTTCAAGAGAAGGAAGAGCTAATAGAGTTCCTTAAGAGAAATCTTGACGTATTTGCCTGGAATGCTTACGAAACTCCAGGAGTTGATCCAGAATTCATTTGTCACCATCTAAAAGTCAACCCATTGATGATCCCCAAGAAGCAACTGCCTCGGCGCCCATCTAAGGAACATGCATATGCAGTAAGAGAAGAAGTAATGAAGCTCAAACAAGATGGGGCTATTAAAAAGGTCTTTTACCCCGAGTGGTTAGCAAATACTGTGGTAGTGAAGAAGAAGAGCGGGAAATGGCGAGTCTGTGTAGATTTCACTGACTTAAATAAGGCTTGTCCTAAGAACCCATTCCCTATGCCAAAAATTAATCAGTTAGTAGATGCCATTGTCGGCCATCCTCAGATGAGCTTCTTGGATGCTTTCCAAGACTACCACCAAATACTGTTAGCCCTGGATGACCAGGAGAAGACTGCTTTTGTTACCCCTATTGGTAACTACCATTATAAAGTGATGCCATTTGGTCTAAAAAATGTAGGATCTACTTATCAAAGAATGATGACGAGGATGTTTGAGTCACAGCTGGGCAAAAGTATTGAAGTTTACATAGATGACATGGTGGTGAAAAGCAAAGTCATTTTCGAGCATGTAAAGGACCTTGACAACACTTTTGAAGTCCTTAGAAGGCATAAGCTACGTCTAAACGCTTCCAAATGCTCATTCGGTGTAGGGTCAGGCAAATTCTTGGGGTACATGGTAACGCACAGGGGGATTGAAGTTAACCCCGATCAGATAAAGGCCATCCAAAATCTACAGGCTCTTCGGAATCCGAAAGAAGTTCAGAAATTGACAGGAATGACAGCTGCCCTGAACCGATTCATCTCTCGGTCAGCAGATAGGTGTAAACCTTTCTTCTCACTGATCAACAAGTGGAAAGGGTTTGAGTGGACTAAAGAATGTGCTTCGGCCTTCCAACAACTCAAAGAATATTTGGCTCAGCCACCAATTATGTCCAGTTCTGAACCAAATGAGGCCCTGTTTGCCTACATTGCTGTGGTTCCCTGTGCCATAAGTTTAGTATTGATACAAGTGGACCAAGGTGTGCAAAGGCCAGTTTACTATGTGAGTAAGTCATTACATGAGGCTGAGATTAGGTACTTGCCTCTGGAGAAAGCCATCCTGGTAGTAGTACTCAGTACGCGGAAGTTGCCTTATTACTTCCAAGCACATACGGTCGTCGTGCTCGCACAACTTTCGCTTAAAACCATACTTCGAAGTGCTGATTACACGGGAAGAATAGCTAAGTGGAGCACTAACCTGTGGGCTTTCGACATTAGATACATGCCTCGCACTTCAGTTAAAGGTCAGATGCTTGCAGATCTAGTGGCCGAGTTCACAGAACCTAGTCTAGAAGAAGTAATGGCAGAAAAGTACATGGATGAAAAATCGGTTGGCATGATCAATCAACGAGGTCCATCCCCCTGGGAAGTATATGTTGACAGTGCAGTAAATCAGAAGGGTTCTGGTATAGGATTGGTGTTGATATCTCCAGAGAAGATCGTTATTGAAAAATCAATAAGACTGAACTTTACGACCACAAATAATAAGGCCGAGTACGAAGCCTTACTGATAGGAACGGCTATGATTCGGAGAATGGGAGGAAACTCAGTGGAGGTGTTCTCAGACTCGAGATTAGTCGTCGGTCAAGTACAAGGTGAATTTGAAGTGAAGGATGAGAGAATGCAGGGATACCTGAGCCGAGTTAAGCGCCTGCAGTCGGAGTTTGACTTTTTTAATTTGGTGCACATCCCCAGAAATGGTAATGCATATGCTAATTCTCTAGCCACGCTTGCTACCTCTTCGGCACAAGGTTTACCGAGAGTCATCCTCATCGAGGACCTGCATGGGCCTATAGAAGCAAGAACAAAGGTAGTACAGATCTACCAGATCAGGGCCGAGCTCAGCTAGATGGATCCTATCATTAAATTCTTGAAGGAGGATATTTTGCTCAAAGAAAGGGGAGAAGCCGATAAATTCCGAAGGAAAGCAACCAGATTCTGGCTATCAAAGAACCATAAACTTTATAAACGCTCCTATTCTGGACCGTACTTATTATGCATGCATCCCGAAACAGCTGAGCTACTACTAGAAGAATTACATGAAGGAATCTGTGGGAGCCATACTGGAGGTAGATCTTTGGTTCATCGAGCCATTACTCAAGATTATTGGTGGCTGAACATGCAAAAAGAAGTCCATGAGTACGTTAAGAAGTGCGATCAATGTCAACGATTTGCATCGAACATACATCAACCAGGTGGAGTCCTCAATCCACTATCTAGTCCATGGCCATTTGCTCAATGGGGCTTGGATATAGTGGGTCCATTCCCTAAAGCCGCAGGAAATAAGAAGTACCTTCTGGTCGGCACAGATTATTTCACCAAATAGGTTGAAGCTGAACCTTTAACCAACATCCGAGACGTAGATGTGCAGAAATTTGTGTGGAAGAATATCGTCACTTGCTTTGGGGTTCCTCATACTCTCATCTCGGACAATGGCCTACAGTTCAATAGCAAAGCATTTAGGAATTATTGTAGCGAACTGGGGATCACAAATAGATACTCCACCCCCGCCTATCCCTAGGGGAATGGGCAAGCAGAAGTGGTTAACAAAGTCATAGTTAATGAATTAAAAAAAGAGACTAGATGATGCAAATGGCAAATGGGTGGAAGAATTGCCACATGTACTTTGGGCATACAGAACTACACCTCGTAGATCTACTAGAGAAACCCCATTTTCAATGACCTATGGAGCTGAAGCTGTCATCCCTCTGGAGACTGGGTTCCTAACTATGAAAACTAGTTTGTTCAGTTCGACTGGCAACAATGAGCTACTAGAAAAAAGTTTGGATTTGATTGAGGAAAAGAGAGAAAATGCAATGGTTCGACTAGCACATTACCAACAAAAGCTCAGGTAAGGTTATGATGCCAACGTACAGTTAAAGCCTCTAAAGCCTGATGATTTGGTACTCAGGAAAGTTGTGGGTATTACAAAAAACTCAGCTTGGGGGAAGTTAGGACCCAATTGGGAAGGGCCATATCGAATCACTTTAGGGGCTGGCATTGGGGCATATTTCTTGGAAGATTTGGATAGTCATGTAATACCACGCCCTTGGAATGTAAACAACCTTAAAAGGTACTATTATTAATCTAATCCTTTGCTTCAATCAATGTACCAGTTCATTATGTAAAGCATTTATAGTTCCTTTAAGTTTTTAAACTTAAATCCAATCATGCTTGTAGTCCTAGGGCCAGATGATTTGAGTTAGTTAGCACTCATGTACAGTTCCTTTAAGTGATTAAACTTAAATCCAATCATGCTTGTAGTCCTCGGGCCAGATGATTTGAGTTAGTTAGCACTCATGTACAGTTCCTTTAAGTGATTAAACTTAAATCCAATCATGCCTGTAGTCCTCGGACCAAATGATTTGGGTTAGTTAGCACTCATTTATAGTTCCTTTAAGTGTTTAAACTTAAATCCAATCATGCCTGTAGTCCTCGGACTAGATGATTTGGGTTAGTTAGCACTCATTTACAGTTCCTTTAAGTGTTTAAACTTAAATCCAATCATACCTGTAGTCCTTGAACCAGATGATTTGGGTTAGTTAGCACTCATTTACAGTTCCTTTAAGTGTTTAAACTTAAATCCAATCATACCTGTAGTTCTCGGGCCAGATGATTTGGGTTAGTTAGCACTCATGTACAGTTCCTTTAAGTGTTTAAACTTAAATCTAATCATGCATGTAGTCCTCGGACCAGATGATTTGGGTTAGTTAGTACTCATTTATAGTTCCTTTAAATGTTTAAACTTAAATCCAATCATGCCTGTAGTCCTCGGACCAGATGATTTGGGTTAGTTAGCACTCATTTACAGTTCCTTCAAGTGTTTAAACTTAAATCCAATCATGCCTATAGTCCTTGGACTAGATGATTTGGGTTAGTTAGCACTCATGTACAATTCCTTTAAGTGTTTAAACTTATATTCAACCATAACTGAAGTCCTCAGACTAGATCATTTGGGCTAAGTAGCATTTCCATACTGTTATTGTTAATGTTTAAATTTATCGTGCCTAAAATTCTTGGATGTATTTAACTCTAACTTATGGATAGACTCCTCAGTTAGAGATATGCTCTGCGCACATTCAAGAAGGCCTGTGAAACTTTTATCTCACTTATCGTTGTCATTACTTATTAATAATTCTTGTATAAACCATTCTCTTCGGTACTGGCTTAAGTCATTGGCCTTATCATCATGATATCATGGTTAAGTTTACCCACACTATTATAATCATAAAGTATAAGCTGTTTGCAATAATGGTGAAACTTATAATATAAACAACAAGGACATTGAAAGTAAAAGAGAAAGGATTTCATTGATCAAAATAAAATAGTTTACAAGCCCTTACATTAAAAAAAAAACAACAACTGAACTAAACTACATGAAAGTACAAGTAATAAATGAAAACTCCTAGCCATATTAAGTCTTCGTCTGAGCAACCGAGGGATCAATTGTCTGATTGGGCTGGGCAGCAGCAACGTCTGGGACTTGTTCTTCGCCTATCTTGAGTACCCTCAGACTCTTTAGTTGCTTCAGCTGGAGCAGGAGGGGTCTGGCCAGCTGGAGGCTACTTCTGAGCTTCTAGGAGTTCACGAATGCCTGGATCATAATATATGCTCCCAGGTAGCCTCAAGTGGGAATCTGCAGGAACCCCAGCAGTATCCAGTGCCTTTCCCCACGTTATGTCGCAGTAGTCTCGGTCGACCAAGGCAAATTGCTCAGTTAGGCTAATTTGGGTCTCCTCCACCCCCAGCTAATACGCTGCTTTTCTTTCAGCCTCGACTGCCTCCTTGGCTAGTTAAGCATCCCTCTAAGCCAGTTTGGCAATCTCCTTGGCTTTCTGAAGTTCAGCTCGAAGTTCCTCTACAAGTGCTTTCTTAGTTGCCAAATTGATCTCAGTCATGTTCAGCAGCTTGCGTTGGTCTTCGGCCTGCTTCTCAGCATTCTTCAGGCCCGCGTCAAGACTATTCCACTGATTAGTCACCTCTTTGAACTGCTTAGACAGTTGAAAGTAGTCTTCCTTCAGACTACCCAAAGACTTCTCTACCTCGGACCGAGAATGGGCCTCTGCTTGGGCTTCAATAAATGTCTTTTTATTCCATTCTTCAGCTATGAAGACCTGCTGAATAATCTGCATAGCAAAGTGAAAAAGTCCACATAAAACAAACAAAAAATTAATCAACATCCTAAGCTGAAAAGTCGGGTTAACTCACTTACCATGGCCAAATCCCTTTTCATGGATAAGAAGAGTTCATACTGGCTGAAGCGCCTGTATGACTCCATGTCTCGGGGAAGAAACAATGGTTGCTCCAGAGCGTCAGCAACGACTCCTGCTTTCCCCTCGTTGTAGTTCTTGAGGGAAGTATCCCAAGGAATAGGAGCACCGTCCAATTCCAACTTGGGAGACCATGTGCGGGGCCCTCGGCGCACATCAGCAACATGAGGGTCATCTCAGCTCTTAGTAGATGAGGCCTTCTTGCTTCGGTGGTCTTTCACCACCTTCTGTTGCTTGGTCCCTCTTGGTGGCACCACCTCCCTTTCTTCAGTTTCAAGGAGGGACCTTTTCTTCTTTAGATCCGGCAAGGGCTTTAAGCCGAGATCAGGAACCTGAAGTGGTGGTGGAGGAAGACTCACCACTAGTTGAGAAGTGCCAGTCCCTTTCGGCTCAACCTTTTTGCCTTTGTTCTTCATCAGATCCCTCAAGTTTGACATGTCTTCTTCCTCCGAGGAGTCTTCTGGAAGAGCAGTTATCAAAATGGGAGGATGAATACTGGATTGCCTATCAACTTCCTCCTCGGCGTCCGAGGATGGTATCACTTCAACCCCTCCTAAAGCTTCTCCTTCGACTTTAAATTTGTCTATTTGTTCCTCGAGTAAAGAGGTTGAAGAGCCAATCCTTTCGCCTGCAACCACTAGTTCAAGGGGAATTTGCTGAACTGGCTGAGCAAGCAATGGCACACCATGTGGATTCGGGTGTGGTACAGGTTCAAGATCGTACAGCACTAAGAAACCACGCCGAGCAACGTCTATTCACCTGAGCCAATATTCGCCTTGTGTGATGGCGTTGCCGATCGGCTGAATGTCAGTTGATTTTGGCGTGTAACCGAGGATGAGAGGAACGAACCGCAACTGTCCGTCTTCACTCACAAAAATCTCTGAGCGTAATAAATAATTAAGCACGGCAGCGTTGGTGAGGCTAAGCTGACGAGTAACGTGATCCTTATCTGTTAACATCACAAAAAAAACTTGGTCAGAAAACTAGAAATAATGATATGAAAGAGAAGACAGATTGTAAAAAGTGAAGACCCTAAATCTACTATTAGAGATTTTAAGTCTAGGAAGTCACACCTGGCTCTCCTGGCTAGGTCGAGCAATAAAGACTGTTATGCCACTCGCCCGAGACGTTCAAATAGTCGTCTTTCATCCCTTTATTTGACTTGGGAAGGCAGGAGAGGGGTCTAACCACGTCGGACCGGGATTTAAGGTAATATCCCGCTCCCTTCTGGCTATGACACTCGTACATATGTACCACGTCACGCCAGGTCAATCCTAATCCTAGATGAAGGTTTAGAGCATCAATGGCTCCTAGGATCCTAAAGGTATTGGGCGCACACTGCTCGAGGGAAAGTCTGTGATTGCGAAGGTAGTTCATGGTGATAAAACCCATTGGAAGAGTCATTCCCCCTTCAATGAATGCTATCATGGGGATTATGACATCTCCCACTCCTCGGTCAGTTAATATCCATTCCGGAGGACAATACCTCAGATTTACCCCTTGTGGCATCTCATAGGTCTGCTTAAATTCATCTATTAGGGCAGGACTATCGACGAGGTATTGGAATCTGCCCATTTTTTAGAAAGGCTCAAGGCAATAACTGGGAGATAAGGGTTTGAAGGCCAAGAACACTGTCCGAGAAGGGAATGATGAATTTAAAGTTGTCAGAACTTACACAGACTAAACTGGAGGATGATCTTTGAATTCGCAGAAGGACTTTTTGCGGACTCTGGGAAGTAATAGGGCTGATGATTGGAGGAGACTGAAGGATTTGACTGCTGGAGTTCGCTGGATAGTCTAAGGATTTGTAAAGTAAGAAAGAAATAACCTCCTCTGAGGGTTTATATACGGGGCCAGGTGAAAGGGTATAACTCATCCCGCCCAAATCCCGAGGAAGAATCACGTCCGTTAGATCAATAGCCCACCGTTGGATACAAGGGACAGAACGCCGCCTGGAGTAATTAATACCGCGCTTTGGGAATACGGAAACAACAGCGGCAATGATGAGGCGCTTGCATCTATGCCTACACACGTGCAAGTTCAAATATTTGTGTGTTTTTTTCAAGCTTTTTACTTCGTGACAAATCAAAATCCTATTTTTTCTCCTCGGATGCGAGGGAAAAATTAAAATTTTGAGGAGCTATTGTGGGGGGTAAAAGCCCAACCTTACGTATTGGGCCTAGGGCCCTATTTGAAGATTACTGTGTATCCAAAGAGAAGGAATCGGATGAGATGGAGTCCATCTGGAAGAAAGATACCTGGAAATGAACGAGGAGTACAATCCAAAGAGTTCACCAGTGGTCCGAAGAGGTGTTACTCCTCGAATATGAATAGTCTTGATCAATCAAACGTGTGGAAGGTTCAAATGATCTTCGTAGCAAACCCAATGGTATAGATAAGCTCTGGGTATGTCTAGAGATGATAAAAACGAAGAAATATCTAAAGGAAAAGCTGCTACCACCGTATTTAATGCACTGCAGCAACTTTTCTGGCCGCATTTATGTGGAGAAGACCCCTGAACAATGTAACCTCAGCTACCGCCACTCACAAAAAACTAAAGAGGATACTTGACGTGATATATACTTAAGTAGGTATACAGATGAAGATCAAGTGGACGATAGAGATGATGGGGAAGGAGGCTATATAAAGAAGAAAGGCTCCTGATAATTAGGGATCAGAAAAAAGAGAAGGAGAAGTAGAGAAAAGCTTTACTGTAGCTCTAAGAACTATAATCACTGTGCAATTAATCATAAACCTCTTCGGACTTCATTATATTTCGTCTTTACGTGTATCTGTATGCTGGTCTATACTTGGAGGTTGTAGCTAACCGTTGCTAATTCCATAATCAACCTAGCTCTTTCACCCACTCTCTACAAATTTATTGTTTTGGGCTTGGGTTACAAATCCTAACCCTACAGTCTCTATTAAAAAAAAAAAATCAAAAGACGTGCTAACTAGTTGAATTATAAAACTTTTAACATAACTCGAAGGATTTGAACGCAAATGGTCTAGTGATAATGCTAACAATTGATTTATAATTGGGTTCGATAAACAAGTGCCTTTAGGGCATTAGTTAATTAATCACTTAAAAAAAGTTTTGATACCACTTTTATGGAAAATAAAAAAAAAATTAAAAAAAAAAAATCAATTGTTCTTTTTTTCTTTTCCTAAAAAGTTTCTAAAAGTATTTCCTAAATAATACCCTTAGGTCATCCATTAACAAAATCTTTAATATCATCTTTTTTGGTGTTCTATATTTGTGGTTCAAATCTCATCTTTCCCTTCCCCTTCTCCACCATCTACTTATCTCCACTCCCAAAAAGAAAATGTTACTTTTGGTTTTGTGCAGTGAGAAATTTATGGGCACACAATGTTATAGGTTCTATTACAACTTGAAACAAATATATGTTTTTACTCTTATATACAGCATAAACAAATAAGTTTAATGTGGATTTTCTCAAAAACAAATATATTAACCACATAAACCAAATCTAAAGCTATAATAATAAAAAAGTAAAACCAAGAACACAAAGCTTTGGTAATGAAGTGGAAAACCAATGAATAATCTCATCAATGAAAGAACCACACTAGAGGTCCAATCCTACATAAAATGCACTATAACAGAACAGTTGCAAGTAGCTTGAATTCCCAAAACCTTTGTAGGGAGTCGCAACTCTCAAAGAGAAAAGAGAGAACTTAAGAGAGAAAAAGAGAACATTAGAGAGAAAACTACAAAAATTGTATCAACTTTCTTATTATGAGTTCCATCACTTACAAGCGAATTTATATGCATTGTGTTAGGATATATAGTATTAGCAGATTCCATGACAAATTTTTTTGTGGTTGATGAACAATTGTGTTAGGTGAGATGCCAAAAGTTTCTATCCACTATCTAGTATTGAAGATTTTGGTTGAACGAAGTTCATTCTAGGTCGAACGAAATGAAAAATCTCGGTGGTGCAAGAAGATCTCAATCGTGCAAGCTCCAAGCAGAAACTCTCAATAGACTTGCAGTCAACTGAAGCTTTGTTACGGAAAATTCCAAGATTTGTGTCCACGCCTTATTCCTACCAATCCCATTGATATACCTTTAAGACGTTTTGTTGTTCCATACACCTAGATAAAGAGTGTTTGACATATGTTAAGTCCACAAAGACATCAAAAATTTTCAAGTGACCTTGAAGTAACCAAGAGATTTGTTTGGCGGTTGGCAGCTTGACTTGGTGGCAAATCACTGCAAAAAAAAAAAAAAAAAAAAAAGAAATGATTTGACAAGATTGGGCTGGGTCCCGGAGGGTTTTTCCCTGCTGGGCTTTCACTTTGTGAACAATTCCTTGTCACTTGTATAATTGTTCTTGTTGTGATTGTTTACTGTTTATCCATATTGAATCCGATTAATTAAGTACTTGGACCTAATTTGTGAAATTGGTAAAATTCTTAGTAAGCTGTACCCAAGGTCAGAATGTGATTACTCAAATTCTTAATTCTAGGTTGGGTAATTTTTTTTTTTTTTTTTTTTTTTTATGAACAAAAAAGAGAGGGGGAGGGGGGGGCGAAGATGACTATATGTGACATTGTGACTAACCCCCCAGGGAGTGACTTAATAAGGGCACCCCCCGTTCGCAAATATTAGATTGATTTATAACTACTGTAACTGAGGCGTCACAGACCTCAAGTTGGGTAATTGAACTTGTGCTAAAGGATATTTTATAAAGACGAATGTTAAATGCTATGTTTAAGTCTCATGGACATCCGTCTCCTAGGATACAGTGATCTACACATAGAAGAAGCACATCAATCTTTGTGCTCTCTCTCTCTCTCTCTCTCTCTCTCTCTCTCTCTCTTGCATGAAACAAAGAATACAAAAAATATCTGAAATGAAATGAGACACCCATGTATAGAAATACACACACTGAATAAATAACACTGCACAGTTAACAAACAATAATTAAAGACTTATTTAATGTTAGACAAGAAAGGCCCAGGCCATACAGACCCACATTCGTGCCCAACCCGACCCAACTTGACCCGGTGCTGCAAGCAGGCAAGACGCATACATATGTGTAGTAAAAGGTCGACTCAAGTAAGACATCCTCCTTCCACTAAAAGCGAGGTGCCTCTTGGCGCCCAACCTAATAGCCAACTTCCTTGTATATAAATTCATATAAAGTCCATTTCTTTTTCCTACGTGGGATTCAAATATTTCACCACTTTAAAACATGTTCAGGTAAGCACTTTAAAAGTCAATTTTTCATTCACTACTGAATGGTTTTAGGCAAGTGAGACCACATAAGGCTAATCTCCTCATAAAGGAGAACATGTCCCAACTAAGACCCTCTTCAAAAGACGTGAGTCCTGTGAGGATCTAGCTTTTTAAGGCTTGTTTTGGAACCTCTTGGGGAAGTAATGTGCGGTGTGTGCACGTGTATGTAGTCACTGCTTATTTTATTATGAATAAATATGAAAAACTTCATAAAAATGCCTCTTAATTGAATAGTTAAAAAATTACATCAAAGAATAATAAAGATTAAAAAAAATTATATGATTTTGGTCCTAGATACAATCTAAGAAAGTGCAAAGTATAGGGCTTTAAACCTAGTTACAGTATAAGAAAAAAAAAAGTACATTGATTTGTTTCATAGTTACAATCTAAGAAAAGAAAGCATAAAGGATAGGGACTCGATCTACAAAATAGAGATCCAGAGGCAGGGGTTACGAAGATGGAATGGCATAAGGTCTCATTCCGCCCAATCCATAGATCGCTATTTGGAAATTGATGGCCATGTTACATTATGCACTTTTTTCATCCAACATATCAATATGCATGCAATGCTTGAATTTGAATATGTTCATCATGTCATATTTACAGAAATTAAAAAATCTAATTTAATGCACGATCATGTAGTTATATGCATGACAATTCTAATCAACCCATATCATCGAAAATCACCATGTTATGCATTTTCAACCCGTAAAACTAAATATGATAGGTAGGGGTGTCAATGTTCGACCCAACCCGCGAACACGACACGAACCCGACACGGGTTTTTTCGGGTTAGGGTTGGGCCTTAATGGGTTTGGGTCATAAATGGGTTGACCCGAAAGCGACACGATAAGAAATGGGTCATAAACGGGTCAACCCGCGTAACCCGCAATAGACACGTTTGACACGCCAATTTATTTGTGTCAACCCGAAATGACCCATTTAACACAACTCATTTAACTCATATAACAAATAAATATTTATTTTATTTTAGATTTGTCAAATACCTTTTATATCCAACATATATTTTAAATTTAAAAAGAAAAGTGAGTAATTATAAAAATTTACAAGGGATATAATTGGAAATTGAAACTTTACAGACCTTAGAACTACTAATACTTTTTTTGTTTTTTTTTTTTTTTTTGGTGGCATAGAACTTACACAAATGAAATTGGATGAGCTTGTGGAAGATGTTATGAATTTGGACATCAACAAAAAATTTATGGATGATAATCGTGGTCATAGTCAGAATTAGTCTACTATTTGCTCAAATTATTTCAATATTGATACTTAGCATTTGGCAAGTTCCAAGAATATTATATTTTTGTTGAACTATGTTATTTTATTTTGTGAAACTTTATTATTTTGAATTTAAGTTGAAGTGTGTGCACTTCGTTTGGAGTGTAAAGAACTTATTTCTAGATGAATGTTATATTTTTGTTGAATTATATTATTTTGAATATGGGTTGAAGACTTGAAGTGTATGCACTGGTTTTTGGGATGTAAAAATAATTATTTCTAGATAGATGTTATATTTAATATTATGCAGGTTGAAATGGGTTGTGTTACATTCGTGTCAACCCAACACGACTCGTTTATTAAGCGTGTCAAATGGGTTGGGTCAGGTCAACCCGCCTTATTAACAGGTCGGGTTAGGGTTGAAGGATCATGACACGATTATTAAATGGGTCGGGTTAGGGTTGAGCCATTTAGTCGAATACCCCTACCTCGACACGACACGAACCCGACACGCTAACCCGAATTGACACCCCTAATGATAGGGATATCAGCATGCATGTCCTCTTTCAAAAGGCGAGAACTTCTATGAAAACATAATGCTTTAATGAGCTCAACTCCTTAATCCATGAGTCTTTTGCTTGATTGTTGGAAAGAGTTATGCGTGTTGATGTATGTAAGATATTGTAATATGTGTGATTTGAGAAAGATGATTGTAGAGATGGATGATTGTGGATGTAGTTGATGGATGTAGATAAGGTTGCTAGGATTTTGTAGCTTAAGGAAAGTGGTGTTTCAAGAAGCAACTTGATGTCTCTCCTAAGATACTTTAGATTTTTTTTTAGCACTTCATTATAAGAGGCACCAAAAATTCAAATTTAGCAGAATACTGGACATAAGTGTTGTCCTAGTTAATTTTGGCTCCAATTTTGAACTTTGTGCAAACTTAGCTCGATTTTCTGATTTGATTGAGGATAATTACAAGTTTAAAAATGACTTCTCTACCTCCTCGCCCTACCCCACCACCACCACCACCATATACACAATCCCCCTTCATCACAACCAGTCCAAATTCATCCTCCATATACACAACCACTACCACCACCACCAACTCTCCATTCTGATAATCCTTATCATCCTCCTTACCTTTTGGCCTGTTTTTAACTTTTACACACCTCCACAATAATTTTGGCCAACTTTTGGCCAGGTACCACAACCAACACTCCCTACAATACCTGTACCCAAGCTTCCTCTCCTGAAAACTCTTCACACCCCTCAACCTTTCAGTCCAAACCCACCGTTAATCCCTCACAGCCAACCAAGCCTCTACAGCCCAAGCCTTAACCACAATCAGGGGAGTTAGAGAGGTTTTCAGCTTTCTTTCGAATTGATTCTAAGGTTTTTTCCATAGCTTTTGATGGTGGTAGAATAGATTCTTATGCTATTCATGAACAACGAGGTAAGTTCCATGGCTCAATTAGGGTGGGTCGTTTAGGTTTTGATTGGATCATTACTTGTTTGGCAAATCTTAATTAGTGGAACTTTTCTAAACTTTTGGAGATTACCAGTAGATCTAACAAAGGTGGCTTATTTGTGGAAATCTCTGAATACCACAATGGTGCAAGACGGGGTTCCTTACGGGTCCCAGAGGGGACCAAGATAGGCGGTTGGGCTTTGTTTGGAAGGAGATTACATGAATATTTTTTGGGAAAGACTCCTCCAAACTAGAGAAAGAGGTGGTGGCTAGAGGTGATGAGTTTGAAAAAATAGCATACATGCAAAAGTCCCAAGTTTGGGAAAAAATAAATGGCCACGAAAATAAAGGGAGTGATTTACGTTTTGTGAAGCACTTTCCAAATATAACTGGCCAGTTTAATCAGTCTAGTCTTTAGGGGATTTGATTCTACCAAAAAGTCAATTTGTGCTAGTGTGTCAACAGCTAGCAGACTTGTACATGCAAGTCATCTGAAATGGACCCAGGCCCATTTTAGTTTAAAAATAACTATGGATTTTGTGGGTAAAGGTAAGCGAGCTGTTTCTTGGGGTAAAACACAACCCATTGTAAGTGAGCCTATTCAAACCCAACACTTAGCCACTTATGAGAAAGGGTCTGGCCAGTCCATTTGTGCCACTCTAAGTCAATCCCGTGTTGGCAATAGGTCTATTGACACGCGGTCTACTGTGTGGGTGACTGGGGAAGGGTCAAGGACACACGAGGAAGAGGAAGGGAGATCCCGAGCTCCGGCGAAGACTTGGGCTGCCCTCCTACCACTGCCGCCGACGCGAAGCCAAATGGGGAAAGGTTGGGGACATATGAGGAAGAGGGAGGGGAGTTCCAGAGCTTCGAAGAGGGACTGGGCTGCCCTCCCTTCACCGCCACAAAGCCCAATAACCGTGTTTCGGTGGCCAATTCTCTCATTGTAGGACTTGGTGTCCACGATACATCTGTGGAGGCAATTTTGAGCACCATCAGTGAACCGATCCACTCCCTTGATGTTGCCGAGCAAACCGTTGACCAAGGGGCTGGGTTATTGGTTGCCTTTTATCTTTTAGAGTTCGTTCGACGACAATTGAATATTCTGGGTGTCCAGATTTGGGTCAAAGCAAACTTTTGGTGGGTTCAAACTTGTTTATTCATGTATCTGATGTAGGTTGTGGTTTGATTGACTCTGATGTTCCTAGATTGATTTAGGATGATTCTTTGTCTTCGGATAAGGGTAAGGAAGCTTTCAATCCTGAGGTCATTGCACCTTTGGATTTGTAGGACCCAAATGGATTTCACGATCTCGTCACTTTGGAACATGTTTCAGATGGGTCTTCTATGGAGGAGGTATTGGAGCCTTTAGAATGGGTGAGAAGTATGATCAATTGTTGTTACTACTCATTGGGCAAGTAATATAACCAAAAAGGTATAAGGGAATTAAGAAATTTATTTTCTCCTATTAAATACGATGGGCATTCAGGTAGAAGTACTAGAGGCAGTTTGATATCATCTAGTTTGGGTTCTTCTCTTGGTCAATGAATTTAAAAAATTTGTCTTGAAATGTGAGGGGTTTGAATAATCCTCACAAGAGAGATGTTGTGAAGAATCTTTTAAGGGTGTGGAAGTGTGATATTGTTTGTATTCAAGAATCTAAACTAGACAGTGGACTGGGCGGCCTTAGATGCCCTGCATGCATCTAGGACTGTAATTTTGATGTGGGATAGAAGGGTTTTTGAGAAAGTTGATTCTATGGTTGGAAGCTTTTCAGTTTCAGTTTTATGAAAGGGAGTGTTAGATGGCTTTGCATGGATCTGTTCAGGGGTGTATGGACCAACTGACGAAAGCCTTAGGGATGCAATGTAGAAAAAACTGGACTCTATAAGATCACGATGGGCTAGGGCTTGATGTTTGTTGGTGATTTCAATGCTATCCGTTACCCGGTTGAGAGACTTGGTTGTAATTCTTTTAGTCCAACTATGTTTAAATTCTCGGATTTTATTTCGAAACATTCGTTAGTTGATTTGCCTTTGGTGGGGGGTGAATTAACTTCATTTTGAGATTCTAATATTCCTTCAATGTCCAAAATTGATAGAGTTTTGATGTCAGCTGATTGGGAGGAGCATTTCTTAGATGTGACTCAAAGGACTCTCCCTAGGGTGGTGTCGGATCACTGTCCTCTACTAGTGGAGGTAAATGGAATGTCAAGGGGGAAAAGTCCTTTCAGATTTGAAAATATGTGGCTAAAGGTGGAGGGTTTTGTGGATAAAGTTCGTCATTGGTGGAATGGTTATCTCTTTGTGGGACCTCCTAGTTATGTTCTAACTTATAAGTCGAAGACCCTTAAAGGGGATCTAAAGCATTGGAACAAGCATGTTTTTGGAGATGTAACTTCTAGAACTACGAGTCTACTAACTGAGCTTTTAGACATTGACATGAGAAGAGATGCACGTGTTGACTCAAGAGGACAGGGCTAGAAAGTTGGTGGTTAAATCTGAGATAGACTTTTTGGCTTCTTTGGTTGAGATTTCTTGGAGGTAGAAGTCCAAGGCTCTTTTTATTAAAGAAAGTGATAACAACGCACAGTTCTTTCATAGAATTGCCAATTCCCATAGGCGAACCAATTAGGTTAGGAGAGTGGAGGTGGATGGCATTCTTTTTGAGGATGAGTCAGATTTTACAAATCAAGTGGTGGTTTTTTATAAGAAATTATATCGGGAGCCAAAAGCTTGGAGGCCTACTATTGACAGGTTAGAGTTTGCTTGTCTAGACAAAACTGAGAGGTCTATGTTGGAAACGGAGTTTGAGAAAGAGGAGATTATTAAGGCTCTCCAAGAGGCGAAAGGCAATAAGGCCCCTAGGCCAAATGGGTTTACTATGGCCTTCTTTCAGAACTGCTGGAATGTTTTAGAAGGGGATGTCATGGCTTTTTTTTAAGGATTTTCACAGCCAGTGTATTTTTGAGAAATCTCTTAATGCCACTTTTCTATGTTTGATCCCCAAGAAGACTAATGCAGTCAATATTGAAGACTTTCGTCCTATTAGCCTTGTGGGTAGCCTTTATGAGCTTTTGGCTAAAGTGTTGGCTCATAGACTCTGAAGGGTATTGGATAAACTAATATTTGATTCTCATAATTCTTTTGTGAAAGGGAGACAAATTCTTGATTTGGTTCTAATGCTAATGAATGCTTAGATAGCAGGTTGAAGAGTGGCACTCCTGGTGTTATAATTAAGCTGGACATTGAGAAGGCTTATGATCATGTGAACTAGAATGCCTTATCTATCTTATAGAAATGATGGGCTTTGGGGCGAGATGGAGTAGTTGGATTAAGGCGTTTATCTCTATAGTTAAATTCTCAGTTCTCGTCAATGGGTCTCCTACGGGTTTTTTTTTGTAGTTCTCATGATATTCGTCAAGGGGATCCTTTGTCTCCACTTTATTCCTATTGATTATGGAAGTGTTGAGTAGATTGTTGAAGAGAACAAAAAATGTTTCAAGCGGGATCCCATAGACATGAGGTATCCATATCTCTCATCTTCTTTTTGCTGAAGATACTATTTTGTTCTGTGATGCTTCTAGGGAACAGTCATTATACATTCGAATGGTGCTTATCTTCTTTGAAGCTATTACGAGCTTGAAAGTTAATGTCGGCAAGAGTGAGATTGTTCCTGTTGGTGATGTTGGGAATTTGAACGGTTTGGCTTGTAATTTTTGCTGCAAGGTGGGTACTTTGCTTATGAGATATCTGGGCATGCCTCTTAGGACACATTATAAGGATTCATTGATTTGGAATCCTATTATAGAAAAGATGGATAAAAGGTTGCCTGGATGGAAACGACTTTACTTGTCAAAAGGGGGTAGGCTTACTTTGTTAAAAAGTACTCTATCGAGCCTTCCCACCTATTTTTTTATCTTTGTTTACTATCCCTCGGGCTGTGGCAGCTAAAATAGAAAGGATTCAAAGGAATTTCCTTTGAGGGGGCCTTAGAGGATGTCTTTAAATATCCTTTAATTGCTTGGGATAAGGTTTGTTTGCCAGTTGAATGTGCTGGTCTGGGGATCCAGAGGATTAGATGGTTTAACAAGGCATTGCTTGAGAAGTGGCTGTGGCGTTTTGGGAAAGAAAATAATGGATTATGGCATCAGGTTATAGCAACCAAATATGGTGAGGTGAAAGGAGGCTGGTGCACTAAAGGGGTAAGAGGTTCTCATGAGTGTAGGATGTAGAGGAGTATCAAGGAAGGAACAAAGAAGTTCTTTAGTCAGATTCTGTATAATGTGACGGAGGGTTTCCGTGTTAGTTTTTGGCATGACCCATGGTGTAGGCCTATTCCTTTGAAGGATCTCTTCCCTGCTATGTTTGTTTGCTCTCTATCTAAAGAAGCATGGGTCTTTGACTTGGTAGTATCTACTTTAGAAGGAGGTAGGAGCTGAATTTACTTTTCCATCATGATCCTCAGGATTGGGAGGCAGCCACTGTTTATTCCTTTTTTGAGCTTATTTATTCCTCCATGCCGAGAGGTGAGGGAGATGATCACTTGGTCTGGAGATTGACTACGTTTGGGGTATTTGATGTGCGCACTTTTTATAAGTTGTTATCTAGTCCTAACACTAATGCTTTTCCTTGGGAGTATATTTGGTGTGCAAAGGTGCCTAAGTGGGTGTTTTTCTTCTTATGGATATCAACTAATGACGGGATACTCATCATTAATAAACTTGTTAAAAGAGGTCAATCTCTGGCTAATAGGTACTGTTTATGCTGCTGTGATGGGGAATCAGTGGATCACCTTCTTCTTCATTGTAAGTTTTCTCACACCTTATGGTGTGAAACTTTTGCAGTGTTTGGGATCCAATGGGTAATGCCGAGGCCAGTCAGCTTTTTTTTCTTTATCTGGAGAAATTGGTTTGGAAAATATCGTTCAATCATTTGGAATATGGTCCCAACAATGTGGTTAGTCTAGCAGGAATGTAATGCCCATATTTTTGAAGACAAGGAGAAAACATTAGATCATTTAAAATCTCTCCTCTTTAGTACTCTATTTCTTTGGGCTCGAGTGTGGGGGTGTACAAACTGTACTTCTTTATCTGACTTCTTAGTCTCTATTTCTTTTAGATCTTGATTATATGGTTTTTGTTTTTTGTTTTTTGTTCAGAGTGTTCACCATCGTGAATAGTTCAATTTTTTCAATAAAAGTATTATTACCTATAAAAAATAAAATAAAAGCTATTTTTAAGCCACTTAATAATAAAAAAATTATCCTAATGATTTTTAATTCTTAATTTCAAGTTTCCCCTTTTTTTCACATTGAGGCAAGCTTAAAAATTACAAATTGCAGAATTTATCATGTAGGATTTTTCTGATTTTTTTTTTTTTTCATTAAATTGTTGTCTTAAAAATGATACCCATAAAATTTTGACGTGTAATTAATTTTAATTAATCCAATATAGAACTAATCAAAATTAATTAATCATGACCATATGGCTTACGCCCTAATATGTAAGAATGATCAACTGTTAAAACATGATGTGGTTTGATCTTTCAATAGGATGGTTCGATTGTCGTATTTCACACATCATTTTGATTATTGTGAACTCATGTATTTTACAATTGAATTTTTGAACAGTCCAAATGACGTTCTTACTCCTGAGTGTTTAAAACTTATGATTTCATCCTTGAGTGAGTGCTCCGTTGAAAAATGGGGTGTCCACTAGTCTCACTTTTATTTTGGCTAAAAATTGGCCACTCAAATGTTATCAAAAACCATTTTTTAAAAACAATTACCCCACGTTAATGAAAATTGATCACCAAAACCGTGCATATGACAATGCAAATACAGTAAAAAGAATGAAAAGTCACTATACCAGGAGAGGCAGCTTTTGGCTTTGGACTTTCCACATTATCGGATATACTAGCTAACCAATGAACATGATGTATTGGTGATTTCTTATTAAGAGTATCCTATTATACCTTAACTTGAATTTCCAAGATATAAGAATCATCAAAAGCATAGCTTATCATAATCATCATTGTAGGCACTACTATTTCATCATAGAAATGGGTAGGAGAAGTTATCTCCATAGTGATATTACCAGTCATCCACAATTTATAGCCCAATTTGTAGTCCCTTTGAACCTAGATCGTGGAATCTCTTGTTAGCTAGGTTAGGTTGCCATCTTGGCAAAGCCAAGGGATTTAAACGCATTCCCCTCAATGGGCAGTTTACTCTCTTTTTACTTTTTGTTAACGGTTTGCTATATTATCTTTCCACTTTATGTCGTCAATGGAAATAATTCAATTTGAGAGCAATACCTCATGATATTATGTCTACAATGAATATGTCAAGACTTACCATTATACATATAACTTTGTGCACTACAAATCGTTGATTAGCTATCGCAATGTATACAAATATGAGGCAAATGTTTTTGTCCACATTGACATATCCTCTAAGAAAGGACAACCACTTTTCTTCTCTCCTGCTTTATCCAAAGCAATAAAGTATAATTCCATTGTTGAACTAGCAATGCATATTTGTTTAGACGATTTCCAGGATACAATTGCACCACCAAGCGTAGAGATGTATCCGCTCGTGGATTTTATTTCCTTTGTATTGGATTATCCAGTTTGCATCACTACCCCTCTAGTACAAATGAACTTATCATGTAGTACAATCTATAGTTTAGGGTTTATCTTAAACATCATAGAAACCTAACTATTGCCTTCCAGTGGTCTTCCCATAGAAGTATTCTCTAACATCTACATGTATTCTCATCAGACTTTCATCAAATCTCCCGAATTTCTTGAATACTTTCTTAATATAATGTGATTTAGAGAAGAAAAGGCAATTAGATGTTCTAGTGATCTTTATTCCTAGTATCGCATTTGCAACACTTAAATCTTTAATGTTGAATTTACTAGTCAACATCCTTTTAGTAGCATAATGATGTCATAATAAGCATATAAACGTAGAGACAAACAATGATAGACATTTGTGGTATCCTTGACATTCACACATTTTTTTACTCATTAATTGAAAATTCATATCCTAGACATGCACACATTTTTTGCACATTAATTCTAAATCCATTTAAAATCACTGCATTGTCAAATTTCTCATGTCGTTGCTTTGGAACTCATTTTAATCCATATAAAGATTTAACAAGCCTACATCACTTCTTTCTCATCCAGATCTCCTTATACAGTTCACCACTCAAGAATGCAGTCTTAACATCTATTTGATGTATGTTTAGGTTATCAAAGTAATCCACACTTTCCTTTTGTTTGCAACCCTTTACAATAAATCTTGCCTTGTATTTGTTATAGACCCATCAACTATCAATTTCCTCTTGAATACCATTTATATCTTAAAGGCTTACAACCATGTGGAAGATCCACTAGTTCTCATATATGATTTTGTAAGACGAATTTAATTTCGCCATTTTTTTAATATAAAAAACTGGACATCGCTTCCTTCAAGTTTTGGGTTCATATTCTAAAAAGTTATAAAATCCAAACCTAACGATTTCGATGTATTTGTTCTCTTACTGTGTCTAGGTTTAACCTTATGCCTCTCTTCCATCAACTCTTAATCATAAGAGGTACCAGTCTGCCTCTCTTCCATCAACTCTTAATCATAAGAGGTACCAGTCGCAGACTTAAAATTTGTTTTAAGAGAGTATGGGAACTTACTAACATGAGTGTCGGGAGGAGTTATTTTAGTAAAATTTCACCTTTTTGACAAATTCATTACTTGCAAAACAGTCCATATATGAAACAAATATTTTGTAAAACAACCGTGAGGGAAAATACATCTCACAACTTCAACATGATCACAAAATGTTTGTAAGACAATACTATTTTTTTGTGAGAAATAACATCATAACCAAGGGAGTCAATATCGTACCGGAAGCTGTACCGGTTTGCCCAGCGGTACGGTATATTTCGGATACCGGTCAATATCGGTGTACCGTTTCGGATTTACCGCTATTTTTTATATTTATAAATAAATATATATATGTATGTGTGTGTATATATATTATAATAAATATAAAAGTTTACCATAAAACATTTCCTCAATTCAAAACTAATTATTCATAATTTTAGACTTTAGTATCAATTAAAAGAAAAAAAAAACACATACAATATAAAAAATAGAAAACTTAAAAGTTACCATTGCATACTAAGAAAACAAATAATACTAATAAGTTAATGCAAATAAGTTAGCATTCTACCCTAACAAAAATTCAAAAATTACAAAACTTAAAAAAAAAAAAAAAAAAAAAAAAAAAAAAAAAAAAAAAAAAAAAAAAAAAAAACTTTTTCCTGTACGAGGTACCGGCCGGTATTGCCCGGAATTGGCCGGTATGGCGGTACATGGCCGGTACGGCCGGTATTTAAACCGGTATGAAACGTTAATGTTTCGATACCGGTATGCAACCGGTACGGCCGGTACCGGTACAGTATCGACTTCCTTGATCATAACATATCAAACACAATCACATAGAACCACTCCCTAGGCCTTCCTACTTGGGGTCTTAGTCTCACTGAGTTGTGCAGTCCTTTCTTTGGGATTGGGTCCCCTTCTTTAGGGCTAGTGGCGACTCTAGGAAATTTTTCTAGGATAGTCACTAATTAATTTAAATTATACAGTACCTAATAAAAAATAAAAAATAAAAAACTTGAATATATCAACACCACACAAAAAACACACAAATATATGAAGTTTACAATTTTCTTCTACTAATAAAATGAAAAGGCAAAAATGGATTCATGAGGGATAAAGTGAGACGAGTAATAAAGTCAGAGAAAGTCTAAAATGGTGATAGATAAGCGAAAAATAGAGAAGTTGAGAGAGAGAGAGAGAGAGAGAGAGAGAGGGCAACTGATGATACTTGCTGCAACTACAAGCCAAAATGCCACAATATCTCTCTTGGTAGCGTTTTTAAGAAAAATGAAATTAAAGATATTTTTATGAAATAGGTTGAACAAGTTACAAATTCAAATGAATAAAGATTTTCTGTTTCTTGTTTTTCAATGAGTTTTTTGTTGAATAATTTGTTCATTTGTTGTTGTTTGGCTCAGTCTTGTTTTTGTTTGGGCTATTTTGTTGTTATTTGAGCTAATTTTTATTGTTGTTATTTGGGCTTTTATTTTTTTATTTTTGTTTAAAGGGTTAAGGATTATGTTTGGGGGCCAAGATTTTTTGGAGTAATTCCATCCACTACATTTTAACAAAACAGGTTAGTTTAGTGTGTGTGTGTGTGTGTGTGTGTGTGTGTGTGTGTGTATCACAAGTAAAACTTTTGTAGTTTTCAACTGTGTGTGTGTATTGCAAGTAAAACTTCTGTATTTTTCAAATGTGTGTGTGTGTGTTTCAAGTAAAACTTTTGAATATTTCAAGTCAATGTGTTCTTGTGAACACCGTGACTATAATGTAGAGCTGCCACTGTTGGGGCGGCTCCCTCTTTGGAACCCAAAGTTGGTCAAGGTCCCTCTTGGAACTGCAACCGGTAAGCTCCCTCTTTAGAGCTACCAAAGGTGCACTGTCCCCTCTTTAGAAATAACTATGCTACCATGCTTATAATCACAACTTGCCTAAGGATTTTAAGATCAATTCTCACGGTGATATGAAAGTGTCATGATATCAACGTGTTTTGCAAGTGTTATACTAAATCTTACTTAAAATATTTAGTATAACACTTGCAAAACACATACTTTGATATCCTGACTCTTTCATATCTTTGCAAGTAAAACAACTTGTATCAAATCATAAAGCATCAAGAGTACATGAACAGTAAGTTCTCCAAGATAGTCTCATTGTAATAGTTTGCAAAGTATCCATAATCAACTTTATCAAAACATCATTAGTAAAATCAATCTCAAGGAAAATCCTAGGCAACTTAAACCATGAAATTTTAGAAAAAATCATTCACTTGAAATGTCTCATCTTCACGTGCATATTCATATAAACTTTAGCTTGTCCCACGATATTTGTAAACAAAACAAGTACTCAAGGTTTTCTTGTCATATCCATTAAAAATACTCAAGGAGTAAGAAAGTACTAGTATATGTAAATATATCATTCTTAAATCCTGACAACAGGTTTAATAGCCAGAATCACTTTTAGGAAAACCCCCCAAAATAGTAAATACCACTTACCTTAAGTGTCCTGCAAAATCAACAACTGTGTGTTCCAAAAGTTACTAGCTAGAACCTATAAGGTCTAATTCAAAGGTACATCAACATACATGACAAAGAATTGTAATATTAACTACTATCATGAAATAGGGTGCCAGTAACTAAAAGCACCCTAGTGCTGATTTTTCTGCTATAAATGAGGATCAAGTTATTCCATACCTCTCGTGGTCCTAATTACATTATTATGCTAGTTCCTCCCATTTCCTTCTATCCCTATTTCTTTAACAAATCCAAACAACTAATTGTACTCCAAAATTCACCACTAATAAGTCTTGATTTCACAATCCCATCTCAAGACTTCTCAAAACCAAGCCATTTACATAAAAAATTAACCAGTTTGACTACAAGAGAAATCGCATAACCAGCCCAAGGCTGGCTGGTCAGTGCTTAAACAGCCCATCTAGTCTCACATCTTATATTCAGTTGACAAGTCCAATTACATAACAAGATAAGGTACCTAAGGTTGTGTTTGAATGGCAATATTTGGAGTTGGATTTGGATTTGAAATCCATTGATTTAAAATGCCTTGATTTGAAATCCCTTGATTTTAAAATTCCTTGTTTGGGTCTTTTTAAACAAAGAATGATTTGAAATTCATCATTTGAAATTTCATTGTTTGGATATCTAAATTTGGATTTGGATTTGGATTTAAGATCAATAAAATATATTTTATAATTATTATTTTTCTTAATCCTTCCAAATTTTAATTTTTAGTCACATTTTTAATAAATACACAAGGTAATTTTGATAATTCAATTGACAAGATAATGAAAAAATATCTTTAGTTCTAGACAACTAAAAAAATATCTTGCCGACTATTGACAATTAATTTTTATATCAACTAGAGAGGAAACCCCAATGCATGGATTTCTTCACAACATTCAAAATCTCAAACTAAAAAATTATTCTAAAGTTCATAACAACTAAAAAGTTATACATCAAGAGAGACAAAATACCCAAAATATGTGTATTGTCTTCCCATTTCTATTATGTTTTTCAAATAATGCAAAATTTAAAATAAGAAAATTATACATATATAAATATAAATATAAATATAAAGTCTCTAATAACACGACGATACTGAGATTGATATTCCTCAAACATTTTCTTTGCTAAAACAAAGGCTGTCCACTTTTTCATTGAATGGACATATCTCTTCCATCGTTGGTCATTTTTGTCTCTGCTTATTTTTCAAAATACAAACAATAAGAATCTATAACTAATAAAAAGGTTATCAAAGAAAATCCATGAAATCACACCAAACAAATCAATATAATTGCAACTACAAATATGAATAACAAATAATTAACACAAATAAAGGTAAGCAGCCCAGTAAATACAAGAGTAACACCTGGTTATATTTAAAAAGAGCTAGCTTCTAAAATTCAGAAGTAATAGGAAATCCAGTAAAGTCAGCATTCTTTCCAGTAAGTTCTAATAAAATCTTCTCCACCAGTCCACCTATAGTCAAATGAAAGGCTGAAGCATCCCATCTTTCCAGTGTATTAATTATAGTGTTTGATGGCTTTTTAAAGAATATAAAGCACAATTAAATCACAATATGGTGTTCTACATGTCAGTAACTCCTTTCTTTATGTAAACTAGCAGGGGTTACAATGCTCATGATTGAATTCATGCATAAGATGTCTCACTAGGCAGAAGCATTGTTGTACAGTTATTTAAATATTTATCATGTAAATGCAAGAACATAATATAAGACTCACAAGTCTCTTTGCTTAACCAAAGAGAGTTGAATTTGAAATCCTTTAACAAAAACCAATGGACAAAAATACATACCAATATGAACAGCTTCATTGTAGAAAATGAAAGAGAAAGCTTGGGGAAATTATATCTTCTCTTTGACGGTAGTCAACTTAGTCAACTATAGAGAATTTTCCCAGAAACAGATTCTCAGAAAGAAAGGCAGAACTAATTAGTAATTAAACGAAAGCCATCTGAAAGCAACAAGTACCATTGATATTGCTTCATAGCAAAGTGTCAAAAAAAGTCCGACTGTGCTTTAGGAATTCAACCACAGGAAACACAACTGGAGGCACACATTGCAAACTGTATATTACTTGTTATGAAATGCAATGAAAAAATTAGTTCCCAATTTCTCTTGGACTTGGATTTTTTCCTTGTAATGTATGTACATCAAAGTAGCTCAAAATCTCAGACTAAAAACTCATGTATTAAAATACATAGCTCACAGAGGCATTTCATCAAACAGTTCATTGCATTTCAATTATACCAACTTTGAACTCTAAAAAAGATAAAATCTCCAACAATTTCTTAACAAAACTAAACCAGCCCATGCTTACCAGTAGATACAGACCGACATAGAAAAATCCAAACGAAAACCACACAACCCAAATACAAACAAAATCAAAAAGAGATACAGAAAATCCACAAAGAAGTCCAAAAAAAAAAAAACAAGACCCACAAATAAACCCAAAATCCCGTTGATATTTTGTTGAAGCAAATTTGGAATTGAAGGAGGAGAGAGATGGACAGGCTAAGAAGACGAGAGGGTTAGTGCGAACTTAGAGAGACAAACCTGAACACCATGGTGATTGTAGCTTCAACGTTGTTGTCACAGCTTGAGGCAGAGAAGACGTGAGCTTTGCGTGAGAGGATTTCAAATTCCACCGTGAATGAGGGTATTGGAAATCCATGGATTTGAGCCTATCAAATTCTGGTTGGATTTGGGACCAAATCCAAATCCATTTCTTTTAACTTACCCAAACAAAGGATTTGGATTTGGGCCCCTCAAATCCAAATCCAAATCCAAATCCCAGGAATCCAAACAGACCATTAGTTGATTTACACAATCATAATTTCGAACCAATCACACCTTCTCCTCAGTTACAATACCACACACACACACACACACACACACACCACACCCCTTACCCATAATATATTGTATAGAATTCAGCCCTTATCATGAGCAACCCACAGTAGATAATTGTAATTCCTAGAGAAATTGTAAATCTGAATTTAAAATCAGCCCCGCGTGTTTAATATGCTGAAAGCCTCAAATACATAATTCCCATATCTTATCTTATAATTAAGTGCTAAGGAAAGTGGATTTTCTCATCTCCATAAATCTATGAACATCACCCAACTGAAAACTATTCTAAATCAAAGATGCCCAACAGACTAACATTCTAAGAAGCACGGGTGCGTTTCGGGACTCGGGTGCGGGTGCGGGTGCGGGTGCGGGACTCGGCAATTTTTGAAAAAGGTGGGTGCGGGTGCGGCGGGACTCGGCGATTAAAAAATTATTAAAAATATTTTTATTTATATTTTTAATATATTGCTAAGCATACTTTTTCACATTATATAAACATATACCATACTTTTTCACATTATATATAAAAATATACCAAATTTAATAACTAAAACATGATGTTTGAATGGTTGTGTGGCTGAGTGGCTGTGTGAAGACCTTAGAGTGGCTGGCTACAGCACAGAGAAGAGAGAAAGAGGCGATGGAGATGGAGTGAGGAGGCTGTGTTGGAGTGCTTGGACGAAGTGTGAGGGAGTGAGGGATTTTGAGGTATTAGGGTAAGTAAAACGGTGCGTTCTGCACCTTTTTTTTTTTTTTTTTTTTTAAATTTCGGCCTGAACCGGCCGTTTCGGCCTGAACCGGCCGTTTCGGCCGATACGGCCGATACACGGCCGATACACGGCCGATTCAAGGCCGATACGGCCCGAATCGGGTCGAATCGGGCCGAATCGCGCCGCGTCGGCCCGTGTCGGCTTTGCCACGTGGCCCGACGCGGCCCGACGCGTGTCGGACGCGCGGTCAGCGGCGTCCGACGCGCGTCGCCGCGTCGGGCCGCGTCCGACGCCGGTGCGTTGGCTCTGATGCCGCACCCGTGCCTTCCAGCTAACATTCGATTCCTTTGACTTACTCCAACGGAATTAACATCAAATGATTTCTAACTTGCCCAATGGTACTAACGTGAATGCGAAAATGAAATAGCAAGGAGGCTTCAATTAACTCACCTCAATGCGTCGACCTTTTTTGTTTCTCCAAGATTCAACTATGCCTTAGGCTGGGTCACAGGTCGAATATATAAATTCTGAAGTGAGGGAGATTGAATATAGAGTGAGGGTAGAACAAATATGGTGCCAACTGCGTCCAAATCAGCTTCCTCCAGCTACAGGGTAAAGGCAAAAAAGGGAAAACAATGGTGACAACGAGTAGAGGAAAAAGTGAAATTCGCTAATCTCACTCGCACCTCCTTCTCTATTAGCCCGCCAAAATATTTTCCCACCTTATGTATTTGCCCCATTGGGCTTGGAGCCACGTAAATATACAACATTCGGCTTCAGAAATTTTTTTTTTTTTTTTTTGGGTCACTGTACACTAGGCTTCTTAACACATTCATAAAATTTTAATTTTCCGTTAGGGTGTACATCACTAAATATGGATAATTTGATTAAAAACAATTAAAGCACGGGTGTAATGTAACATCTTCCCCCTTTAAAGAAATTTTTTTTTTCTTCAGATTGTATGCACCTTGATCATTGAATAACTCCAAGTAATTTGACCATATTCCTACTTCACGCTTCCAAAATGCCTCTTCCTCCGTGTCATTTTCAGAAGAACCTTAATTGGTACTCTATCTGTCCCAAATTGTCAATTCTATTTAAAATATTTGCCAGTTAACAATGTACAAATTTCTATAATTAACCTAATTAGGTTAGAGGATATCTAAAAGCATTGGTTTAATGAATATCTTTAGAAATTTTTTTATGAAAAAATAAAAATAATTAATTATTTTAACATAGCATTTTATATTTTCAATGAAAATTGTGTCAAAACTTTCTTAAAATTATTTTATTAACAATTACCTTAAGGGCACCCATTAACATTATTCTTAATTTAAACTATAAAAAAAGAATAACATTGACTTTCTAAATAAAGCAAAGGGGGTAAGATAGGAATTTTATTTATTAATTTTAGAAATAGCACTTCATTTGGGAAGTTCCAAAATGAAATAGAGAGCCAACAATTTGGGACAAATAAAATATATTCTTGGTGCATAACATATGATCCCTATAGTATAAAATTCAATTTCGAACTTCCTCTCATACATCAAGTCATCTTTAATCTGGAGTAGCTCATAGTTCAAAACTTTGGAAGTATCGATGATATACTTCCTTACCATGGGTACAAAAAAATGAAATTTACATTATGAACTCCCGCTAGTGCAAGTAATGAGGCTAACCTATAGGCAAGTAAATCAATGCACTCTAAAATCTCAAATGGTCCCACATATCTAGGGTTCAACTTGCCCTTTTTTCTTAAACCTCTTGGCTCCTTCCATTGAAGCAACTTTCAAAATATATCATATGCTCAACTTCAAATTCTAAATCTTTCCTCCCATTTGAGCAATTGCATCAATCATTGTAAAATACAAAAAGTGATAAAAATTTACACAATATGGCACAAAAAACACCAGCATCAATCTTTTTAAACCTTTGTAAATATACAAAGATGCTATAGTACCCAATATTTTATTAATTTCTCTCTTTTTCTCTCTCTTCTTTGTTTGTGCCTATCCCTAGTTTGCTGCAAATCTACCCAACACTGCCCAGCCACCACCCAATCAGCACCACCGCAACCCATGATATTCCAATCCCAAAATCAACCAAAAACAAAAGAAAAATCAAACCAAAAACAATACAAACCCAAATTCAAACCTTCAACAGAAAACTCAACAACTTAAAACCAAAAACCAAAATTTCAACAAAAAACCCATCAACCCAAACCCAAAATCAAACCCAAATCGAAGCCGCCGTTGTTGCCACTACCATGGAGAGCTTGCTACTTTCTCTGCTCATAGAGAGCTTATTGCTGCCATGAAAGAGAAAGTGTGAGAGTTGAGAGAAACAACAACTTGAGAGCTATGCAAGGGAAAAGATAAAAGAAGAAGAAGAAGATGAAGAGAAAAGACCATGATGAGAGGAAATAGAGAAAAGATGGGGGTGGTCAGGTTTTATGTTGTGGGGGGTTAAAAGTAAGTGGGAAAGGAAGCTTCCTAGTTTGTGAATATCTCAACAATTGTTTTTTTTTTTTTTTTTTTTTTTTTTTTTTTTGTAAAGAGGAATATGCATTAAAACTAAGAAGAAAATAAAGGTTCAGGGCAAAGCGTGTTAGAGTACAACCCTTGGCTATTATCCACAAACACATTCAAAAGGTCCACAGGCAGACTAGACAACAAAATAAAATCTGAAACTTGTGAACATCCTAAATTAGCTAAGTGATCCGTACAGCTATTAGCCTCGCGATAGACGTGTCTAATGCGATATTGGAAAGCTGGTAACCAACTGCCTGCAATCATCAAAGAGGGCAAAAACAATAGAGTTAGAGTAGGTTAGGTTAGTAAATGCATCAACTATGGCTTTAGCATTTGGTTCTACAATAATAGCAATTAAATTCAACTACTGGCATAACAACAACCCATCCCTGAGTGTCCAAAGCTCAGCTAGGAAACTATCTACTTTCCTAATTTTCTTGGCAAAACCCACAACCCAATTCCCTGCGTCATCTCTTGACAGACCCCCTCCCCTTGTTATACCCAGCGAAGAATTGGAGGCTCTGTCTATGTTGAGTTTTATCCATCCCGAATCAAGCTTTTCCCAACTAACCTTCCTAGTGATCATGTTTTTGGGATTCTTAAATCGGTCAACATAGTGAAAAGAATTATGTCGCTTTCCTGAAAATTTCCTTTGAAATTCTCGGGTTGGGACTTTTGTTCTTGAACACTACTTGGTTTCACTGATTCCTTATTAACCAGATAACAAAAAGGAACATGATGTCCTAGGAAGGGGCTTTAGCTAACTGCCCTCTCTTGTGGCTACCATTTGTCACAAGCCACTCCCTGATGTCTTGGGAAAAGAAGGTGTTGTTTGCGATTTGGATACCCAGTTGAAACCAGATATTTTTTATCACATAGTAGTCACGAAGTGCATGGGCAATCATTTCCACCTCTCTGTGGCACAAAGGACAGGCGGTGTTTGGTGCTATACCTCTCCTTGCAAAGCAATCTTTTGATAGGCCAAAAATGTATTGACCCCTTGTAATGAATTAACCAATTAATTTAGCCAAGTTAATTAATTCATTCGATTAACATGCAATAGCGTGGTAGCACAAACAAATCATCAACTAAGTTAATATGCAGCGAAAAATAAAGTTGACACGGTGATTTGTTTACGAATGGGGAAAACCTCCAAGAAAAAAACCCCACAGGGTGAATTTAAAGTCACCACTCCCAAGAATCCACTATTATCACAACAAGCGGTTACAAGTAAAGGAATCCTAGTACCTTATACCAACCTACAGTTGAACCCTTACCCCAATACCTAACCGGACTTGTTCTGTAATGACAATCTCTCTTTTTAATGCATGGCTCCCAGTACATGACTAACCAATCGATGCACGGATCCAAGTACATAACTAACCATCAACTTAAGAAGGATGTTGGTAGCAAAGTTCTTCAGTTCATCACACAATGAAGATCACGAAGTTTCTTGGTTACAAAACCCTATGGCATACAAACACAACAGCTTCTTGAAGAGGAAGATGAACTAAGGCATATGTCTCCGGTCACAATATGCTTGTGAAAAACTTTTGCATTGAGTTGCATCAGCTGTGACGGCCCTTAAAATAATCCTTATATATGTTTAGGGTTATGAGAAAAGAAAGCCTAAACAAATACACATGGATTGGAGTGAAATCATAACTGAAAATCTAATTTTCGTGAATCTCGATGGTTAGGTTATCTATCGAGAGCTGTCGAGCATCGAGCTGAAGATCCCTTTTAAACCTCAATAGATACTATTTGTCGAGTTAGTTGTCCAGCTTTAAAATCCAACACTTCTTCACTTAATTCTTGGACAGATTTGCATGGCTTTAACACTTGAACTTGAAACCTTGTTTCTTGAAGTATTAAACACATAATAGATCTACCCAATTACAAGTAAAGTGCGTTTTGTCAAAAGATTAGCCAATTCTAAATGACATATGTTCCTAACATGATTCACATATGTCCAAACATCTTTTACTCTAATACTACTGTGCATACACTTCCAAATAAACATTTGAATTTTTGGAAGGGTGTGAAGCTTCCAAATCCACCTCCTAGGGAAGGAGTGTGCCTCCGAAGGGCTTATGGCTAGAGTGTATACTCTTTTCAAATCAAAGGCACCTCATGACGTTAGTTTCCAAGCCAATTTATCATCACCTCTCACAATAACAAGAGTAGGGATTCCTTGTATTTCAACTTTAATATTAAAGGAAAGCTCAAAAAGAATAAGGGACCAATCCTAACCACCAAAGCCAACAACATCTTTAACCTTCAGGCCTAACGAATCTTGGAGAATAAGGCTGTGAATAACTTGCCTGATAGGCCCCAAATTGGTCCAGCAATCAAACTAGAAATTTAGGTTGCTCTCTTTTTCTGGAATCCACTTCACACCCATCTTAAAAGTAGTTTCACCTCTTTTTAACCCTTTCCATGTGGAGGAGGAAGGCAACCTGGCTTCATTAGTGGAGCTAGTTCTTCACCTGGTGCAATATTTCTTCTTTGGGACCCTAACCCATAGTGCATCATTTTCCTCATGAAATCTCCAATGAAGTTTAGCAAGTAAGGCCATGTCCCTACCCCTCGCCATTTGAAGAGCCAATCCTCCTAAATCTTTTGGCATGGTCACTTTACCCTAGTTTACCCAGTGCATTTTTTTCCTACTGTTAGATGAACCCTACAAGAAATTCCTGTTAACTCTGTCAATGCCATCAAGAATTTTGTTGGGTAGATAGGTATTCTGCATGACATGTGTTAGGATGGTGGAGGAAGAGGCTTGAATAAGCACTGTCCTTCCAACCATAGACAACAGATTAGCCTTCCACCCTGCCAACTTCAGCTTCACTCTATCAAGAACAAAATCAAAATCATGACTACTGACTCTTAAGTGCTTTAAGGGAAATCCCAGGTATTTTCTGAGGTTGGAGGTCACCTAAAACCCAAGTATGTTCGAGAGCCTTTCTCTTTGCTCGGGGTCAACATTAGGCGAGAAAAAAAATCTAGGATTTTGCTTTACTGACGGATTGACCAGAATTAATACAAAATTCATGGAGGACTTCCTTAATTGCTAAACAATTCTTGGTATCCACTCTAACAAATAGAATTAGGTCATCAGCAAAAATGGTGGGAAAACATTGATCCGTCTCTAGAATCTTTAACTTTCAACCAAAGTTTCGCTATGCATTTTCCTTCAATTAGATGACCCAAGTACTCCATGCAAATAATAAACAGATAGGGGGACAGTAGGTCTCCTTGCCTGATACCCCTAGATGGCCAAAAAGCTTTGAGGCAGCCACCGTTAAATAGAAAGGAGGTAGAAACTGAGGACGCATAGCTCATGACAAGCTCAATTAAGTTGTCAGGAAAATTGAATTTAACCAGCATTTCCCTAATAAAGCACCACTCAAGCTTATTGTATGCCTTCTTAATATCTATCTTTATGGCCATCCATCCATTCCTCCCTTTAGCTTTGCCTATTATGTGGACTAGCTCCTAAGCAATGATGGTGTTATCAACTCCTCTTCTTCCTGTAATGAAGGCAGCTGGTAGGGAGATATTACGCTGTCCAAGTGTGGTGTTATCCTTGCCACAATGACCTTGGTAATGATTTTGTAGACCGAGTTATAGAGACTAATGGGTTTGTAATTCCCAGAAGATTCTGGTCCTTGGATTTTTGGGATAAGGACGATATGTGTTTTGTTAAGATACTCTAGAACCTTTTTCTCAACAAAAGCCTTCATTACTTCTTCCTTGACCGAATTCCCTACTGTAAGCCAAAATCTCTAAAAGAAACTGGCATGTAATTCATCTAGACCTGGGGCCTTATAAGGTTTCATAGACTAGACCGCTTCCTTAATTTCTTCAGTAGAGACCATCATGGCAAGACTATTTTTTGCTTCTTCTGAGAGCTAAACTTTCCAATGTGGGTCTTGTCTAGTGGCCCATGGAGCTTCGGTATGGGAGGTTGTGTATAGGGAGATAAAAGCATTCCTGAAAAACTCCATGACCTCCCTCTCTTTCGTGATCAAATACCCCACATCATTCTTGATCGAGGCAATATGATTCCTCTTTTTTCTAGCAAGCGCTGAAACATGATAAAAGGAAGTGTTGCAGTCTCCTTGAATCATCTAGTTGACCCTTGATTTCAAGTCCCAGAGATCATGCTTCTGATCCAAAACTAATTCGAGCTCAAGATGAAGTTGGTTCTATAAGTTGATGAGAGAGATATTAGGATTGATGAACATTACTCATTGGACTCCATATAGTCTGGCCATTACTCTCTTCTTCTTAGCATGGATGTTACCAAAGTTGTTCTTGTTCCATATAGACACATCCTTGATGAAGGTAATTGAGCTAAATTCCTACGCTTTACTCCATGCATTGACAACAACCTTGGGGAAGGACAAGTCCGATAGCCAAAAACTCTGGAATTTGATTGGGCTGGAGAGTCGTACCGCCCTTGTTGGAAAAGCTTCCAAAAGAACCAAGCAATGGTTAGGGTGGCATTTAGGGAGGTGGGTGACTTTAGCATCCGGATACAAAATGCATCATTTTGGATTCATGAAAAATCAGTCAATCCTTTCAAGAATGAGAGTATTGATATCCCTTTTATTGGTCCAAGTAAACCTTGGCCTGGCAAAACCTATGTTAACCATGTTACATCTATCCAAACAATCTTTGAAAAGCAGAGAGTAACTAGTGCTCACACCTCTCCCCATAAATTTATCCCCATCAACTAGAGGTTCATTAAAATCCCCAGCCAAGATCCAGGGCTTGTTGTGTAAATCTGCAACTTTTGTTAGATTATCCCATAAAATACGCCTCTCCTCACTCCTAGGACCACCATACACAACAAAAAAAAATTAAAGCAAGGTTAGAGGATCGTACCTTAACCTCCATATGAATTTCTTTCTCAGTGTTTGCAAATGGTTCTATCTCCATCTTATCTGAGTTCCATAGTAGCCAAAGTCCTCCTGCATACACGATCGTGTCTGTGTGGATGGCACCGTCGAAAGGCAGCCTATCTGTTATCTCCCTGGCTCTCTCACCGCTAAGATTGGTTTCCATAACCACAAGAATGGCTAGATCGTGGTTTTGAGCAAGCTCTCTGATGTGACTCTGAATATTAGGCTTCAAAGCGCCCCTACTATTCCAGATAATAATATTTATGATAAATTGTTGATTGGGGGTGGGGCACTCATCAAAAGAAGGGAGCAACTCTGCTTTTGTCATCAAATTCCATCCGATCTTCGCCATCATTTCCTTCGATTGACCTATGCTCGGAATGAGTGTTAGACAATGTTCGAGCACACCCATCTCCAGTTCCTGTGCTATTGAGTTTAAGTTGAACTCCAAGGTAAACTTGAAAACTTGGATTACCTTGGTGGTGTGATGATTCCTTAATATGGTTGTGGTGATTGGTTGAACTTCGAGCATCCTTTTCTCAGTCAACATTTTGGCTAGGTTCATCTCGCACAGGATCAGTGCTGGTGAGATTTGGTGGAGCACTTTCCATCCCAACCTTCGCTCTTCCTTTAGTGACAGCCCATCCGTTGCAAACTGCCACCATATGTTCGGCATCAGGCCCTAGATCAGATCTGTGAGTGGGAGTGAGCCTGTCCTTATGCTGTCCTCCGTTAGAGGGAATATGTGCTTCCAGGATTTCTTTAGCTTGTGGTTGAACCATCTCATCACGCAGGTGAGGTTCACACTTATCTCAATGATGATGATCTCCAGTACCTCTATCACCTCCCCTTCGAGGTTTATGGCCCACCTCGGTTGTGGCAAAGGTCAGGAACTCGAAGGTTGGACATGAGATGGATTTAGGTTCATGGTTGCTGGAAGGGGTGAGGCTAAAAGAGGAACTTAGTATTTGAGCAATAACAGCGAGCTTAGGATTAACACCTAAGAACATGCCCCTAACAGAATCTCTGGACTTGACTTCATGGGCTAAGGAACCTTCAGACGTATGTCTCGGACATTTTAAAGTCTCCAGAGTCCCATTTTACTTGTCGTAGCCCATAATAAAAGGCCTATTGGGATCTACTAGCCCAAAAACTCCTTGAAGGACCACTACTTTCAAACTTCAACATGTGGATGGGTCCTTCACATGAGTGGGAGAGCACCAACCTCCAGGATGATTTTATAGGTCCTTCAGAGCTGACATCTTTGTCACCTTGTGACCATTCCTTTTCCTGGACACTACCATCCAGTGACCGTACTGTCCCTCTGCCTCCTTCACGCCACTCTCTGTAGGCGTGGCACTATCAGAATCAAAACGGCATGCTTCATGCATTATGCGTGAGTTGTTAATCGGGTTACCTTGATTCATCTCTTTCGGCAACATTGGCTCTTTGCCTTTCCAGATTGTAAATGGGCAAGCATCCTTCCGATGGCCAACACGACCACATGAAAAATAGAGTTTCTGTATACCCTCGTACACCACCAATTGTTCAAACCAACCAATGAGGATAGTATTGACTAGGAATGACAATGGACCGGGTTTAGGCTGGGTTTTTTCATAGTCGAACCTGGCCCATTTAATAAACTGATATTTTTATACCCTGCCCAGACCTGCCCTGTCGAGCCCCGTGGGCCCCGTTTAGCCCTGCCAGATTTGGGCCCAATCTGCAACCAAACCAAAAAAAGAAAAGAATTGAAGCCCAAATTCATTTTTGACTAGATTCAAGCCCATATAACGTGGCCAAAATGCCAAATCAGTCCAAATCATAGGCTATTAATCATAAATCAATAAAATCACCTGTTAATTATAAATTTATAAATCAATAAATCATAGCTAATATCATAAATCAATAAATCACATGTTAATTATAAATCTATAAATCAATAAATCATAGCTAAGATTATAAATTAATAAATCAACTAGCTAAGATAACCATTTAATCACAAATCAATAAATCATAGCTAAAATCACCTGGTAAAAATAAAATAAGTCCAACAAGTCCAAGAAATAAGTATCACAAGTTCAACAAGCCCAAGAAGTTAATCTAACAAGTCTAAGAAATTAAAAAGCTACTAAATTAATACAAAAAGTCTAATCCTCCATAGCTATGACATAACTCTCATCCTCTTCATTAGGCTCCCTATCATCAAGAATTCATTGAAGTGTACAATCTCCTAACATAGTTGAAGAACCTACAACAACAATGAATTATAAAATGGAATAAACTTCATCAAATTATAACTAGCAAATATAAAAATACAATTTTGATTTCATTTTATAAATACAAATCAGTCAATTGCTAACCTTTGATTTCACCCCATAACCAATTTTGAACACACATCATTGCCTCTATAGTCTTCGGATGAAGCTTACTACGGTATGGACTTAACAGTCTCCCACTAGTGCTAAAGGCAAATTCTGAAGCAACAGTCTCCCACCATGCCAAAATATCAAAGTCTTCACTCCTCTTCAACACTCTATCATCAATGAAATTATCAAATTCTATTCTAGCACTCCGATGTTTCTTTGAACTATTGTTCACAAACAAATCAAAAGATGACATTGCCTCACTCAACCTACATTTCATTTGTGCCACATAATTTGAAGTACTTGCAGGCATATGAGAACTTCATTTATTATCTACAGGGGACTCATCTATATCTCCGTACTCGTTAAGCAAACCATAACAAAGATTCTTAATTTTTTCAATCTCCAAATCAGAATTATTATCATAAATGTTAGGATAATAAAACTCCAACAACTTCATCTTATATCTTGGATCTAAGATAGCAGCAACAACCATAACAATGTTAACATTAGCCCAATAAGAATTAAATTTAGAAAGCATACTTTCTGCCACCCTACTTATCATCTCATTTGAAGACAAACTCCATTCATTCAATGCTATTTTCAACTCACACACCAAAGTAAAATACAAATTAGTTATGAGATACTTACGACCAAAGAAAAACTCAGTCACACTAGAAAAAAAACTCCAACCTCCCACAAATATCTTTGGCTACCTCCCAACCATAATCATGTGACAAACAAGTATAAGATGCTTCACATTTAGCCAAACAAGAGAAAACATCTTTATAAATCAATGTAGTAGAAAGTATTAAATAAGTTGAATTCCAATGTGTCTTACAATCTAAGGCCAACTCTATAGTGCATTGAACATGCAATTAATGTGCATTTTCATCAAATTTCTGCCTCCTTTTTGGTCAACCAGTCCAATAAATCACACTATCACGAATTCTTTTAATACCATCACCAATAAAAGACAACCCATCTTGAACAATTAAATTCGAAATATATGCAGTACATCTCATATGCAACATGGATCCACTCAACATAAGAGTACTAGTATCAAGCTTGTTCAAGAGAAATTTTATCATGGCATCATTAGTACTACAATTATCAATAGTTATTGTGGACAACTTCCTATCAATGTTTCACTCTAAAAAACAATCAACAAGGATTTCAACAAGGACATGTGTGTAGAGAAGGAACATAAACAAACCTAGAAAAATAATAGGAATAATTATAACATAACTCAATAAACATTCAATTTAACATAAAGTCTAAACATTCAATTTAACATAACTCAATAAAAATTCTAAACATAAAGTCTTTGACATTCAATTTAACCCAATATCATAAACTCAATTCATATGGTTTAATAGAATTAACATTCATAGATCAACAAATTACCTTAAAACCCGACTTTACAATGTCCAAGTGTGATCGATAAAGTGAGTGGTAATGACTATGAATCCTCTCTTTTTGTTACTCAAAGTCCACATATTAGTTGTAATTGCCATCCTACTTTCATTCTTGTCCGTCATCTTTAAAGCTTTCTCCCTCTCATTATCATAAATATTAAGAATGTCACTCTTCAAAGTGTTTCTTGAGATAAGTTTAAATAAAGGTTGAAGAGAACTCACAAATTCTCTAAACCCAATGTGGTCAACCATTGAAAGTGGGTATTCATGTAGGATGACCATATGAGCAAGATTATTCCTCACTTTGACTTGATCAAATTGGTAAGCATTTAAACTCATCATTCCATCCACCTTATTTTGTTATTTAATTAACACTTATTGTCATATATCCCTTATATCTTTAAACTTCAACTGTGGACATATTGCTAAATGATTACGCAAATGGGTTGTACCTTGGCTAGACTCATCCAAGTAAAGCTTGCCACAATGATGGCATTAGGCTTTAAATTTCCCATTAACTTTCTTCCTTGTAAAATGCTGCCAAACATCTAAGGGAGTCTTTCTTTTTCTACTTGTATCCAAATCCTCATTTGTACCCTCTTGCTCTCCCTCTTCCTCTGTCCCCTCTTGTTCCTCTACCTTTAAGTCCTCTCCCACTAAGTCCACCATTGGGGATTTCGAACTCCCAATTGATTCAGAAGTTTGGGAGTTAAAAATTCTATCAATCAAAACAAATATTAACAAATTCATTATTATGCATACTCATTGATTAATGGGCACAAATTCATAATTACACTAATTCACAAATATTCACAAATTCTATCAATCTAATCATAATTAAACATGATTAATTACAAATTCAAACACTTACTCATTGTTTAATGGGCATAAAGGTGATGGTGATCCTGAGGGTGAGCTGCTAGAAGGTGACAATGGCGAGGGTGATCGTGAAAATGGTGAAGGAGACCGCATAGTTGGCAAGGGACAACGTCCGGTTCTCAAGGGAGAGCCGCTTGGCAAGGGAGAACTAGATTTTTTTTTTTGTGTGTCCCATCTTCGTTTTAGGCACTGCATTCACAAGAAACACGAAAAATAATAAACACAATTTCTTCTGTTAAACAATTACACTTTCTTTGAAAAATATTTTCCCATAGAATTTATTTTTCCATTAAACTACACTTAATTATTCACTCATCAAAAATGAAATGTCCCACTCACTTTTTTATAGCTAACATAACAAGGCTTTAACATATATTGACAAACCAAACTATACACCTAGAATTTAGCGTTGATAAATCACACAGTTTCCCTTCTTTGTAAATAACTGAGAAACCCCTCTTTAATAACTGAAAAACATATTTAATCTTTTTTTAAATAATATGAATCAACAAAATAGAATACAGGGACTTTAATCTTATTTTTAAATAATATGAATCAACATATTTAATTTTTTTTAAATATTAATAATATAACATTCAATTTAACATAAAGTCTAAACATTCAATTTAACATAACTCAATAAAAATTCTAAACATAAAGTCTTTAACATTCAATTTAACCCAATATCATAAACTTAATTCATATGGTTTAATAGAATTAACATTCATAGATCAACAAATTACCTTAAAACCCGACTTTACAATGTCCAAGTGTGATCGATAAAGTGAGCGGTAATGACTATGAATCCTCTCTTTTTGTTACTCAAAAGTCCACATATTAGTTGTAATTGACATCCTACTTTCATTCTTGTCCGTCATCTTTAAATCTTTCTCCCTGTCATTATCATAAATTTTAAGAATGTCACTCTTCAAAGTGTTTCTTGAGATAAGTTTAAACAAAAGTTGAAGAGAACCCACAAATTCTCTAAACCTAATGTGGTCAACCATTGAAAGTGGGTATTCATGTAGGATGACCATATGAGCAAGATTATTCCTCACTTTGACTTGATCAAATTGGTAAGTGTTTAAACTCATCATTCCATCCACCTTATTTTGTTATTTAATTAACACTTGTTGTCGCATATCCCTTATATCTTTAAACTTCAACTGTGGACATATTGCTAAATGATTACGCAAATGGGTTGTACCTTGGCTAGACTCATCCAAGTAAAGCTTGCCATAATGATGGCATTAGGCTTCAAATTTCCCATTAACTTTCTTCCTTGTAAAATGCTTCCAAACATTTGAGGTAGTCTTTCTTTTTCTATTTGTATCCAAATCCTCATTTGTACCCTCTTGCTCTCCCTCTTCCTCTGTCCCTTCTTGTTCCTCTACCTTTAAGTCCTCTCCCACTAAGTCCACTATCGTGGATTTCGAACTCCCAATTGATTCAGAAGTTTGGGAGTTAAAAATTCTATCAATCAAAACAAATATTCACAAATTCATTATTACGCATACTCATTGTTTAATGGGCACAAATTCATAATTACACTAATTCACAAATATTCACAAATTCTATCAATCTAATCATAATTAAACACGATTAATTACAAATTCAAACACTTACTCATTGTTTAATGGGCATAAAGGTGATGGTGATCCTGAGGGTGAGCTGCTAGAAGGTGACAATGGCAAGGGTGATCGTGAAAATGGTGAAGGAGACCGCATAGTTGGCAAAGGTCAACGTCCGGTTCTCAAGGGAGAGCTGCTTGGCAAGGGAGAACTAGATTTTTTTTGTGTCCCATCTTCGTTTTAGGCACTGCATTCACAACGAACACGAAAAATAATAAACACAATTTCTTCCATTAAACAATTACACTTTCTTTGAAAAACATTTTCCCATAGAATTTATTTTTCCATTAAACTACACTCAATTATTCACTCATAAAAAATGAAATGTCCCACTCACTTTTTTATAGCTAACATAACAAGGCTTTAACATATATTGACAAACCAAACTATACACCTAGAATTTAGCGTTGATAAATCATACAGTTTCCCTTCTTTGTAAATAACTGAGAAGCCCCTCTTTAATAACTGAAAAACATATTTAATCTTTTTTTAAATAATATGAATCAACAAAATAGAATACAGGGACTTTAATCTTATTTTTAAATAATATGAATCAACATATTTAATTTTTTTTAAATATTAATAATATAATATGATTCAACAAAACCCCTTTTCGATGAATATAGGGACTCGGTTTAGGTACAAAAATAATTTGAATCAAAAAATAGAAATTAATGAGTTTTGAAAAAAAAAAAAAAAAAAACCTTTGCTCGACAAATAGGACTTGGTTTGGGTAATTGGCAATGATGTCACATGATTCCTCATACCTTTGCTCGGCAAATGGGATTCATATGAAACAAATAATTGAAACAAACATCACGGAAACTCAAACTGAATACAATAAAAAAAAATAAAAAGATTTTGAAGAGAAGTGGAGAATAGAACAGAACATATTAGTAGTGACAGAGCTTCGGCCGGTGGGTGACAGACCTTAGACTGGCAGTGACAGCTTGGGACAGCGGTGACAGTTTGGACCGGTAGTGAATGCTTGGACTGATGGTGAGATTGAGAGTGAGTGAGAGTGGGAGAGGAGAGTTAGGTGAAATGAGGCGATTGTGAGTGTGAGCTGAAATGAGAGGATTAGAGTTTAGGGTTTATAACCCTATATATATATATATATATATATATATATATATAAGGGTTTTTTAGTAATTTAAGACATAACTAGGTCGAGTCTAAGTCCAAGTTCAGGCCGGGTTTTATCAAAACTCGAACCCAACCCAGACATGCTTTGGATTTTATTTTTTAAAAGCCCAAACCCGACCTTATTCTTTGTCAGGCCGGGTAAAATCCGACCCATTAAAGTCGGGTCGGGCAGCAATTGCCATCCCTAGTATTGACTAGAGGTTTGCTTGTGTCAATCTGTATGCATAACCTTGCATATTTTCCTTGAGCTTCCATGGTTATGTGAGTGTCAATCCGTAGAACTCTCCCAATGGATTCACCAATCTGTCTAAGAACTTCAACTTCATATAACTTAATGGGCAACTCATTGAGCCTTACCTAGATAGCAATCGACGTAACGTTTGTTGTGGAGGGTTTGAAGAAAGGTTCCCATGGTCTCAAGGACAAAAAATGGTCGCCTATAAACCAAGGACCTCTCCTCAGCACAACATCTAGGTCTTCTTTGGAATAGAACCTTACCAAAAAGAATCTGTTCCCGAGATCTACACAGTCCATCCTCCCTGAGGGCTTCCATAGCTGACTCAGTTTGGTCTGGAGATAACTAAAACCAACAGCTCTGCCAACAAGCTTAACAATGATGGCTTTTGACCAAGGCTCCCCATACGCATCTCGGTATCTCTAGTTAGTTTGATAGCAACTAAGCCCTCTCGTAGTTCGCCTTTGGCCTCATCATTGTCGAACTCCACATTGTCATCCATGAAGTCATGAAAATCAAAAGCCTGTGTGAATGCCCCAAGAATTCGCCTACAAGCTTATCTTTGAAGGATGCCTTGGGCATTCCCTAAGGGTTTTGGTTATCTCGGGAGAGGGATCCCTCGCTTGACCCATCATTGAAATCGGCGTGGTGAATATCCTTCACTTTCTCGTTGCTCAGAGAGAGTTCAGCTTCCTTCTCTCTAGAGAGAATCCGTGGCTTCATCCATACACTTCGCATATCTCTACAATGGTTTATTTACAAAAGAACCAGAATTTGAGTTTTTTTTTTTTTTTTTTTTTCAAACAAAGATGATGATTTTATTTGGAATTTTATTAAAATTGAATATTAAATTCATTAATTGAAGTCGGTACTTTTTTTTTTAATTAAAATTTAATATCATTCACCGTTGATCCAGCGAAGGTCGCTGAAGCCTCTATTCCAACAGTTTAGCCACTAGTGCTAGTGGTACAGTGCACGGAGACACCGATCTAGTGGCAGTCATTAGAGCCACCAACCCAGCGGTTCGACCACCGGACCTCAGGCACAAGTAGCTTCACTAGCGGGGCCACCAGTTTTGGTAGTTTACTTATAATATAAGTTTAAATTAAAAAAAAAAAAAAAAAGTATGGCCATTAGAGAAGATAATGAAAAATTAATGAAGAATAAATATTTTATTGAAATATCTTTTTTTTTTTAAACTAATATTTTCTAAAATAGATAAACTGATGTAGTATTTTGAAAAAATAGTTGTATAAAATTAAAAAAAAAAGTATATTATTATACTAAAATAGACGCAGATTGGTGTGATTGTTCTTATTAATGTAACTTTTCTATTGACTTTGTGCTATTTACAATTTCTTGTGAATCTGTTCCATTTTCAGTCCTAAATGATCTCTGATTTCGTCAACCTATACACAATTACCCAAATTGCGTCATGTCCCTTCAAAGATCACGGCAAACAAAAAGGCTTACACCAGGTAAAGGAAAAAGTAATATAATAACTAGAGGTCGGCTCCCATGACTGTTAGCCCACTTTCTATTGTCGATTTGGCCCATTGGGCTAATTATCCCATTCCTTGGACCCACGTAAATATGCAATTGCCTTTTGTGTTTTTTTGCCCCCTTGTCATTGTACACTTCGCCTCAAAAGTAACATGTTGATTCAATTTAAATTTCTCTTGTTAGGGTGTGCATCACTAATATGGATAATTGATTAAAATAATTAAATAGTGGTTGCATGGGGGTAAGGGTGTTGTTATAGTGGTTTTTACTTTGGAGTGTTCTCTATCAATTTTCCACTTTGTCACCATATTATTGTGTTTATTGCTTTGATTGCTTTAGTTTAAGATTTGGTGACTTGATGCATTTGGTTAATAATGTTTAAGTTGTGATCATATAATTAGCATTTTTTTATGTATAATTAGCATAATTGGTATATCACAAATTGATCCGCTACATAATCAATAAAGGGATCTAAACAATTTCTTTATAAAATACCTTTCTTTTTCAAAGAATTAATCTCATCTTGAATACGCTTAATCCAATCCCCTAAACCCACCCTCCATCAGAAGCATAATATTATCAAAATTAGCTATATAATGTTCTCTAATAAACCAGATCTTCTGAGGCTCATCCATCTCTAGTGGAGAAGGCTACTCTCCTTGTGCAAGAGTTTAAAACCGTTCAGTCCATCCTAATCCCTTGCTGCCAATTTGATATTTCCATATTCTTTATCACATGTGGCTCTCCTATACGTAGCATTGCCAGGTAGAGACAATTTTATTCTTGGTAGCAACACTATTAATGCAAACTATCAAACATGGAGTCTTCTCTAAATATCTGACCTCATTAAATTGGCTTTTTTCTTACAAGCCTTCACATGAGTGATATACATATCATAGCAATCATACCCTCTTTCAAAAGACAAAGATCCTTTAATAAGTTTTCATCTTTCATTCACATGAGTGATATACATATCATAGCAATCATACCCTCTTTCAAAAGACAAAGATCCTTTAATAAGTTTTCATCTTTCATTGCTATATAGCAGTTAAAATAACCCGCTTGATCTGTAGCATGTGTGGAAAAAAAATTGAAGCATAAATCTTGAACATGCCACACATCCTTCAACATTACTGTGCAACCAACATTTTGATTAAAATTAGAATAACCAAAAATACCCATTTTTCATAGTGCCAAAGTGTAACACCCTCCAAATTTTTACCTGATGAGTATTATTCTATAAATCATGTATTCCACATAGCATAAAAAGAGGATTAAAAATATTATAAAAGAAAATCTTATTTAATTTTGAAGAAAAAAAACTAGAATATGCCGGAATAAAATAGAAGATAATTGTTTTTCTTACGAGTCCCACGAATTTTATTTGAGTAAGACTTGGGCACAAAAAGTACGTAGTGGGATGGGTTATTAGCTTTTTGGGCCAAGTAGACAAAAGTGAAGAGAACATTAAATTCTATGTTTTAAGAGAATAATGGGCTTGGGTTTCAACATAATAGAAGCCCACCCAATTTAGGATTGTATTATATCATACATTTGGTGTTTTGTATGACCCTCGGAAGTCTTGTAATATATGAGTTTTATTTTAGTTTGATTTGATCTTGTTTGGAGGTTTCAAATGTTGAATTATTTTTTGAGAGTTTTTTTTTTTTTTGGTAATCTGGGAGAGTTATTTTTGGGAGAAAAGCTTTTTATGTTTAGTGAAGCCGCCTTGCACACTTGTAAGCCAAAACTTTACATTATGTTGTTTTTGTCATATGTTTGACTCAAACAAGTAGTTTTGGGGCATGACACGATCTTGCTTGTTTTAGCCTATCAGATTCAATTAAACCTATTTTTTCACAAGTTCAAAAATATCCACACCCATACTCATTTTTATCTTTAGTATTTGGCAGATTAACGGATTTGAGTCCAATTTTGTCAGGTCTAAGCTTGCTCACTAGAGTCATGACGTAAAGGAGTAAAGGTGAGTTTTTATAGATATAAAGAAGTGGTATCTTAGCTAGCCTTTGACCAAATTACTCCTTACCCATGAGATACTCTTGAAATCCCAAGAAACAATAGTGTGGTAAATTGAATCTAAAATCTTTGAATTTATTTCATGCTCTAGACCAAAAAGCTCACCACCCAAGTATCCTTGTTTGAAGGTCGGAGCATAAGACATGAAAATGTCCCATAAGAGTAAGCATGTTTTGAGCCTTGACTCAAGCAATTCAAGTAAGATCAAGGGCAAGATAGCGAGAATAGTAATACCACGGTAGCTCCTTATGTAAACTCATACCGACGGAGTTCCCAGTTAGTAGATGCAAACAAGGTTCATGGATTTGACACTCAACTGATTTCTTTGGAAAAAAATGGTTCAACAGAGGCAAAGTAGTGATCAATTCAAGTCAATTGCAATCGTCTGGAAATGGGAAGCAAGGTGTTGGCAAAACAACTATTTGCCAAGTACTTTTCAACAGGCCAGAGGTACAAGCTGGCCTCCTCCCAGGATTTGGGTTTACATGTCCTGGAAGCCCACTGAATAAGGAGACCGCATGACAATAACTATTAGGAGAATGCTGATCTGTCTTGGAGTTGATGACAAAATCATTCAATCAATTTCAGGTTCAGTACCTAAGGCCGATTGCCTCAGAAGGCTACTCTATGCCCTTCACTTGCAATTGACTGGTAAGAAATATCTGATTGTGCTTGATGATGCTATTAAGGGTGATGATGCTTTTAAGAAGAGAAACAAGTGGCTTGCAAATTTGGATTCTCCAATTACTGAAAAAGAGAAATGGGGTAAATGTCTTGCCTTTGGATTGCCGAAAGGACATGGGGGAACAATCATCGTTACGAGTAGGGATGAAAAATTAGCGAAGATGATGGTTGGAGAGAAAAACTTGCTTCATCTTCTGCCACTTTCAGACCCAACGAGCTGCACCTCAATTTTCAATGACCACATAAAGGACGAACAGAAGTTAGAAAAAGACCTAGAAAAGAAAGAATTTCTATAAAAGTGTGCTGGTCTTCCATTAGCTGCGACGATGATGGGAAAGATTAAATTTGAAGAACCTGAAAAGAACAAAACAGGAAGTCCCACTAGCTCCAAAGACGAATTGAAGAATGAAACTGAACTTCCAGCAGAACAAAGCGCTCAACCTGAAGGTGAAGACGCAACTCGCAAGAAGTCCCAAAGTTGATGCGAAGATTAAACCTGAAGAAGATACACAAGGAGCAAGACCCATAAAACAACTAAAGGAAAGACCCAAGAAATTCCATTGGCTCCAAAGATGATAAGCAGATTAAATCAGAAGAATATCCAACAGAAGCAGAACCTGGACCTTATCAAGGGGGAGCCGCACACAATGAAATCCATGAAGAAGCATGCTATAGGTACCCTATAGGTACAAAAAATGCTGCCTATAGCAGTGATTTCTTACAGTGGCGTTTGCAAAAATCGCCACTATAGATACCCTATAGTGGTGTTTTTTTAAAAACGCGGCTATAGGCATATCTATGGCCATGTTTAGGGGCTCTATAATGGTGTTTTTAAACACTGGACCTATAGCAATGTTTCCAAGGGCCTAAAGCAGCATTTTAAAAGTGCCACTATAGTTCTTAGTCTTACAAGGGTCTATAGTGGTGTTTGTAAAATGCTGTTATAGGTCCTTCAAAAAAAAAGCTAAGAGAAAACAATAAAAATTAAAATTAAAAAATGACCTATAGCAGCATTTCATAAACGCCACTATAGCCCAACTTTAAAAAAAAAAAAAAAAAAATTTGAGAGACCTATAGCAATGTTTCAAAAAGTTTCCTCATATATATATATATATATGAAGGACCGATAGCAGCGTTTTAGAAAAGCCACTATAGACTCTTGTCTTACAAGGGCCTATAATGGTGTTTCTAAAATGTTGCTATAGCCCACTATAAGCCCTTGTCTTACAAGGGCTTATAATGGCGTTTCTAAAACGCTGCTATGGCACAACCCCAAAAAAAAATTTTGAGGGACCAATAACAACGTTTCATAAACGCCACTATAGGTCATTTTAAAAGAAAAAAACCAACTAATTTTTTTTTTTTTTTTTAAAGTTCCCTTATATATATATATATATATATATGTAAAAGACCTATAGCAGCGTTTTGGAAATGCCCTTATAGGCCTTTGTTTTACAAGGGCTTAAGGTGGCGTTTGTAAAACGTTACTATAGCCCAACCCCAAAATGAATTTTGAGGGACCCATAGCAGCGTTTCATAAACGCCATTATAGGTCCTTTAAAAGAAGGATTTATAGCAGCATTTTAGAAACCCTGTTATAGCCCAACCCAAAAAAAAAAAAAAAAAACAAAACAAAAATGAGGGACCTATAGCAGCATTTTACAAACGCCACTATAGGTCCTGGTCTTACAAGAGCCTACAATGGCATTTGTAATACGCTACTATAGCCCAACACAAAAATAAAATTAAAAAATTAAAAAATGTTAAAAAAAGAGTCCATCACAAAAAATAAAAAATAAAAAATAAAAAATAATTAAAATTAAAATAGGAGACCTATAGCGGCGTTTTCAAACACCACTATAGGTCCAACAAAAAAAATTTAAAAAAAAAAGTTAAAAAAATGTTCAAAACTAAACAAAAAGAAAATTTAAAATAAAAGACCTATAAAAACATTTGCAAACACTACTATAGGTCCAACCAAAAAAAAAAATCCAACCAATTCCCACACTTTCCCACCTACCCCCACTATCTCCATTTAAAATTCAACCCCCTACCCCCATTATCTCCATTCAAAATTCAAAACCCACTGACCCCCACTCCCTTATCTCTCCCTTATGGCCATACTTAGCTTCAGATTTCCTTCCCCCCCCCCCCCCCCCCAATCTCTACTCCTCTATCTTTCTTCTTTTCTATTTCTTTTTTTTCTTTCTTTCACTCTTCTTTCACTTCACACATGGATTTATTCTTTTCTCAACCTCTCCATTTTTGATTTTATTTCCCCTATTTTATTTGTGGTGGTGTTAATATTAGTTGGTTTTGAATTTGCAGATGGTGTTGCTGCTATTTGATTTTGTTCAAATTTGTAGATGGTGCTACTGTTACGGGATTTGTGATTGAAGGAGTACTATTGTGTTTAATGTCATTGGTTGTATAGTTGCAAGTAAGCTTTTTTTTTTTTTTTTTTTTTTTTTTTTTTTTTAAATTTTTAATGATTGTTTTGGTCTATTCCTTTTTGGATAATAGTTTTGGTCTATTCCTTGTTTGCTATCAACTTTACTTCATGGATCTCTGAGATTTCTGATTAATTATTGTGAATTCTTTGGTTTTTTATTATTGACAGGTGTTGTGGGTCTTTTTGTGATATTGGGCTGGGCTACCTCCTGCGGTACTGGGCCCGAATATTCTGAGTAAGAGAGTTGAGACCGGTCCAACTGCAACTCAATTTGGTCCGGCTTGTGTGCAAACTATGCCTCGTTTGCCAAGAGCATACTTATGGCAGGCAGAGCTACTTTAGATGAGTTGCAGCAAGCAGGCATAATAATAATAACAAAAGAAAGTACTTCGGCTTCTTAATCAAAGTGAATAAATAATCCTTAATTAAGAATGATAATCACAATAATAACAATCACTTTTGTAAAGAAAGCAAGGGGAATAAGTAGGTAGTACACGAGTCAATCAAAAAGAAAGAAATCAGATCAATCTGATCCACAAGACCAAGACTAGAAAGGGAAGAACGTTTCTTCTCAACACGAATAATTTCCCAAGGAAATCCTGCCGTGGAAATTAATCACTTTGAGGGAAACAAACTTGAATGGTTGGTGCCCAAAAGCATCCTTTTGCTTTTGATAGAGAGTAGGACTTTGAGAGGGAGAGAGGAAATCAACCTATTGGTGTATGCCTACCATTCTAACTCTCAATTTTTTTTTTTTTTTTTTTTACCTTCCTTATCTTCTATTATCCCTTTTTATCTTTCCCTTTCTTCTCTTTTTCTTAATACTTGTTTTCTATTCCGTGGTTTTTCTTAGAGGTTACTGTTACCGTAATCCTCCCTCCCCTATGTGCATAGCAAGGCCCTCTTTTTATAGTGCCTGCCGTGACCAGGTTTTACTATTTTAGCCCTTAACTACCTTTGTCTGGTCTAGGTGTACTTACTGACCACCACTGGTCTGTTGGCTGTGCCATTACCCATCACCAGACAAAGAAGATTGTTTTGTTTGTTTTTCTGTTGTGGCACCCTTACCTACTACGGTGTGGGTGCTCTCTCTCTTTACTCGCCAAGCATGCACCTAGTAGTTCCAACTCATCTTTGCTTCTTTTGGATGGTATGTCATCCTAGCAGAACATTTTTCCTAAAAGAGCTTGAGTAGGAACCTCAGAATAGGTTTTCCCCCCTTCTCACCGCCAGACCATGCCCTCTTACCTCTAACCCATGACCTCACTGTGTCCTATATTAGCTGGGTACAGGCTGGTGATGTCTGGGCCTTGCGCATGCCTTTCTTCTATGTATGTCCAAAATCTGCCTGCTACTCATGCGTTCGCTGTGGTTTGCCTGCACAATTTGCCATCCGTCGTTGACTTCTTATGTGAGCTGTTTTTTGATTTCCCCTCGATCCACTTAGTGGCTGGGCTTTACTTGATGGTGGGCTTTGCCTTCTTTAGCCTACTCTTTTTCTGCTATCATTTCCTATCATGCCACTTTGTCATTCTTGCTACGACGTTGTTTGACCCAATCCTGCTGGGCCTCTTTAGGCTTGCCATTTATTCTTCTCCAAATGACTCAATACGGCCATTGGTTCTTTTATTACTTGTGGGCTCCTGTGTCCCATTTGTTTTCTCTTAGGCATCGTCGACCCATTTGCTTTCCTTGGGCTTCCTTTACCCTTTTTCCTAACTTTGTATTCTCATGGGTCTTTACTAAATTTTTTGGGCTTCTCTGGCCCAATTACATTATCCCTTATCCTTGGGGCTGATGGGTTTGCCATTAACTTCTTACTTTCTTTTCTTGCATTACTTTGGGCATGCTGTGGCCAATTCTCACCTTTCTACATCATATACTGCCCATGGGTTTGCTACTTCTCTCTTTCTGAGCTCCTTTGAGCTTGTTTGCTTCCTCAAGGCCCATTTGTGTACCTCGTGGACATATGATCCATTATTCTTGCCGTTTGGGCTTAATTGTTTTTTTCTATCTATTTACCAACTCTTTTCTACCCGTGTTGCTGGGCTTCTTCTTTCTATTTGGATTCCCAAAATGATCATCAACAACAGGTTAGAGATCTCAAGTGTTTAATTTTAAAAAAACTTTTGATTACCAAAAATTAATTTATGGTAATCAAATTTTTTTTGTTAGTGGTTTTTGGCTATAGTGGCGTTTTGAAATGCTATTATAGCTAATTTTTTTTAAATATATATATATATATATATATATAAGGGTCTATAGCAGCGTTTTACAAATGCCACTATAGGGTATGGACCGATAATGACGTTTATAAAAACACTACTATAGCCTTTTTAAATTAAAAAATAATAATAATAAATTGGACCTATAGCAACGTTTTATAAATGCTACTATAGGTCTATAGTCGTAGTACAATAGTGGTTTGGTAAATTCCACTATAGCAAACGCTACTATAGCCCAAATGGGCCTATAGTAACATTTTTAGGACCTATAGTGGCATTTCACAATTGCCACTATAAGTTTTGTTTTTTTTGTAGTGGCAATTTCAAGAACAAATTAAATCACATTTGTGTTTTCCAATGGGTTTCTTCCTGCCCTTCGTTTAGCTTCAAAATTCTCTTACTCTGAAGTTGGTGTTGGTTTTCATGTCTATCCACTACTTTTAATTTTAAGTAAATTGCTTTTAAATCCAACATTCTAAGGTGGTTTCAAATTAAATCCTATATAATTTATAATGTTTCAAATTAAACTCTAAACCTTATACTTTCCTTAGTTTCAAATATCATAAATTTTTAAAATTGTATAGATTTAAACCATAGATTTGGAGTTTGATATTCAAATTTGATCGAAGATTTAAATTGATACAATTTTATATGTTAATAATCTAATTTAAAACTAACGAAATTGTAAGATTTAATTTGGTACCACCTTAAAATTTAGGGTTTAAAATATAATTTACTTTTTTTTTTAATAACTGAAATCTTCAATTATCTTCTGTTCCTAATAATAAGTGTATTATTTAATTTCAATCTTTAGCTTTCTTATGCATTCTCCAGATTTTTTTTTTTCAATTTTTGTTAGGAATAGTTATTTCTATAACTAAATTTCTATCAAGTTTGAACAGCTTAATTTGTAGGAGAAATTATAATATCCTCATAATGGATCACATCATTTGTTCACCATTCCACTAAAAGACTTCCATTTGTTTAAAATTACTGAGTTTGAAAAAAAAAAATTAATAGAAACTAACTACCAACTCAGCAATTTTAAACAGTTGAGAGTATTTTAGTGGAATGGTGGACAAGTAACATGGTTCACCATGAGGACTATATAATTTCTCAATTTGAAGGCTCTTCCTACATGCTTGGCTTCCATCTCAAGAAAAGTTAAGTTCTATTCCAACTTGTAAAATTGCTTCCAGCACTGCAGTGACATATTGAATCTAAACTCATGTGAACAAATAAATAATTCAGAATTACACTTGTGTAAACTATCCGTGCCATGCAATCACAATACTGATTAATTTAACTTTTCATTCTAATTTTGCCATTAGAGATGTCAACTATGTTAATTTCATAGCACTTTTGTCCAAGTTAGATAGCAAAGTAAATCTTCATTTTTCTTCAGTTTATATTAAGCGCATTATTTGATACCATTCTCTAGTTTTCTTTTGCACTCTCATGGACTTATGTTGAGTTTGGAAAGCTTTATTTAATTGATTTAATATCAAGATCTTGAACCAAGAATTCCTAAAAAGAAATGAACTATGCAACGCCCTTCCTGCTTTCTTTAATTGCTTCCTTCACAAGTAAAGCTTTTTTTTAAAAAAAATTAAAAGAAGATTCTAAAGCTATCATTTTAATAATCAAGAAGTACATATCTTTTCTCATAGCATCTATTATGAGTAAAGTTAAGTTCTATTCCAAGTTGTAAAATTACTTCGAGCACTACAATGACACATTAAATCTAAACACATGTGGTTTCTCAAAAAAAAAAAATCTAAACACATGTGACCAAATAAATAGTTTAGAGTTACAACTTTCAATTGTGTAAATCATCTATGCCCAGCAGCATCGTCACTAATTGGTTTAACTGTTCATTTGTGTAAACCATCTATGCCCAGCAGCAACGTCGCTAATTGGTTTAACTGTTCATTCTGGTTATTTTTACACTAGAACTGTCATCTACGTTAAATTCATAGCACTGTTGACTAAATTAGATAGCAAAGTAAACCTTCATTTTTCTTGTGTAGTCAATGGTCAGTAAGTGCATTTCTTGACTTCATTCTCTAGTTTTGTTTCGCATTCTCCAAGACTTTCTCTTTTTGAATTTTTCGTTATGATCAGTTATTTATCTAACTAAATTTCTATTGAGTTTGGAAATATTTAATTAATTTGATTTAGTATATAGATCATGTACCTGGAATTCCTTTAAAAAAAAAAAACAATACAGACCCTTCTTAATTTGCTTCTATCTCAAGGAAAGTTCTAATCCAACTTGTAAAATTGCTTCTAGCATGGCAATAACACATATTGAATCAAAAATCATGTCACCAAGTATATAATTCAGAGTTATAGTTGTTTAGACCATCAATGTCATGCGGTATAACCACACTAATTGGTTTAACTGTTCATTTTGGTTTTCTCGCAAGAATTGTCATTTGCGTTAATTTCGTAACACTACTAAGTTAGAGAGCAAAGCAAATCTTCAATTTTATTTTTGTTGCTAATAAGTGCATTGTTTGGTTTCATTCTCTAGTTTTATTTTGCATTCTCCAGGACTTCACTTTTTTATTTTTCGAAAAATAAAAAAGTGAAGTGAAAAATAAAAAAGTGAAGTCCTAGAGAATACAAAATAAAACGAAAAATAAAAAAAGTGAAGTCCTGGAGAATGCAAAATAAAACTAGAGAATGAAATCAAATAATGCATTGATAGTTTTCGAAGTCATGCATTGCATCAATCAAAGGAGGAAGGGTAAAGAAGGACTAATGGCAATCAAACTAGACATGAGAAAGGCATATGACCGGGTAGAATGAGGGTACTTGGAGGCGATAATGCGAAAAATGGGATTCCAGGAAAGGTGGATTTCTTTAATGATGATGTGCGTGACCACGGTCTCATATTCAGTGCTTATCAATGGGGAGCCTAAGGGTAAGATTGTTCCAACAAGAGGACTTAGGCAAGGGGACCCTATTTCTCCGTACCTATTCCTTCTATGTGCGGAAGGCCTCTCAGCCATGATGCAAAGAAATGAGGTTGGGGAAATTTTGAGGGGTGTATCAGTGTGTAGAAGGGCGCCAAGGGTTTCCCATCTACTTTTTGGGGATGATTGCATAGTCTTTTGCAAGGCATCGACGGAAGAGGGGCTTAAAGTCATCAAAATCCTGGAAAATTATAAAAGAGAGTCTGGGCAGAAGCTAAATAAAGAGAAGACATCACTCTTTTTTTAGCAAAAATACAATGGAGGAGGTTAAAGAAGCGGTGAAAGAAATGTTTAGGGCTTAGATAATGTTGAGGTTCAAAATTGCTCACAGTCTAAGACCCAAAGAAATAGCACACTGGGCCAATTTCATGGAAATGAAGCTAGAGAAAATAAAAAAGGGGGCTAGGCTCACATAGTGAAGAAAAGAGAAAAAGAAAGAAGAAAAGGGTGGGAGGTCCAAAGAATTGGGATCCAAAGACCCATGGAAGGACAGAATTTAAAATACATAAAGCAAGAGAAAGGCCCAATCGGTCAAGATCAATAAACTAGCCCAAAAAAGAAGAACTGGGCTAGGATCCTAGAAGTCACCAGAGTCCGGGGATCCCTGTGGACGTGCAACACAGTATAAGTAAAATTGAAGCAGGTTCAAAAGAGGGATAAAAAGACAAAGAGCATGCAGGTCTCATGCGCTTAGACAGACAATAGGATCAAAAAGTACAAAAGCAAAAGATGCATGAACGAAGGAGCTGTGCCCCAAGGTCCTCAGAATGGGAAAACCATAAAAGAGGTAACTGGAAGGGAGCTTTCAACCCAGCAGTAAAAGGTTCCAACTATTCGAGAAAATGACAAGGATGGAATGCAACCAAAAGCTGGAAGGGTGAAAGAAAGGGCCAAATGGCTGAAGATCAGCAACCTGAGGGGAGCTTGAAATGGAAAATTAGCTATGGGGCTTTCAACTTGGTCACACCAAAAGGAATAAGTTATGAGAAAAAAGGAAACGACCAACCCCTGAGCAAACTGACACAGCACGAACTTTGAGGGGTAAAAGGGAGAAAGCACTGGTACCCTGAAACCCTAGAGCTACACTATAAAAGAAGGAGGAAATTCTTGCTAAGGGGGATTCAGATTTCAACTCATTGATTTTTATTATTCAGGCATTCATCACCACTTTTCTGGATTTCTAGAAAAGATATAGAGCCATAGAAAAGACTCTGTAAAGTTCAAGGAAAACAGAGGAACTACTCCCGGTGTCCTCTAGACAGCCACTATAGCACGTACTCGGATTCGAAAAATTCAAACTTTGCAAGTCTTTGAAGCTTGAATAGCTATCAAAGTCTGTAATTTTTGAACTTAGTCGAATCTTGTATCACGTCTTAGTGAGCATTATAATTATAACTAAAGAAAATTAATAAAATGTCTCTCATTGATTTAAGGATCCCTTAACCTCTTTTTTTCACTGTATGTTATTTACTGTGCATTTCCTTATTGTTTGAACTGTCATTCAACACAGATATTTTGCTTGTTAGTTTATTTGTGTTGTAGGAAACTTACTTTGTGCACTACTTGGTTCTTAAATAGCCTTTTAGTTGCAGTGAACCAAGCCTAGTCCACCAAAAAACAATTATTTGGCCCAGGATCTTTGGGCCACTGTGTGCTAAAAAAAAAGGCACTCCTACATTTTTGCGACTCCACTGGGGACTAGGTAAAGAAAAGGGAAGAAGCAATCCCTTCACAAAGCATGTCTCCGAGACTAAGGAACAACAAAGCTGCTAATGTGCCACCTGTGGCCTCTGTGCCCATGGGAGAAAAATGAAGTGGCCTCTAGACAAAGAGGCAAGGTGCCCCTAACAGAACAGGAGGTCGTGTCAGAACAAAGGAATGTGAGGCAGGAGCCAGACCCCATAGCTCGAATGACTGCAATGTTAAAGAATTTGCAGCAAGAAGTCCACCTTCTCAAAGAAGGCAAGACTCAAGAAGTCAAAGACAATGCCCCCCTTGTAGGCAACCAAGATAAAACCCAACCAGAGGGAGGTTCAGCAGTGGGAGGAAGAACTAACCCCTAGTACCTAACACTGGCAAATGTTAGTACCCTCTTGGACCAAGAAAATGAGAAACTTTCAGGGATCCCTAAGCAATTTTCTTGAGATCCCCCATTCCCACCAGAACTCCTTGGCAAGCCATACCCCAAAGGATATAAACCCCTAAAGTTACATTCTTTTGATGGAAGAAATGGGAGCACCGTGGAACACTTGAGTAGGTTTATTCATACCATGGGCCCTTATGCAGGAGACCAGGAGCTATGTCTAAGAGAGTTTGCTAAATCCCTAGTGGATAGAGCATACACTTGGTACACTACGCTGAAACCCAGATCCATTAAAACCTGGGACGAAATGATGAAAAGGTTCTGTGCAAAATATTACCCTAGAGAGGACAAGGTCACTTTCCAAAGCCTTCAGATGGTAAGACAAAGGCCTGGAGAGGATCCCGTCCAGTTCATCAAAAGGTTTGAAGATGTGTCTCTAGATTGTCATGGGGACCATGAAGAAAAAAAACTCGTAGAAACTTGCATATCCAACATGCTTTTCGATTACAGACTCAACCTCGAAAATTTATGCATCACACAGTTCGCTAACCTGTTACAGAGAACTAGAAGGACAGCACAAACTATGAAGGCAAAAAGGATGCCACCATCCCAAGCCATGATAGCATCAGTAGGAGAGAAAAGGAAAAGGCCTGATGGAAAGGTGTTTGAGGAACCACAAGTGATCCCATGTACCGCAGAAGAGTTAAACCACGTCCTGGACAAATGGATCGGGGATAGAGTGGTTAGGCCATTCACTGTGTCCAGGCCACCAATAGAGGAAGAAAGGAAAAATCCTTTATTTTGCAGGATTCATAATTATGTCAAGCATTCCACCAAGGATTGCTAAACCCTCCATAGGCTCTTTCACAAGAAGCTAAGAGAAGAAACCCCGGAGCTCACTCAGAAGGAGCCAGATGTACAAAGGAACCCCTTGCCCAACCACAAAGGGAAATGGGTGGTAGCTGTAGTAATCCATGGGAACCCAGCAGAAGTAGAAGAGCCAGAAGGATCCTTCCACCCGAGCACAGTCAGGACCCTCCAAAAGAATCCCAAGTTCAAATCATTATTCAACTAGCTAGGATTTGGACCAGAAGTAAGAAGGGTGGCCACGGAGTCTCTCATGACTATAGCAGCAGATTTAGGAATGGAATGTTTCACAGCAGAATCACATGCTAGCCGAGCCTTCTTGGAGACAACCAATGCCATAACTTTCACTAATGAGGACATGGAGGTTGAGCATCTAGACCACCGTAGACCCCTTTATCTAATGGCCACCATAAATGGCGTCTAAATCAGAAGAGCACTATTAGACATAGGAGCATCGCTCAACCTCATAGCCCTGAGCACCCTAGAAGCCATGGGCCTAGCTGGAAAGAGGATCCTGGGGACTCCCATGAAGATAACCGGATTTGAAGAATCAGTAGAATCAATCGAAGGATATGTACAGCTGGCCCTAAGAGTAGAGCCAATAGTAGCCTTGACTAGATTTCATGTAATCAACTCAGAGGTGTCCTACCATGTACTGCTAGGACGGCCATGGCTCCATAAGCATCGCCTTATACCATCCACGTACCATCAGTGTGTTAAAGGGAGATTAAATGGGAGGCCTGTAAGGATCCCTGCCAATCATAACCCCTTCAGCCAAGGAGAAGTAAACTTTGTGGAAACAATGTTCTATGATGAGTTAGAATCGAACAGTGAGAGTCCCATGCCGGGGACCCCAAGAGCACCTATCCTAGAAAAAGAAGAAGGAGGAGGTACCCATGACTTAAAAGACCTCCTAAAGAGAAAAAGGCAAGAAAGGGAGCCCAGCACCTCAGGATCCCGAGAATGTGTAGTAGTACAAGAACCTGGGGGAAGATTGATTTGCTGCTTATAAAGGTGCGCGGGGCCTGAGTGCATCGTGCAAGAAGGCCCCAAACCACCAGAATGTATGGTAGCTCAAGAGGAAGTCCCAGAGGAACCAGTTAAAGAGACACAAATCCAACTTGAGGAAGAATTGGAGGAAATAAACTTGGGGGCTGAGCTGGGATCCCAGAGGCCTATCTTCGTCAGTAGTCAGTTGGAAGCACAAGAAAAGGAGCCATTGGTGGCCTTGCTCAAAGAATACATGGATGTGTTCGCATGGACCTATGATGAGATGCCTAGTCTGGATCCTGGGTTGGTGGTCCATGCTCTCAACGTGGACCCAGGAATCAAACTAGTAATCCAACCAGCTAGGGTCTTTCACACTAATGTAGAGGCTCAGATAACCCAAGAGGTCAAGAAGCTGCTAGCAGCTGGTTTCATCAAGCCCATTTAGCATCCCAAATGTCTTTCCAACATAGTACCTATGAAGAAAAAGAACAGCCAAATTCGTTGCTGTGTGGACTTCCGAAACCTAAATAAGGCATGCCCAAAAGATGAGTTTCATCTACTTAATATTCACCTCCTTATGGATTCAGCTGTGGGAAGTTCTATGTTTTCATTCATGGATGGGTATAGTGGGTACAACCAGATTCGTATAGCTGTCAAGGATGCCGAGAAAACAGCATTCAGGACCTCAATCGGGAATTTTTATTACACTGTGATGCCCTTTGGTCTCAAAAATGCAGGGGCTACGTACCAGTGAACCATGACAGCTATCTTCCATGATATGATGCATAAGGAAATGGAAGACTACGTGGATGATAATGTGGTCAAGTCAAAAACTACGACAAGACACCTTCAGGTACTTGAACAAGTTTTCAAAAGATGCAGAGAATACAAACTACGCATGAACCCCATGAAATGTGCCTTTGGAGTATCTGCGGGAAAGTTCCTCGGGTTCCTGGTACATCACAGAGGCAGAAGTGTAGATCCAGCCAAAGCTGTAGCCATTACCACAATGAAAAGACCAACAACAGTAAGGGAGCTTAAAAGCTTCCTAGAAAGGGTCTCCTACATTAGGAGATTTATGCAAGGACTGGCTTTGGTCACAAGTGGCTTATCCAAACTGTTAAAGAAAGGAATCGAGTTCACCTGGGGAATGGAGCAATAGGAAGCCTTCCAAAGGATCCAGCAGATTATGAATCATTTACCCACTCTCTAAGCACCAGTACGTGGGCGATCCTTGTTGCTGTACTTAGCATCAAATGCCCAAGCAATAGGAGCCTTGCTAGCACAAGAAGATGATGATGGGAATGAGCAGCCGGTTTATTATATAAGCAAGACTTTTAAGGATGCCGAGACCAGGTATCCCAGGATAGAGAAAGCCTGCCAAGTGGTTATTTACACATCCCAGAGGCTGAAGAGGTATTTCTCAGCTCACCAGATCTTTTTGGTGACTAAGTCACATCCCATAAAAGCACTCCTGCATCAGCCTCTCCCGACAGGAAGAATAGCACAATGGCTGGTCCTATTCTCTCAATATGACATAGGTCTCAGGAACCCAAGGCTGTCAAAAGTCAAGCCATAGCAGACCTCCTAGCACAGTTCCCAGGAAATGAAGAAATCTCACTAAATGAAAAGATCCCAGGTGAAGTAGCAGCAGCAGAGATCCCAGGAAAGAAATGGACGATGAGATTCAATGGGTCAGCCACCACGGCCTCAAATGGAGTAGGAGTTGTACTAAGCTGTGAGGATGAGGACAACATACCCTTATCTTTCAAGCTTGGGTTCTCCTGTTCTAATAATGCAGCTGAATATGAGGCATACTTGATCGGGTTAGCTGTAGCACTCAGTATAGGGGTAAAACATATAAGAGTACTGAGAGATTCCAATCTTGTAGTTTCCCAGGTGAAAGGTGACTTTGCACTAAAGGAACAAAGTTTAGCAGCCTACAGGACTTAGGCGCAAAGGCTAGAGCAGGAATTCCAGACCTTTAGCATAGAGTACATGCAGAGAAGCGAAAATAGGTTCGCTAATGCGCTTGCCACCCTGAGATCTCAAGTGCCATTCAAAGGAAGGGACACGCTGGTTTGAATAGGAAGGCAGGAACATTCCATCTTAAAAATCCTCCAAAAGATATCCCCCAGAGAGTCCAAACAATGGGATTGGAGGAGAAAAGTAAAAGATAAATGAAAGAAATAGGATTCGAGGGGAGTGTCAAAGAACTGAGGGACTACGCTTTAATAGAAGGAGAACTATATAGGAGACTGCCTGGAGGGATCCTATCTAGATGTATCAATGAGAAAGAAGGGAAATTAAGATTGGAAGAGCTACATACCCAAGTCTACAGGACCTCAGACAAGATCAGCCTATATAAAAGAATGCAACGCATGGGATACTACTGGCCTAATATGAACAAAAAGGCAGCAACTATACAGAAAAAATGTCAGGAATGTCAATTCTTGGTGGACAAGGAAGAAAGCTACATTGTATTTATTACAGAAGATTGGAGGACTCCCTTCATGGAATACTTGGCCCAAGGGATCTAACCGACTGACAGAACATTGGCCCACCATCTCAAGAAACTCGCAGTCAAATATTTCTTGCAGAATGGGATCTTATTCAAAAGGGGATACAGTAGGGATCCCTTAAAATGCCTGGGGCCAAAGGAAGTCAGGGAAGTAGTCAGGGAAGTCCATGTCGATGACTGTGGAAGTTACCCAGGAAAAAGGAGGCTCTATAAACAGTTACTACTGTTGGGGTACTACTGGCCAACACTGAAGAGGGACTCCAAGGAGCTAGTCAAAACTTGTCACGCCTTCCAAGTCCTTGGAGATGCAATCCATACTCACCCAAATATGTTGCAGGATATGACAACACCATGGCCTTTCCACACTTAGGGACTTGATCTCATAGGGCCTATAAACCACCCATCCAATGGTTACATATGAATCTTGGCAGCTACCGAGTACTTTACAAAATGAGTAGAGGCTACCCCTTTGAAAAAGGCCACTGGAGCAGCTGTGACAAACTTCATTCGAGAGCATATCATTACAAGATTTGGGATGTCCAGGAGGTTGATCAGTAACAATGAAACCCCTTTCATAAACAAAAACATGAAGGGGTTGACTGGGGCATATTACATCAAGCATGGAAGATCTACACCATACTACCCACAATGGAATGGCCAGGTAGAGGCCACTAATAGGGTGATATTAAAGATCCTTAAGAAAATGAAGCAAGAGTATGGAGTGAAGTGGAGTGACCATTTAGTGGATGTACTTTGGGCATGTAGGAGCTCTTTAAAGACAGCCACAGGATTCTCACCATTCTCCTTATTCTATGGAACAGAAGCTATCAGTCCAGTGGAATTAGTAGTTCCTACACCAAGAGTAGTACTTGAAGAAAGCCAGGAGGACACCAAGGGCACAAACAATAAAAGGAGATTAGCAGACCTTGAAGGGGTAGAGGAAGAAAGAGAACTAGCCAGGAGAAGAAGCCAGAGGTACCAGCAAAGAATGACTAGAGCATATGCACAAGCAGTACGCCTAAGAACTTTCACCAAAGGGCAGCTAGTACTAAGGACAGCAAAGCATGTAAGGAGGAACCTACCAGGACCCTCCAAATTTGCCCCAAAATGGGAAGGACCTTACATCATCAAAGAAGCTCATGATAGTGAGTATTACTACCTTACAAAGGAAGATGGGACAGTCCTAACAGAGCCTATAAATGGGAAGTGGCTAAAACAATACTATGCATAGGAGAGGAGAGGTCTCAATACACCGGGATCTTTTTTGCTAACTCTCCAACCTGCTAAGTTATTTTTAACATTCTCCTTTTCTTTTTTTTATTACAAATTATTGCTTAAGTAATTTTGTTTAGAAACCCATGGTAAAAGGACACTCTGTGATCCTTACTATCTTTGTTAACTTTGCTATGTTCCTTGGATGATGATTGTGTTTTGATTCAATGAAAATCTCTCTTTATTTCTCCTCAACTTTTAAATCCTAAGTATTGCAAAGCCCAAGCACGAGTGGAATCAAGGGAGGAAACCTGGGGAAAAAAATATGTTTGATACATGTCCCAGGACCCACCCCACAGTTGGTTTCATACAGCTAGTTTCAAATACATGGTCTAGGATCCCGAACAAATGCTCAGATACCTAACCCAGTACTAATAAAAAAAGAAAAGAAAAAAAAGAGACTTACGAAGCTCATGAACTGGGACAAAAAGGGAGGGGGAAAAGAAAAATTGCCTAGTGTACCCAGTTCAATACTTGCATGACAAAAAAAAAGGGTACCTGGTCTAGTATGTACAGCAAAGCTTGTGGGAATCATGGCCCAGGACTCAGTACCAAAGAAAGAAAAACAATGTAAAAAAGAAAAAAAAAAAGATCCACATATCATTCAGAAAGGATTAGAAGCAATCTTAAAACAAATACTTAGAAGCAATCACGAGACACAAATACTTAGAAGCAGTCTCAAAACACAAATATAGATCTATATAAAAAATAAAATAAAAAAAAGCCAGAAATAATGTTCAAACAAGAAGATAGAAACTTATACAACCTCAAATTGTTCATACACATCTAAACCAACTAAAAAAAAGGGGGAGAAATGGGAAAGGCTAGGAAATAAGGCCAGCCAACAAAGAACCATCTGAGGAAATAGCAGGGACAGCCGAAGAAGAAAGAACTCTCTGCCTTTTAATCTTTAAATCTTGCAAAGTCTTGCAAGCCTGAGCTAAAGCTTCCTCAGCAGCAGCAATCTCAGCATCAATGCTCTTAGAGGCTTGCCTTTGGAACAGCACGTGGGCCAACGATCGCAGATACTCCAGCAAGAAGGACAAGTTGAACTTGGCTTCTAAAAGATCCTGCACCACCCCCCTCCACTCCAAGAGCTTTTCTTCGGATAAAGAATCCAGTGAAGAATCTCTCAAGGAAATCAACACAGCACACAGCAACTCCATCAGAATGTTCCCCAAAAATACACCTCCTCTAAAACCAATAGTGAAGTCCCCATAACTCTTGAACAACCCTTCTAGCAACGGCAGGCCTTCCATGGGCATAAAGAAGTGCAAAAAGCTGTCATAAGAGGGCCCGAAGTAGTGAAAGTGGCTAGCAAGGAGGCTATTGAACTTCAGAAGATCAAAACAAGCCAGAAAGGTAGGGAGCCTTGAAGCGGGATCTAAAACAGCCACTCCTAGAGCCTCCCCCATTGTTGCATCACCACTTGCCCCCTCACGAATCATAAGCTTAGGATCTCTAACACCAGTATCAACTCCTGCAAAAAAAAAAAAAAGGGGGGGGGGGGGGAAACAGACTCATTTTTTTTTTTTTTAAAAAAAAAAAGAGGGGAAGAAGAAGGAGAAAGTAAAAGGGGACAAAGAGGAAACCAGTATCAGCCCCTTGGGATGAAGCCTCCTGCTCTTGTTCCTCTGACTTCTTGGAGGACTCTGAGAAAGAACACATAACAAGTTGAACAAAGGGTGAAGAAGCCTCAACGAAATGACTAAAAGAGGGCAAGGATACAGGAGGTTTCGCCATAACAAGAAAGGGACAGGAGAAGGGAACAAAAAGAAGAAAGAAAAAGAAACAAAGGGCAATCAACACCCACCTTCAAAATCCTCCGATTCTAAAGAAGAAGCAGCACCAGAGGCAGATCTCACAATGGCTTGGCCTTGAAAGGAAAAGGAGAGACAGAACTCAAAGAAGGGAGAAAAAGTAAAGAGGGATACAAAAGAAATAGAATTAAACGCTATTATAAAAGAATAAGGCTCACCTGTTTGTCTGGATGGAGATGCACCTCCCAAAGTTTTTGTACTTAACCCTGTCTGAGGTAACACAATCCTGATGGGATTGGGAGTCTGTTCAGATTAGGGACCTTGGGACGTAGGAAGTTCGAGAGCCTCGGGATCCTGGGTAGCCTAGACATCCTACATTGACTGCCCAGTCTCCCTAGTAATGCCACCACTAAGCGCCTCCTCTTCCGTACCTTGAGATGCAGCTGTAACCATTCCCTCTTCCAAAGTCTTACCAACCGTAGGAGGAGAAACTTCCACCTAAAAAGGGGGGGGGGGGGAGGAGCAACATGAACAACAAAAAGCATAAGTAACAGGGCATCACAAATATATAGCATTGGAGAAATGGATAAAAAGCAAACGGCAGAAGGCATGGATGAAGGAAAACCATACCACATCTTCACCAGATGATTGGCTTCTACCTTTCCTGGGGTCCGACTTGCGCTTGGATTGTAGAGAAGACAACCACTCATCAGTTCAAAAAAAAAAAAATAACAACAACAAATTGCAACATAAAAGAGAAAAGAAGGAAAGAGGCCTTGCCCTTCTCTCTCTCTCAACAGGGTCTCCGGGTCTCTGTTGTTTACTAAGGGTACATCCAGAGGGTCCCAGAGAACCATGAACTGAAGAACTCACAAGAACCTGGGGAAAAGAAGACTCTACCTTAGTCTTCACCCGGCTCCTTGTGGCCAAAAGTTGTTCAACTTCTTTTTCCTCAGCAAGCACCAACTGTTTCTGGGATTTCCCAGTCTTCTTCTTTTTTGTCTTAGGGCCAATGCCCTCTACACTCTCTTCAACTGCCGCCTCCTTCAATTTTTTCTGCTTAATTGCTCTTCCTTTACTCATGCCAATGGGAGTACCAGCACTTATGGCCTCTACCACCCCCTTTTTAATTGGTACCCCAGCAGTAGGTAGAGACAGACGCTTATTGGATGTTGGAGCAGAAGAAATGCCACGGTTGGGAACTCTCCCAATTGTCTTAGAACCAGCATAGTCAACAAAAGATTTTTTTGCACTCTTCTCCAATAGTCAGCATAACCACTAAAGGCAAAAACTCCTCTCTAAAAATTGGGCACTACAAACTGAGGACTCCTTCATGACCAATAGGAGAAAGCTTGGAGTCTTATGAAAGGATCCAAGGAAGGAAGAGATGGTACTATGTCATTAAACACTGGGGTAATATCCTGATTGAAACCAAACTGCCAAAGTACTCGGTGCGCCGAGTAATGAGTGTACCGAGGACCACTTGAGGAAAGCACAGAAAGCCAAGAAGGACTAATGCAAGCTAGATAGGCTAAGCTACCCTCATCACCACGATGCAAATCGAAGGTGTTGCCTATAGAAGTCAGAAAAGAAGATAACACAGAATCGCAAACAAAGCCAAGGCCAAACTCCCGAGGAGAACGCCAATGCAAATGACCTACTTGATCAAATAACTCAACCAAGTTAAGGCTGCCACTTTTCAGACTGAGCCAACAGAAAATAATAGGGTGGCTATCAGTTGAGCTGCCAGAGAGCCCTTTAACCACATCAGGAGATCCCTGAAACTTATCTTTCACAAACTTTAAATTCCTACATCTTGCTAAAGTAACCGAAGAACGATCCCACATAAATGCCTGGAGAATGGTGCAATGAAGAGAAGAAGTAATTACATAACAATCACCCTCGGCTTCATCTCCATGGAGTTGGTTGTAGGGGGCCTTTTCGTTGTGCGTTGGGCTGGTCTGCCTCCTGCGATAGTAGACCCGAGTATTTTGAGTAAGGGAGTTGAGACCGGTCAACTGCAACTCAATTTAGTCCGACTTGTGCGCAAACGTTGAGTCCAAGTCTGAGGGAAGACGCAACAAAGTGGGCTTATCCTCTGTTTCTGCTGCAAAAGACTTTTCTCCAGTTTTTGCCACAAGATTGACGTTTCTACCGCAGAAGGAACTTTTCTCCGATTTCTACCACAGGTTTGACTTTTCTGCTGTGCAGCAAAACTTTCTGCTATGCAGTGAAGTTGTCTGCTGTGCAATAAAGTTTTCTGCTATGCAGTAAAGCTTCCTGCCATGTGAACGACTACTCTTCATTTTTACTGTAGAAATACTTTTCCACTTCCTTGGCCCGACTTGTGCGTAAGCCACACCACTTCTACTAAAGTCTGTTTATAAGCTCGCAACAGATAGAGTCACTGTTAAAAGGTTATGGCAGGCAGATATAATATAGATTATGTAAAGAAAGTACAGTCATTAATCCTGCCACAATAAGTAAAGTAAATGACTTAAAAGGCCTCATGTTCAAATAATAAAACATAAACAAGGGGGTAGAACAGGGTTAGTAGAATTAAAAGAATGGGTCTGTCATACCACGTATTACCACAGGGCTCTAACTAGTGAAGGGAAAACTGCTCCCTCAACGCAAGTAACTTCAAAGGAGAAATTAGTTGCTTTGAGAGGCCAGCCCTAAATGGTGTGTGCCCGAGTATAAACCGTTTGCCTCTAATAGAAGGCAAGGCTATTGAAGGAGATAGGGGGTTAACCCATTTGGGTGCATGCCTACTATAAAACACTCTGTTTTTCTTTTTTCTTCCTTCTCTGTTCTTTTGTTTATCTTTTCTTTCTTTTTCTTTCTTCGAATTCTTTCGTCGTTCTTTTTGTTTCTCTCCTTTTTTTTCCTCCCCTTTTGTACACAGTCGCGGGTCCCTTATATAGAGTCTGTTGTGACCAGTTTTACTATTCTAGCCCCTTAATGGCCCTTGTCTGATATGAGAGCCTTTTGCCGACCACTTACCGAGTCAATGGTTCTAACTACCACCATTGACATGTGGCTTTCAAACAACGAAGGTTCCTTTTCTACTCTTCCAGTGTGTACCCTCTCCCTCTCAGTCTCTCATGGCATGCACCCAGTGGTTCTTACCCACCCTTGCCTCTTTTGGGTGGCATGTCATCCCAGCAGGACTATGCCTACCGAAAGAGCCTAAGCAAGAAACACAAGAATGGGTTTCCACTCCTCTCCCCACCGCCAGACCGTGCCCTCTCCCATAACCTTGCCCTTTCCCATAGTAGCTGGGTATAGGCTAGTGATGCCTGGGTCGTACGTGTGCTTTACTTTCTTCTTGTTTCATACGTTTGCTGAGATCTGAGAATGGGTGCGCATATCCCGCCGTGCGCTTTTTGGCTTTTTTTGGTGTGGGTTGCATATCCAACATTTATAACTTGTCCATTTCTTGGGGGGTTGGGCCTTGTTGGATCATTGGGCCTCCCTCTAGTTTGGGTGTTTGCTTTGTGGCTTGGCATTTCCTGTCATACCAGATTGTTGTTCCTGCTGCTGACACTTCCTACCGTTCCTTGTTTCTTTTCACCGTGCTTCTTCATATCAATTTTCACGCCTATCTTTTTTAGACAAAAGGATTTAGGCCTTTGTGGGCCAAATAATGTTGACTAGATCAAAAGGGTCTTGGGCCCAATTTATCTTTATCTGCAGAATTCATTCTGCCAAAGAACTGTATTCTGTGGCAGATTTGTATTCTGTAGTAGATTTGTGTTTTGCTATAGATTGCTTTCACTTGCACTTCTTTCTTTGGACATTTCTTGCTCTTCGGTCTTCTTAATGGGTCTTTGGGCCTAATTTATCTTCATCTGCCGAAACCATTCTGCCAGAGAACTGTATTCTGCAGCAAAGCTGTATTTTGCGGCAGATTTGCGTTTTGCAACTTACTAGGCTTTCTTCCTCATGGGCTTTTGGATATAGATTCACAAAATTGGGCATCAACATTGGTCCAGTTGAGAATGGACATGGCCCAAAAACATGGGGGCAAGAGGATATTGAGCACCCTGAGCCAACCTTATCACCAATGGGAAGAGAGTAGATTTGATCCCATACTCAGGGAACTCAATGAATAGAAACTTGCTAAGCCAAAATGCGAGGAACCCAGCTCGCCTAACTCCCTTATCTTTCTCGCGTGAGAAATTCATAACCCACCTACCCATTCTGGCCGGTTTCCCACTAGAAAAAGCAGTACGACCACCAAAATGAGCAAATAACTTTTCTTCCACCTCGAGATCCTCGTCAGAAAGATTAACATCAAAAGGATTTTCATCCCCAAGCACCGGAAGGAGGAAATTATTAACCACATCCTCCAAAGTGACAGTCAGTTCACCAACAGAAAAAGAAAAAGTATGCAGAGCAAGACACCAACGGCGTACCAAATGCCTAAGATCTTTGGCCTCTCTAAAACCCTTAAGATTCCTAGAAATTGCCATTGCCTTCAGGATACCAGTGCGCTCCAGGCAACCTACAAACTACTCGTCACAAAGCTCCTTATCCACCCAGATGGGTCAGCCCTGGATCTTTCCAGCAACAAAATCAAAAAAGATAGGGACTGCCTCTCAAAGTCCCTACTTGATTTGGAGATCGAAAATCTCCCTAGGGTTTGGGACTTGAGCAGAACCAACGAAACCCACCTGACTAGAAAACACCCAGGTGTGAGTAGATGGAGGGGCCTCACCATGGGACACCTGAAGGAAGAATAAGTTAGGGGTGTACCAGTGGTCTCGTAAAGGAAAAGCAGGACGCCCAATAACCTCATGAGACTCATCTTGTGCAGAATTGGAGGAACCTTCACCTTCAAAGGGGCTAAGAGTACGCTCCTTTCTTTTTCGAGAAGAAGAAGAAGCCATTGAGACAATGGGTATCTTGAAAGCAAAGGGAATTAAGAAGAAAGCAGGGAGCAACAAGACTGATCGAAAAAAAAAAAAGGATTGGAAATGGAAGATTCAGGGAGATAAAAAGGTAATGTGAAATGCCTAGAATAAAGACACAAAGAGCAGTTGGAGAAGACAATATGTGGAAAGACGTGCCAGTTGCCAGAAATTTAATTTAAAGAGGGAAGAGTTATCAGCAGTTATTAATGGGAATTATGGGAAACATAAAAGTAGGTTGTGGAAGTTTTTTTACTTCATACCTCAACTGCCACGTCCCATGTAAAAAGGAGGAGTTACAAGAGAAAGAAGCAAAAAGAAAAGGGGAAGCAAAAAGGAGGTCAGGATACCAAAGACCCAAAAAAAAAAAAAATAAAGATCCTGGAAGAATAATCAAGATGGAAGAATCCTGCAGAAACTCAACTACTCACGCATGGGCTGTATGCAACCCATGAGCTCGGGGGGCCAAATGTTAAGGTTCAAAATTGCTCACAGTCTAAGGCCCAAAGAAATAGCACACTGGGCCAATTTCATGGAAATGAAGCTAGAGAAAATAAAAAAGGGGGGCTGGGCTCACATAATGAAGAAAAGAGAAAAAGAAAGAAGAAAAGGGTGGGAGATCCAAAGGATTGGGATCCAAAGACCCATGGAAGGACAGAATTTAAAATACATAAAGCAAGAGAAAGGCCCAACCGGTTAGGATCAGTAAACCAGCCCAAAAAAGAAGAGCTAGGCCGGGATCTTAGAAGTCACCAGAGTCTGGGGATCCTTGGGACATGCAACACAATATAAGTAAAATTGAAGCAAGTTCAAAAGAGGGATAAAAATACAAAGAGCATGCGGGTCTCATACGCTTAGACAGACAGTAGGATCAGAAAGTACAAAAGCAAAAGATGCATGAATGAAGGAGCTATGCCCCAAGGTCCCTAGAATGGGAAAACCATAAAAGAGGTAACTAGAAGGGAGCTTTCAACCCAGCGGTAAAAGGTTCCAACTATTCGAGAAAATGACAAGGATGGAGTGCAACCAAAAGCTGGAAGGGTGAAAGAAAGGGCCAAATGGCTGAAGATCAGCAACCTAAGGGGAGCTTGAAATGGAAAATCAGCTATGGGGCTTTCAACTTGGTCACACCAAAAGGAAGAAGTTATGAGAAAAAATGAAACGACCAGCCCCTGAGCAAACTGACACAACACGAACTCTAAGGGCAAAAGGGAAAAATCACTAGTACCCCAAAACCCTAGAGCTGCACTATAAAAGAAGGAGGAAATCCTTGCTAAGGGGGATTCAGATTTTGACTCATTGATTTTTATTATTCAGGCATTCATCGCCACTTTTCTGGATTTCTAGAAAAGATATAAAGCCATAGAAAAGACTCTGTAAAGTTCAAGGAAAACAGAGGAACTGCTCCCGTTGTCCTCTAGACAGCCACTATAGCACGTGCTCGGATTCGGAAAATTCAAACTTTGCAAGTCTTTGAAGCTTGAATAGCTATCAAAGTCTGTAATTTTTGAATTTAGTCGAACCTTGTATCACGTCTTAGTGAGCATTGTAATTATAACTAAAGAAAATTAATAAAATGTCTCTCATTGATTTAAGGATCCCTTAACCTTTATTTTTTACTGTATGTTATTTACTATGCATTTCCTTTTTGTTTGAACTGTCATTCAACACAGATATTTTTCTTGTTAGTTTATTTGTGTTGTAGGAAGCCTGCTCTGTGCACCACTTGGTTCTTAAACAGCCTTTTAGCTGCGATGAACTAAACCCAGTCCACCAAAAAACAATTATTTGGCCCAGGATCTTTGAGCCACTTTGTGCTGAAAAAAGGGCACTCTCACAGATAATTCACCAATATGAAAGGTATTTGGGGCTACCCCCATTGGTAGGAGGGGAAAAAAGAAAGCATTAAATCACATAAAGGACCAAGTTGGGCGTAAAATAGCAAGTTGGAAGGGAAAGTTGCTGTCTACTGCAGGCCGAGAAATCTTAATAAAGGCAGTTGCTCAAGCTACTCCAATGTACACAATGAATTGCTTTAAAATCCCTGACTCCCTTTGCAGCAAGCTGAATTCTTTAATTAGTAATTTCTGGTGGGGACAACATGACAAATAAAAGAAACTAGCATGGATCGCCTGGGAGAAAATGTGCAAGCCAAAAGCTAATGGGGGGATGGGATTTAAAGATCTAAAGGCGTTCAGTCTAGCTTTGCTTGCCAAACAAGGGTGGAGGCTCATCCAAAACCCAAGTTCTCTTGCACACAAAGTTTTGAAAGCAAGGTATTTACTTGAAAGCAACTTCATGGAGGCACATCTAGGCAAGAAGCCATTGTACACATGGAGGAGTTTGATGGCAACAAGGAAAGTCCTGGACAGGGGGTTGCGATGAAGCATAGGAAATGGGCAAAGTGTGAGAATTTGGGCTGACAGATGGTTGCCAACCCCACACTCTTTCAAGGTGACAAGCCCTCGGCCACAAGCGTTTGAAGGTGTAATGGTGGAATCTCTCCTAAACCGGGATGAGGGTGGTTGGGAAAAAAACTTGGTGAGAAGTACTTTCCTCCCTCACGAAGCGAAGGCCATTTTAAGCATTCCGATTAGCCAAACTTTCCCTGAGGATGTACTGACCTGGGCATGGACTCAAAATGGAAGGTTTACTGTGAGCAGTGCGTATAAGGTAGCATGTAGTTGGCTGCTAAAACAAAGGAATAGGGCTGATGGGGGCGAGGTGTCAGATTCGAAAAAGAGGGGTGAGTTCTGGAATTTCATTTGGTGATTAAATTGTCCAAGTAAGGTTAAATAGTTTATGTGGAGGGCGTGCAAGAACATCCTCCCTACGAACTACTGCCTTAAGCTTAAAAAAATTCCCATGGAGGATGCATGTGGGGTGTGTGGAAAGGTAGAGTCATCAGGGCATGCTCTTTGGGACTGTGAGGTGGCTATGGCTGTTTAGAGGGAGTCAAAACTTCCCTTGCCTATGTTTCGAAGTCCGTTGCGTGATTTCATGGATGTTATGTGGAAGATTTGGGAAGACAAAAAGGAGATTAGCTGGGTAACCTTTGCTACTATGGCATGGTGCATTTGGAAAAATAGGAACTCCATAAAGTTTGAAGGTTGGGGCAAGGCAGTGAAGGCAATTGCCAAGGAAGCTGAATTACTGGTGGAGGAATTCAGCTCAATGAATGCAGCAGCAAATCAAGCAATGCCTCTGAGAACTAAGGGATGTAGTCCTCCTTGGGAGGGGTGGTACAAAGTTAATGTGAATGGGGTGGTGTTTAGGGAGTTTGGTAGCTGCGGGGTTGGGGTTGTAATAAGGAATGAGCAAGGTCAAATTATGGGAGCTATGAGTAAAAAGCTAAACCTACCATTAGGGGCTATGGAAGTGGAAGCTAAAGTGTTTGAGGAAGGCTTGCTGTTAGCAGGGGACCTTGGGCTCAAGCAAGTGATTTTGGAAGGAGATGCTCAACTAGTCACCAATGCTCTGTTGGGTAAATGCCTTCCACCAACTTCAATCGAAATGATTATAGCAGGAGCAAGGCGATGAAGGCAGAAGGTCCATGACTGGGAGATCAATTATGTCTGTAGAATAGGAAATTGTGCAGCTCACCTTATGGCTCGAAATGCCAAACTCATTTCTGATTGTGTAGTGTGGGTTGAAGATACCCCACCTATTATTCAATGCCAAGTGCATAGAGATGTACTTCTTTTTAACCAAAGTTCAAATTAATGAAATATATTTGAGATTGACTATCAAAAAAAAAAAAAAAATCCCCATGTACAAATGTGAGCAATCTGCAAGTGAAATATTTTTTACTTGACATTTAGGGTCCGTTTGAAAACAACTTATTTATTTAAAACTAAAAACTTTTTGCTGATAGTATAAAAAAAAGTTAAAAATTAGCTGAATAATATAATATAAGACCCATAAATAGTACAAAAAAGAAGTTAAAAACTCAAATAAACTGAAACAAATAAACACATTCCAAACGGGCTCTTAATATACTTTTCAAATTCTAACTAGTCGAGCATTTACTTTCTTTATCTTGCACGGTTCCCATGCCCTCACGTGTCAACATCACCACTCTTCATTACCATGAAAAGACTCAACCCAAACCATCCATCACACCTTAAGACTCCAAATAGCACAAAAGAATCCAGAGTGAGATCCAAACAACACCCAAGATCCAGTGGAGAATCTAGTAGATTTTCCTCTTGAGCTGCATAGAGTGATTTGAGACAAAAAGCTCAAAGCTTCACCTCTCAACCATTTCAGAGAGAGAGAAAGAACGGAAAGCCTGAAATAAAATAAAATAAAATAATAATTTTCCTAAGCTATATAGTATGCTCAGTTTTTAGAGAAGCGCGGTCGCTAAATGGATTTTTGGCTAATTCGATGTTAATCCAATATGAGTGAATTTTGGGGTTCATTAGACATATTTGGCCTGAAATAATATAAGCTCATGTGAATGGTACAATTTCTAGGCATAATATATAATCTAGCTTTTTTCATTATTTAGTTTATTTTTGTTATTATTCAATTTATTTTTGTTACAATTCATGGGTTCTATTGGACTTTTTGGTACTATTCATGAGTTCTATTGTATTATTTCAGTTAGCTTTTGGCTTCATTTACAATACTTTCAACAAAAAGTTTTCAATTCAGCTAAATAAGCTATTCCCTCTTTGTACCAGCAACCAGGTTTAAAATTCTGAAATATAAACTAACAACCAATTGTAGATTTCTATAAATTGAAACTATCTAGTTGACTAAAATCTGAACCTATAAACCCTATTATGGGATGTCGTTTACCCAGAAATGGATAAACATAGTAGTAGTGAGCAGTAAACTCTATAGCGGAAATAGTTAATATATATGTATTTTCAAAAAATTTCAAATGTATTCCAAAATATATTTTGTTGCCCCCCTCCTTCAAAAATATTTACAAATTGACCCAATAGGCCCAAAAATAAAAAGTATCTGCTAGTTCATCCCTTTGCCCAATTGCCCCATGAATGATTAAAAAAAAAAAAAATCCTCTTATCAACATGGTTTTGAAACCCGGACCGAACCGTACGGTCCGACTGGGAAAACCATGAACCTCTCACAATCACGGTTCTTTTAGACATAAGAACCAGTCTCTGCCCAAAAAGCAGGGAACCGTTCAAACCGCGGTTCAACTGCACGGTTCTGAGGACCAGATTCAGACCGCTTCTCACAATTCCTTTGAATCTAAACCTCATAAAAATAAAAAATAAAAAGAGAAAAACAAAAGAAAAAGAAAACGTCTGATCTGACCCAGAAAACATTTTATCTTTGTTTCAATCTCTTTGCTTCACTCTCAAAAAACGTCTCACATAATCCAAACACAAAACACAAAACAAAATCCAATTCTTACAATAAAGTTGAATCAAAACAAGCAAATATGGAAAAAAAAAAAAAAAAAAGAAAGAAAAAGGAAGAACAATCCGATTTGACCCAATCTGGTGGTGGGGAGGAGGACGAACGGCGGTAGGGCAGCAGACGAGGCCTTCGATCTCCACGATCTCCATCGGCCTTCGATCTCCACGATATCCACCAGTGCCGCTTCAGATTCTCCTCTCTCTCTCTCTTCTCTTCTCTCTGGTGTGAATATGTTTTTTTTTTTTTTTTAAGAAAGCCTGATGTGTGTTAGGACATATTGTGTTTTCACTTGTTAAGAACATATATCACTTATTTATGTAAATTGGCTAATCATCTGACAAAACGCACTCTACTTGTAATTTGGTAGTTCTAGGTGTTTTTAATACTTCAAGAAATAAGGTTTCAAGGTCAAGTGTTGAAGTCATCAAGTCTGTCCAAGAAAAAGTAAGCTGAAGTGCAATTTTATTAAAACTCAACACCTGCTCGATAGCTACCTCGACACCTGCTATCTGTCGAGATTTATAATTTCTGATTTTTTGATCTGATTTTCTTGGGATCCATGAATATACTTTTGGGCCTTCTTTTCTTCTAACCCTAAACATATAAAAGGATTGTTTTAAGAGCCGTCAAATTGTACACAAGTTGAAAAAGCATTGAGCAATCTCTGTTCAAGCAAATTGTGATCAAAAGACGAAGTTCTTGACCTAGTTCATCTTCTTTGAAGAAGTTGCTGTGTATTTGCACCAAAGGGTTTTGTGACCAAGCATCTTCCTGATCTTCATCATATAGGATGAACTGAAGAACTTTGCAGCCAACCTCTCCTCCTTAGTTGGTGTTTAGAAGTCGCGTACTGGGATCCGCCCATTGATTAGTCACGTACTTGAGAGCCGTGCATCAAAGGTGGGAACTGTCGCTACAGATCAAGTCCAATTAGGTATTGGGGTAAGGGTTCAACTGTAGGTTGGTAAAGTACTTGGGATTCCTTTACTTATAACTACTTGATTTGATAATAGTGGAGTTTCGGGAGTGGTGACCTGAAAATCACCCGGTGGGGTTTTTGCCGTGAGGGTTTTGCCCATTCGTAAACAAATCACCGTGTTATTTAATTTCCGCTGCATATTTAGTTTTTGGTGATTTGTTTGTGCTTCCATGCAATTGCATAATTAATTGATTAATTAATAACTTGGCTAATTAATTAATTAGTATAATCACAAGGGGTCATTCAAATTGTGGCATATCAAGTGGTATCAGAGCGGGCACACTCTGATTATGTTTAATCTTTGCTGTGTTGATCCATTGACCCCTGTTTGTCATGGATAGGAGACAGTCATTAATCATACCTCCTTTATTTGATGGCACTAACTATGCATACCAGAAAGTATGCATGATAGCTTTCTTGCAGTCATTAGATGAGAAGGTGTGGCAAGCTGTAGAGATTGGCTGGACTAAGCCAAAAGAAGAACCGGTCGATTGGGATGATGCAAAGATCAAGGCGGCTAACTTCAACAGCAGAGCGTTAAATGCCCTATTTAGCGCAGTCACCAATGAGGAATTCAAGAAGATATCCTCAACTGAAACTGCTAAGGAGGCTTGGACCATCCTCCAGACAACCTATGAAGGAACAAAGGCTGTCAAAGATTCAAAGCTTCAGAGGCTCACTACAAGCTTTGAAGAAATTAAGATGGAGGAGGATGAGTCATTTGATGAGTTCTATGCCAAGCTCAAGGACATAGTGAACTCAGCCTTCAATCTTGGGGAAACCATCCCTGAACCCAAGGTTGTAAGGAAAGTGCTCATATCTCTACCGGAGAGATTCCATGCCAAGATTACCGCAATAGAAAAATCAAAGGATATTGACAAAATTCCTTTGACTAAGCTGGTTGGAAACTTGCAGACCTACGAGCTAGGACTATCTAGGATTGGCAAAACGGGTAAAAGCAAGAGCATGGCCTTGAAGGCAAAAAGCAGTGATACAGATGAGTCTTCCGATGATGAAGATTCCAAGATGAAGTCCTACATTACAAGGCAGTTCAAGAAGTTTATGAAGAATGCCAATAGGAGGAACTTTGATAAGGACCGCATACAATCCATTTCTTCTCAGTTTAAGAGTCAAGACAAAGGGAAGAAGGATGCTAAGGATGGCGGTCAGTACACTGTTCTGCAGGACCAAAGTGTTTTGGATGTCATGGATTCGGTCATATGAAGCATGAATGCCTGACATATCTCAAGAGCATTGGGAAGAGTAAGGCACTTGCTGCAACTTTAAGTGAGACTGAGCCTGAAGATGATTCCAACAATGAGGATGACGGAATCTTAAATGCCTTCACTACCACAGTTAATCTTACTGAAGGGATTGTTGAAGAAGTGGATGAAGAAGAAGAACTAGTGGAGTCCAAATTTAAGAAAATGGATGATCAAGATGATATCCATTCAGCCTATGATAATTTTTACAAGCTCTCTAAGAAGCATGAGAAATTGTATAGGCTGGCCACCGAGAAGCTCAGTGATGTGGAACTTGATCGTGAAGAGTTGTCCACAAAGTTTGATGAGGCGAATCAAACTATTGGAGCACTGAGATTTGAGAACAACTTTTTTCTTGAGAATACCAAGAAGCTTGAAGTCAGAGCTCAATTGGAGAGGACTTCAAGTGCAAAGCTTGATGAGATGCTTAGCAATCAGAAATCTGCTTCGGATCGAGCTGGCTTGGGGTATGGTCTTTCTTTCTCTAAAACTACTTCTACTAGTAATACTGTTTTTCTTTCTCTTGCTAATAACACTAAAATTGAGAACACTGATGTTAAAACTAAATTAGTTAGTGAAAACTTAGACAAGGGTAAATCTATCTTAGGAGCACCCCTTAAGCAAGATAAGAAAGATATTAAAAACCCTAGGGCTAAGAAGGCTAACTCTCAAAAGCCTAAACAAAAAAAGCAGCATCTCTGTCATCATTATGGAGCTGCCGGTCATACTCGACCAAATTGTCATAAGTGGCTAGCCACTCAACAGAGCAATGGCATGATAGCATCTGGAAGCTAAAATCAGCTTCAATCCTCTCTTGCTCCTCTTGGAGATCTTCTAAAAGCCCTCATATTCCTTTCGAACTTGAACGGTTTCAATTCTTCTCCCTCACCGCCGGTTCAAGGGTTCAATCAAAGGAAAGGTTCTTCCAAGGTGTGGAAGAAAAAGGACTCTAAGTGATCTCATCACTTTCTTTTCCCTTCTTGTTTTTTTTTTTTTTTTTTTATTGCATTGCTTGTGTGTTTTGCATGTTTGTTGAGTCAGTCTAGTTTTATGCTCTGCTGTGTTTAACATGTTTTGTGTGTTTACTTTCAGTTTTGATTATTTTGTTTTTAAAATAAAAATAAAAAAAAAATTGAAAAATACAAAAACAGTGTGTGTTTTGTGTACTTTGGTACTTGTGTACTTTAGATGGCAATTGAAATAAAGTTTCTAAACTTTGTATCTCTTGTAGCTTAGATGAGCATCTTTATGCACAACTAAGCAAGTGATGCTTTGTCGCTCTTGTTTGTGATGAGTAAGATTAAGTTATCTCTTAAATCTTAACACTCATATCAATCTTTTTGACGGGTAGGACTAGAAAATCCTAAGAGAAAGACATAAATAACCATCTCACCACTGTTGCCCGCTAATCATAATAAGACACATGTATGCTTCGGCATAGCAAAAGTGCAGTGTCAAATACTTAACATCTTGGGTATTTCTTTTCTCTCTTTATATGCCCATGCATGATATGCTAAATAAAAGAAAATATGCAAAGAAAAATAAAAAGCAAAAAGATAAAAAAAAAATGCTTTAAATATGGTTGCAAGCGTGTATTCTAGGAGATGTGGGAGCTATAGGATGTACCTCGAAGGTGATAGTCCCCATCAAACAGTTATGATTGTGTGTGAGTTAAAGTTATTTTCTCATATCTCAGATCGTCATGACATGTATACACATATGCAATCTTGCGATGTTTTTCACACACAACACGCAATATTCTTTGCTACTTTTGATACATGTGCAGGTACAATGTGATTTGGCCATCACAAAGTTTTACATGTGCTAATGTATGCTTACTAAACTGTCTTAACTTGTTTTTGAAAAATAAAATTGATTAGACTTGTTTAGTGTGTGTGTGTGTGTGTGTGTGTTTTTTTGAGGATCCATGTGCTTAAATTTTTTTTGAGAGATGATTTTGAGAGCTTTATATGTTAAGTGGATCTTTAGTTGAGGTGTATGTTGGATTACATTCATGTCTGTGTTCTTCTCTTCTTGAAAAACTGCTTTTAACTGCTAGCTCGACACCTCCTCGATACCTGGTTATCTACCGAGCTTCTCAAGCCTTTTCTTATCGCAATCTCGACACCTGTCTCGACACCTGGTGGATCGATCGAGAAAGTTCTTGTCTCCTCGATACCTGGTCGATCAATCGAGCTTCTGTTCTTTGAAACTGGTTCTTATACCTCGACACCTCTCGACACCTACAGCTATCGACGGCCAATTCCTCGACACCTTACTCTACAGCTTCCTCAATACCTCTCGACACCTCAGCTGTTGAGATTTACTGAGGTGTCTATATAAGAGCTGTCGCGATTTTTTCTCTCATTCACTCGATCTCTCTCGATCTATCCAAGGCGGTTCCTCTCCCAAACATCCTTTTCTCATTCAAATCTTCAAACCCACTTGATTTTCGGTCTTCCCTTGGTTTCAATCACTTGGTAAGTTCATTTTTTCCTTCCTTTCTCATGCATTTCATGTTTTGAAACCTAGGTTTTGGGAGTTTTGGAAATTTTTGGGGTTTTTCAAAATTGATGAGTTTTTCTTGAAATTTTGGGTTGGGTTTTCACTTAAATGTTTTCAAAATGTCATACATTGCATTTCATGTGCATTAGAATGATATTTACATGCATTTAGATGTGTGCTCTATGTTTGTGTGCTGGTAGGATTGGATTGGGCTGAGCCCATGATGCCTTTCAATTTGCATGTCACATGCTCATGCATTCTCATGCATACGTACTTTTTGTTCAATATATTTGATATATATGAAATATGTTGGGACTTTTCTAATTGTCCCCCTCTCTATCTCTTTCTCATTCTTTTACGTTAGTAGTGTCTATAGCACCCAAACGTAAATCCACTCCGGCTCGGAACCCTCTGCATTCTAGAGCTTCCTCTTCTTTTGACTCTGCTCCTCTTAACCTTCGATTCCGTGATAGAGATGCCCACAAGGCATTTTCGAAGAACTTTTCTCAACGAGGTGTTCATTCGGAACGCCAAGTCATTCTGGCGGACTTCGCCGATACTGACCTTTCCTCTGTCATTCACAGTAGGGGATGGGAGTCACTGTGTGACATCCCGGTCACTTGCCCTCTCGTACTGATTCAGGAGTTTTACTCCAACATGCACAGGATAGATCATTCAGTACCTCTCTTTTTCACTCGCGTTTGAGGTACGCGCATCCCTGTCACACTGCAGCTAGTTGTGAATGTGCTTAGGGTTCCTAGGATAGATTTTCCTGATTATCCTTCCTGTGAGCATCTAAGGACTGTGTCCAAAGATGAGCTCATTTCTGCTTTTTGTCAGCGCCCAACTGATTGGGGAGAGTATCAGTATACATCATGTAGGCCTTTTGCTAAAGGTCCTAGATTTCTTAACATGGTGATGACTTTTGTACTCCATCCACTCTCTCACTACAACTCCATCACAGAGCCTCGTGCTCGATTTTTGTTATCTCTTTTAGAACATCTTACTATAGATTTTCCTTCTCATTTTATTCTTTCTATCATAGATGTTCATCTTGACTCGGCATCCCGTGATAAGCTCATCTTTCCTTCCGCTATCACGAGGATCTTACGCCATTTTTCTATTCCTTTTCCTATGTCCGACCATTTCACACACATATGTGCCATAGATGCCGCTATTGTAAAACGTAGTGAGGCTCAGTTTAGGTCGTGACAGACGGATTTCACTCCTCCCTCCCGTTCAGCTCCATCCAAATTAGCTCCATCTACATTTGCTCCTTCTTCCTCTTCGGGCAATGTATCTCTAGGAGACATTATGGCTCAACTGCAGCGCATGGACACTCGCCTTGATACACTCTCCGCTGAGTTATATCATGTGAATATTCGTGTTGGTTGTATTGCACGATGGCAGGCGACCACGGGTGGTTTTGCTCCAAAGGCTACTCCTTCACCAGCTACTCTAGTGGCTTCAGATTCTGAGGATGAGGATGATGATGATGATGATGATGGTTCGGATGATGATGATGGAGATGCTAGCTCTACTGATGAGATGTCTACATGACACTCTACCCTTTGTCACTCGTGACAAAAAGGGGGAGTAGTTTTGGGTTATGAGAGTAGTCATCTTAGGGGGAGAGTTAGTATAGGACATTTTGATAGGGGGAGTGTTGATATTTTGAGGGATGTAGTGAGGTTTTGATGTATCTTTTCTTTTCTATTCTTTATAGATACATTGATCTTGTATATAAGGTCTTGTGACCAGTTTTACATACATTGTACTTATTTTCTATATATGTGAATGTATGTTTCTTTCACCTTTCTATTCATGTGTTGTTTCTTCTCTATCTTTATACACATGTTCATTATACTTGTATGTAATCTATTATTTATGTTTCACACAAGATGCCTTGATGAGTTTTGTTTAAAGTGTTTCAGAAATACAGGTTGTTAAAGTCTACTTACCATAAACTCTCTTCTTGCAAAGTTTTTCAAGAGTTTGTGTTAGGATAGATTTTATTGTATCAACAAGTGAATATGAGTTGAGTAATTTATGACTTCTCTCATATGTTCATTTGTTTGTTGTGGTTTTGTCACGAATTGCCAAAGGGGGAAATTGTTAGGACATATTGTGTTTTCACTTATTAAGAACATATGTCACTTATTTATGTAAATTGGCTAATCCTTTGACAAAACACACTCTACTTGTAATTGGGTAGTTCTAGATGTTTTTAATACTTCAAGAAACAAGGTTTCAAGGTCAAGTGTTGAAGTCATCAAGTCTGTCCAAGAAAAAACAAGCTGAAGTGCAATTTCATTAAAGCTCGACACCTGCTCGATAGCTACCTCGACACCTGCTATCTGTCGAGATTTATAATTTTAGATTTTCTGATCTGATTTTCTTGGGATCTGTGAATATGCTTTTGGGCCTTCTTTTCTTCTAACCCTAAACATATAAAATTATTGTTTTAAGAGCTGTCAAATTGTACACAAGTTGAAAAAGCATTGAGAAATCTCTGTTCAAGCAAATTGTGATCAAAAGACGAAGTTCTTGACCTAATTCATTTTCTCTGAAGAAGTTGCTGTGTATTTACACCAAAGGGTTTTGTGACCAAGTATCTTCCTGATCTTCATCGTATAGGATGAACTGAAGAACTTTGCAGCCAACCTCTCCTCCTTAGTTGGTGTTTAGAAGTCGCATACTGGGATCCGCGCATTGGTTAATCACGTACTTGGGAGCCGTGCATCAAATGTGGGAACTGTCGCTACAGATCAAGTCCAATTGGGTATTGGGGTAAGGGTTCAACTGTAAGTTGGTAAGGTATTTGAGATTTCTTTACTTGTAACCGCTTGATTTGATAATAGTGGAGTTTCGGGAGTGGTGACTTGAAAATCACCCGGTGGGGATTTTGCCATAAGGGTTTTTCTCATTCATAAACAAATCACCGTGTTATTTAATTTCCGCTGCATATTTAGTTTTTGGTGATTTGTTTGTGCTTCCACGCAATTGCATGATTAATTGATTAATTAATAACTTGGCTAATTAATTAATTAGTATAATCACAAGGGGTCATTCAGATTGTGGTCTATCAATGTGAATATGTGAGTAGGAATGTAGGATAAGTGATAACTGTGAAGTAAATGTGAGGTTGAGAGTTGAGTAATAAATTGGGTCCGTATGAAAATGTGTGGTGGTCTTTATCCCTTTTTTTTTTTTTATGTAATCGGTGTGGTTTTTTTTTTTTTTATTATTCAAAAGTGTGATATTTAATATTAAGAAATGGCAATTAAGAAATACTAGCACAATATTTTCACAATAAATTTTAAATAATAGATTGTTATTAGCTAATATTGGTAAGTAAAAAAATAATTTCAGTAGTGGGTTCAAATTAGAACTAATAACAATTTTTCACATAAGATTTGGATATGATTCTTGTAAAAATATTGCGACAAATATTGTGGATATAACATCACAATTCTTTCTTCATCTGCTTTTGTTTGTATTGCTTTTTTATCTCTTCCTTTAATTTCATTCACTTTTGTTTCTAGTGTTTTTTTAGGTTTGTGAATGCGAGCTAGACAGCTAGTCACGTGAGCATTGGAAAGTGGAACTTAGAAAGACAATCTAATGCTTTTAATTTTCTGTTTATAAAAAAATGGTTATTATTATTGGATAGATATTTCATATTTGGGCTATAGATGGATATATCAGACATAGTTAAAATATGGATTTATAGTTTTAATTAGATTCTTTTAGTTAATTTTTCTATTTTTTACTAATTTAATATTTTTATATATATTTAAACTAATTATTAAATTAATTATGACGTCATCATGGTTCGACCCCGGTTCGACCTCAGTTCGACCTCAAAAATTTTGAACCCCTCCCTTTTACGGTTCAATGAACGGTCTGGGTTTGAAAACCATACTTATCAAAACAAACCCTATTGTTCCAAGAATAATAAGATAACCTCTAGATAAACCAAAATTAAAAACAAGAAACTATAATATTTTAACAAGAAACTAAAATATTTTCTTTTGATACTTTTTTAAAAACAAATCATTCAATTGTCAATATTGATGATGTGTGTTGCCAATATCTAGTGTTGATGTCTCAAATTTTGAAAATCTTCAAACAAAATTGCAAAAAATCACCACAATTGAAATTGGTATTATTTTATTACAACACGGTCTTTAATTGTGTCCGCAAATATTGGATTGTTATGTTATTTAAGGTGATAAAATTTGAAAATTCCTCGAACTTTTTTTGGTTTATACTTCGGATCAGTGTAGCAAGAAAAAGCTCATATATACCAAACGGATAGAAGGGTTTTGGAATCTAGATTTATCACCTAGCCAAGTATTCTTCTCAAGTGTATTGGCTAATAACCTTCAAAAGTAGGCTTGGCATCAGCATCAACAGCATATTTAGTGGACAATAGTCCATATGAAATTTCAATTTTCCTCTAAAGAAACAGTCCAAAAGAAAACTTCAACCACACAGGCTTTTCCTTAGGCCTGCGTGAAAGAATCTCTAAGTTCTCTTCTCTAAAACATTGATTGAAGGTAAGGGCTTAAGACGTGAAAATGTCCCCGTCCCTGAAGTATAAGCATATTCCGAGCGGTGGCGTTAGCAATTCAAGTAAAAGCGAAGGGCAAACCAGCGAGAAGAAGGAAAAAGCTGCCTCATCCCGGTTAGTGGATGAAGCCAAGGTTCATGGATTTGAAACTGAATTGATTTCCTTGGAAAAGATGCTTCATCAGAGGCAAAGTAGTGATCAGTTCAAGGCAATTGGGGTCGTTGGGAAGCGTGGTGTTGGCAAAACAACTCTTTGCCAAGTACTTTTCAACAAGAAAGAGCCTGTACAAGCCAACTTCCTTCCCAGGATTTGGGTATGTATGTCCTGGAAGCCCAGTGAATACAAAGATGACCACAAGGCAACAATTGTTAGAAGAATGCTCACATATCTTGGAGTTGAAAACAACATCATTGATTCTGTCTATAAGGATCATAGCCTCAGTGGGCTACTCTATGCCCTTCACTTGCAATTGACTGGTAAGAAATATCTAATTGTGCTTGATGATGCTAAGGAGACAGAAGAGTGGTTCGCAAATTTGGATTCTCCAATTACTGAAAAAGAGAAATGGGGTGAACGTCTTGCCTTTGGATTGCCGAAAGGCCATGGGGGAACAGTTATTGTTACGAGTAGGGATGAAAAATTAGCAAAGATGATGGTTGGAGAGAAAAACTTGCTTCATCTTCTGCCACTTTCTCACCCAAAGAGCTGCTCCTCAATTTTCAATGACCACATGAAGAAGGGACTGAAGTTAGAAAATGACACAGAACAGAAGGAATTTCTGAAAAAGTGTGCTGGTCTTCCATTAGCTGCGACGATGATGGGAAAGATTAAATCTGAAGAACTTGAAAAAGCTGCAAAGGAAGCTCCAGAGAAAGCTGCAAAGGAAGCTGCGGAGACAAAGGAAGCTCCAGAGAAAGCTGCAAAGGAAGCTCCAGAGAAAGCTGCAAAGGAAGCTGCGGAGACAAAGGAAGCTCCAGAGAAAGCTGCAAAGGAAGCTCCAGAGAAAGCTGCAAAGGAAGCTGCGGAGACAAAGGAAGCTCCAGAGAAAGCTGCAAAGGAAGCTGCGGAGAAAGCTGCAAAGGAACCAGAAAGTCCCATTAGCTCCAAAGATGGAGAGAAGAATAAAACTCAAGAACTTACCACAGAACCAAAACCCATACAACCTGATGAAGCCGCAAAAAGTTCCAAAGATGATAAGAAGATTAAATCTGTAGAAGTTCCAGCAGGAGAAGAACCCACACAACAACAAGAGAAAGACGCAAGAAGTTCGTCCAAAGATGATGAGCAGATTAAATCAGAAGAGCATCCCGCAAAAGCAGAACCCAGACCTCATCAAGAGGGAGCCGCACACAATGAAATCCATGAAGAGGCAGCTTCAGGAACAAATTAAATTGCATTTGTGTTTTCCAATGGGTTTCTTCTTGCCCTCTTTTAGCTTCAAAATTATCTTGCTTTGAAGTTGGTGTTAGTTTTCATGTCTATCCACTACCTTTCATTGTAAGTAAATTGCTTTTCAATCCAACATTCTAGGTGGTTTCAAATTAAATCCTATATTATTTATAATATTTCAAAGTAAACTCTAAACATATACTTTCGTTAGTTTCAGGATAATAAATTTTCAAAATTGTATAAATTTAAATCATAGATTTGAAGTTTGATATTCAAATTTGATTGAAGGTTTAAATTAATAGATTTTAAAAACATTGATCTAATTTAAAACGAACGAAACTATAAGATTCAATTTGATACCACCAGGTTTCTCAAAAAAAAAATTTGATACCACCTTAAATTAGGATTTAAAATATAATTTACGTTTTTTTTTTATTTTAATAAATGAAATCTTCAATTATCTTGTGTTCCTTATAATAAGTGTATTATTTAATTTCAATCTTTAGCTTTCTTTTGTATTCTCCAGATTTTTTTTTTTTTTCATTTTTCGTTAGGAACAGTTATAATTTCTATATAACTAAATTTCTATCAAGTTTGAAAAGCTTAATTTGAATTTTGAAGGCTCTTCCTACTAGCTTGGCTTCCATCTCAAGAAAAATTAAGTTCTATTCCATCTTGTAAAATTGCTTCCAGCACTGCAATGACATATTCATTCTAAACTCATGTAAACAAATAAATAATTCAGAGTTACACTTGTGTAGACACCTATGCCATGCAATAACAAAGCTGATTAGTTAAACTTTTCATTCTAATTTTGGCATTAGAGATGTCATCTATGTTAATTTCATAGCACTTTTGTCTAAGTTAGATAGCAAAGTAAATCTTCATTTTTCTTGTGTTTATATTAAGTGCATTATTTGATACCATTCTGTAGTTTTCTTTTGTATTCTCATGGACTTATGTTGAGTTTGGAAAGCTTTATTTAATTGATTTAAAATCAAGATCTTGTACCCAGAATTCCTAAAAAGAAAAGAACTATGCAAGGCCCTTCCTGCTTTCTTTGCTTCCTTCTCAAGTTAAAAAAATTAAAAATTAAAAAAAAAAAATTAAAACAAGATTCTAAAGCTATCATTTTAATATAAGAGGCCGTTTGGATTCAGCGTTTAGCGTCTGCGTTTTGTGCAAAACGCCTTTTTTTTTCTTTTTTCTTTTTTTCCTTTTTTCAGCCGCAAAGGCTGAATTTTCCACTGTAAACAATGCATTCATGCACTGTTCACGGAACCACAAATATCGCTTTTCAGCAAATTTTCATTAAAAATTGGTCCCACGATACTATTTACATATTTAAAAATTATTTTGTTACAGTGTTTTCAGTTTTCAGTTTTCAACTTTCAGCTGTATCCAAACGGACCCAATGAAGAAGCGCATATCTTCATTCATAGCATCCATTATGAGTAAAGTTAAGTTTTATTCCAAGTCGAGCACTACAATGACACAATAAATAGTTCAGAGTTACAATTGTGTAAATCATCTATGCCCAGGAGCAGTATCACTATTGGTTTAACTGTTCATTCTAGTTATTTTGATATTAGGACTGTTATCTACGTTAAATTCATAGCACTATTGTCTAATTTAGATAGCAAAGCAAAACCTTCATTTTTCTTGTGTGGTCAATGGTCAATAAGTGCATTACTTGATTTTATTCTCTAGTTTTCTTGTACATTCTCCAAGACTTTCTCTTTTTGCATTTTTCGTTATGATCAGTTATTTCTCTAACTAAATTTCTATTGAGTTTGGAAATATTTAATTAATTTGATTTAATATATAGATCATGTACCTGGAATTCCTTAAAAAAAAAAAACTATACAAACCCTTCTTACTTTGCTTCTATCTCAATTGGGAAAGTTTTTGCTTTTATCTCAAGGTATTAGAAATATGTGGTTGAGAAAGAATTTGACTTGAGTCAAGTTTCAAAGAAACTAAGATAACAAAAAAGAACGCTCTCATGAAGCCACGAACGCTCTCTAGAGAGGAAGAAGCGGAGTTGGCTCGGAGCAATAAAAAGGTTAAAGATAGCCACCATGCCGAGTTCAGTGAGGGTCCTAGAGAGGATTCACCTCCACCGGAACACCAACAGCAAGACTCCTCTGCCAGAGTCTCTTTCAAGGACAAGTTAGTGGGTGTTATACCAGAAGCGTATGTAAAAGCCTTTGAGTTTGATAACCTCATGGACGAGGATGAAGAGTCTGACGACGATAGTGAAGCAGAGATAGGTAAACTTAGAGAGGGATGGGTCTCTGTACAGCTGACAAAGGAAACTAAGCAGCGCCTTAGAGGCACCTGGTCAAAAGCCATTATTGTTAAGCTTGTTGGAAGAACTGTTGGTCTTTCGTATATACGCACCAAACTGTCTTACCTATGGAGGCCAACGGGTAGGATGGACTGTGTGGACCTTGGTTATGGTTTTTTTCTGGTCAAGTTCTTCTCCAAGGAAGACCTAGAGGTCGTGCTAATGAGGGGCCCATGGTTTATAGGAGACCATTTCCTCTCCATTAGGCCATAGGAACCTTTCTTTAAGCCGTCAACGGCGAATGTCTCTCTTATCGCTGTTTGGGTCAAACTCTGTGAGCTTCCTTTTGAGCTCTATGAGACTGAGGTGCTTAAACAGATTGGTGAATCAGTGGGTAAAGTCCTTAGGATTGATTCTCACACGGCTCTAGAGGCTCGTGGCCAGTACGCGAGATTATGCATTCAGATTGATATTAATAAACCTTTGGTGAACACAATCCTTATTGGTCGGTTTGAACAACCTGTGAGCTATGAGGGTATCCATAATCTTTGTTTCTCATGTGGTAGACTAGGGCATAGAGTGGAAGCTTGTCCTTTCACCATTCGCAAAGGAGAAGAGCAAGAGGCCTCACTGGAGAAAGTGCAGGCTGTTAGAGCAGACGCTCCATGCGATGAGCATGCCAACGAGCGTGATTCGGCCAGCAATGCCACACCCGTTACGTGTGAGGTTGCAGAGGTGGAAGGTGTGTACAGACCGTGGATGGTAGTGAAGAGGAGGTCGAATGGGCGCAAGGGGACAAAATCCAGCCTAGGTACGGAGAGTACTACCATACCTGTCCGAAATTTTGCGCCACAACTGCCTCCTAAAAACCCGGAACGGATGGGCACGTCGCCTAGTCGTCCTTTTAGCATGCCACGTGTAGGAGTAAAGCAAGGTGATGAAGGTCACATGAGAAAGGGAGAAGTAGGCTGGTCGTCCAAGACCCCAAGAATGAGGGAGACGTCTCCCACAGATCATGAGAATATTTCCAATATGGGCCCACTGAAGTGTAACCCGTTACCCAGCAAATCCAATGACGTGGATTGTGGACAAAGACTTCATTCTGACCCTGGCCCATCAGCCCAGCCTCATAAACGATCCTCTTCTTCTGTTAAAGGAAAAAAAACCCTTGCCAGGGGCTTTCGTCCTAAGTCAGACTTGAGTACCACCGCCTCCCATCAATGGAAGTTCTCATCTGCTACTCTTACCACCCTCTCAGCCGCTGATGCTTTCCTTCCTAACTCTGAGCTCACCCGTTCTCCAGACATTAATTTTAAGTTTGCGGCCTCGGCAAAAAATGGGTCTGTCCAACAACTTAGAAGTAGTGATGTTCAGTTTTCCGATGATCGACAAGAGGATCCCGCTAGCAAGGATGGGCAACAGTCTATTAACCGTGTGGGTAATGGAAAAGAGGTTGTCGAAGGTCAATCTGAGCCTGGTTCTAAAGAAGGTTCAGAATATGAAGATGTGGGAGATGAACATATGGCTTCGGAGGAAGGGGATGGAGTCCCTTCCACTGCTTGACTCCTTTCCTCCAACTACCCCTTCTCGCATTATGAATATCTTAATATGGAACAGTAGAGGGGCTTTGAAGCCTTCCTTTCAGAGCTACATTCATGAGTTGACTCGAAGGCATGATCCAGCCATCCTTGTAGTCATGGAAACTAAATTAGGGGGTAGTAGAGCCAAAGAAGTCACAGACAGATTGCCATATGACGGAGCCATCCATACTGATACGATTGGGCTGGCTGGTGGTCTCTGGCTGCTGTGGAATGATGATAAAGTGGAAGTTGACGCACTTGCCAAAACAGAGCAAGAGATCCATGTAGAACTAAAGGTACATTCCTCTAATCTTTCCTGGATATTGTCTGCTGTGTATGCAAGTCCTAAGACTGAAGAGAGAAGTATTTTATGGAGTAATCTATCTAAGGTTGTAGAACTGCACAATAAGCCGTGGATTATGGCAGGTGATTTTAATGAACCGCTGATTAAAGAAGATAAATTTGGAGGTAGGGGTGTTAGCATTAATCGGTCTTTGGCTTTCAAAGATTGTTTGGATATTTGTAGTATGGTGGATATGGGGTTTTTTGGCCCAAGGTTCACCTGGACAAACAAGAAAGATCTCAATAATCTCATCTTGGAGAGGATTGATAGAATTTTCATGAACCCGGATTGGTGTGTTCTCTACCCAGATGCTAAAGTTACTCACCTTCCCCGCTGTCACTCTGATCACTGTCCGGTCCTCATGGAAGCCATTCCTCCCAGAGCGATGAACCTCAATAGGCCTTTCAAATTTCAAGATTTCTGGCTGTCGGATTTGTCTTTTCCCAATATTGTTTCTAATGCGTGGGGCAGGAATAGGAATTTAGCTGAGTCCATTGAAAATTTCTCCAGGGAGGCAACTATCTGGAACAGGGACCATTTTGGGAATATTCATCAGAAGAAGAGGCGAATTATGGCTAGAATCTACGGTGCCCAAAAAGCTTTGTCCAACCACCCGTGCACCTTCCTTATTAATCTTGAGAACCAACTACATCAAGAACTTGAGGCAGTCCTTGATCAAGAGAGGGATCTGTGGATGTTGAAGTCCAGGATTAACTGGATGGTTCAAGGTGATCATAACACTTCCTTCTACCACGTGTCGGCCCTTGCGATGAGGAAAAGAAATTATATCGCCTAGGTGAAAGATGAGGGGGGAATATGGATTACTAAGGAGAGAGAAGTCATGGAGCGTTTTAGGAGGGGTTTCATATCTTTATATACCACCTCTCATGCGGAAGCCCCTCGGTCTCCTACTCTTGATGTTCATTGGAAAGTGCAGCTCTCTGATGAGGATAAGCTTTCCATTGGCTCCTTGGTCACCCCTAAGGAAATTAAGGATGCTCTTTGGTCCATGAAACCGTATAAGGTCTCGGGTCCGGATGGTCTTCATGCGGGGTTTTTCCAACGATTCTGGCTGCTGGTTGGGGATTCAGTGAGGGAAGAGGTTACAAGAGTCTTTGCTACTAGAAAGGTTCCTGCCTACCTCAACAAAACTCTTATTGTCCTGATTCCCAAAATCCAAGGCCCAGAGACTATTGGGAATTACAGTCCCATAAGTCTTTGTAATTCAGTTTACAAGATCATCTCTAAGGTTATTGTTACTCGTATTAGACCACACTTGGAAAATCTTGTCTCTCCCTGCCAAGCGGCTTTTGTTCCGGGCAGAAGAGGAGCAGATAATGTCATTATTGTCCAAGAACTAATTCATACAATAGGGAGAACTAAGGGTAGGAAAGGTTTTATGGCTATCAAGATTGATCTAGAAAAGGCCTATGACAAGATTGAGTGGAGTTTTATCCGAGAAATGCTCATCAAATTCAATTTTCCTGATTGCCTCATTAAGCTTAATATGAGCTGTGTTTCCACAGTGTCTTCTTCCTTACTTTTTAATGGTGGCTGTCTTGAATCCTTTTACCCTTCAAGAGGCATTAGACAAGGTGATCCCCTGTCTCCGTACCTATTTATTCTTTGCATGGAATTCTTGGGTCATCTTATTGAGGGGAAATGTGCTGCTAAGAGTTGGTCTCCGGTGAAAGCGTCTAGGAGTGGTCCTTCCTTTTCGCATCTTTTCTTCGCGGATGACCTGGTCCTTTTTGCTAGTGCTGATCCGAAAAATTGTCATGCCATCAATGATGTCCTTCAAGAGTTTTGCTTAAGATCTGGGCAGAGTGTGAGTGAAGCTAAGTCTCGCGTTTTCTTCTCTCCCAATGTGGATCCTGACCAAAGAAATCTCCTGTCTGGAATTCTCAGTTTTAGATCAACCCCTAATCTTGGCAATTATTTGGGTTTTCCTTTAAAACACCCAGGGGATTGTAGACATGACTTCGGCTTTGTTTTAGATAGAGTTAAAAAAAAAAAAGCTTGCTGGTTGGAAAGCCAATCTCTTCTCTATGGCTGGCCGTCTGGTTCTCATCCATGCCTTTTCCTCTACCGTTCCAAACTATGCTATGCAATATGTGGCTCTCCCAAGCAAAATCCTCAATGGTATTGACAGAGTTAATAGAAATTTTCTTTGGGGATCAACGGACCAAGTTAGGAAGATGCACTGGGTTAATTGGAAGAAAGTAACCGAACCCAAGGAGGCAGGAGGTTTGGGGTTGCAATCTGCTAAAGGTAGAAATACGGCGCTGCTGGCCAAGCTCAATTGGAGGCTATACACTGAGAATAATGCCCATTGGGCTAAGGTGCTAAAATTCAAATATTGCACCAGGCAGAGAGTCAACTCGAGGAATGCTGCTAATCTACCTAGCTCCCCTATTTGGAGAGGTATTAAGAAAGGTGAGGGGACGTTCAAGGCAGGAGTCAAGTGGGTTCCGGGCCATGAGAGCAGCTTGAACTTCTGGACGGACTGCTGGTTAAACTGTGGGCCCATTAGATCTCGCATCCAAGGTCCACTTCCTCAGGCTTCCTCTGGTCTGCAAATTAAGAACGTCTTATCTCCCAATGGATGTAATTGGGTTGCTATTCCTTTTGATCTCCCTAATGAAGTGAAATCTGATATCTTGGCTGTCCCCATCCCCTTTGTTGCTAGGTGCAGTGATAAGGTGACTTGGAAATTCTCTCTTAAAGGGGGATTCGATATGAAAAGTGCCTATTTACTTGCCACGAGCTCAATGGATGATGAATCCTTTTCAGGTTCTTGGATTTGGAAGTTACCTATTCTACCTAGGATTCAATTATTTATTTGGAAGTGTATGCACCTCAGTATTAGTGTCAAGGAATGCCTTGCTAATAGGGGGATCCCTCTTGACACCACCTGCCCAGTTTGCCACTTAGAGACTGAATCTATCACTCATGCTCTCCGGGACTGCAGTATGATCAAACCTATTTGGCTCAAGTTAGGCTCTCATTGCTGACAAGCCAATTTCTTCTCTCAAGGAATCAGAGAATGGCTAATAGCAAATGCTAATCTTAAGTCCTCCCAAAATGCAACAGGTATTCCTTGGTACATTTTATTCTCCTTTGCTCTTTGGTTAATTTGGAAACAACGGAACCAAGCTGTCTTCGCAAACAGGGGAATTAATCCTTTTCTCTCCAAGATCATTTCTACGCAAGCTTCAGAGTTCTTCCTTTGTGCTTCGCACCCTACTCGCAACAACCGTATGGTTTTGAGACAGATCCGTTGGGAGAAGCCGGACTTGGGCTGGTTGAAACTTAATACTGATGCATCCTCTAACACATCTTTGGGATTGGCAGCTGGTGGAGGATTGATAAGAGATGAGAAGGGCAGCTGGGTGATTGGATTCACTAGGAGAATGGGGAATATCAATAGTTTTACTGCTGAGGCCTGGGCGCTCCGTGATGGTATGCTCCTTTGCTGTCAAATGAATCTTTCTACTGTCATCGTTGAGCTTGATGCTAAGGCTCTGGTGGATGCCCTTAACAATCCTTCCTATAGCAATTCAGTTATTTCTCCTCTTTTTGATGATTGTAAGCTTTTGGCTAGTCATATTCCCCATCTTCGTATTAAACATATTTATCGTAAGGTGAATAAATGTGCGGATAGATTAGCTAATTTAGGTCTCTCCCAGCAACCGGACTTTGCTGTCCATTCTACCCCTCCTGTGGGGTTGGCTTCCTTTGTTGCAAATGACTGTCTGGGTGTGGGTTGTAATAGGCTTTGTCCTGTTAGCTTGCTTCCTAGTTAGCTTCTTTTAATAATATTTCCTTTTTACCAAAAAAAAAATATATATATATATATATATGTGGTTAAATGATTAAATTTATCATATACCAAAAGCTTATGAGATCCTAAGTTCAATCTTTGACTCCTCCACTTTACCTCCCATTTAAATTTCTACGTGTTGGGTCTCACCTATTAAAAGGTAGTGTCGGCCCAAACGTGAGGGTGAGTATTAGAAATATATGGTTAAATAATTAAATTTACCATATCTCAAAATGGACTAAAAACAAAAACTGTTCTCAAAATCCAATTTACGAAGGAAATTGAAAACAGGTATTGGACTGTTTTCAGTTTCTTGTTTTCAAAAGTTAATGAAAACACGTGCCTGATTTGATGAATCCGTCTCATTTAATGAGTTAGCGCCAAAGTTCAAATTCTAGTAACAACATCTTTAGTATTTTTTATTTTTTTGTACAGAAAACTTTTTTTTTTTTAATTTGAACTAACCAAACATGTTTTTTATTTCAAAAATACAAGAAAATTGATTTTTCTTTCTGTTCCCAAAAACAAGTTTTTGAAAAAAAAAATAAAATAAAACAAAAACTATTACCAAACATAACCTAAACTTTTGGGACAATTGGTAATTTAACACAAAGAAAGTTTTAAGTTCTATTCTAATATAATTCAGAGTTATAGTTGTTTAGACCATCTATTTCATGCAGTAAAGACACTAGTTGCTTTAACTGTTCATTTTGGTTTTCTCGCGAGAATTGTCATTTGCGTTAATTTCATAACACTACTAAGTAAGTTAGAGAGCAAAGCAAATTTCAATTTTCTTTGTGTTGCTAATAAGTGCATTATTTGATTTCATTCTCTAGTTTTATTTTGCATCTCCAGGACTTCCCTTTTTGATTTTTCATATAGAATCACTTTTTTTTTTATATAGATAAAAAAAAAATTTTAAAATCTCACCTCTCTCTTGTAGCCTAATATCTGAGTCAATTCATATTAGTTCATTAATCAACACAATTAAAAAAAAATAAAATAGTATCTCTCTTTTTCAATGTGGGATTAACAATTTCACTAATTCTTCATCTTCCATATTAACTCCCACATCTTTACATTTATGTTGTAATATAAATCAATTTTAATTATATAATATTAAAATACTCCAACATATACTATACCGAGAAACCCCTAGGCCCTAGGCCTTAACTCCCAATACATTTGTTTCTAAACCCCACCTTCATAAAATCTCACATATAAGTATATAACTTCAAGAAAACCCCCCACATGCATTCACTACAATTTTATTTAATTTACAAAACTCATACTTATTAATGAGATTTTAATTAAAAGCAAGTTTACTTGGAACAATATCAAGATCGTGTACTTCAAATTCCTTTAAAATAAAATTAAAAAAATAAAAATAAAAATAAAAATAAAAAACTATGAATTCCCTTCCTACTTGCCTTGCTTCCGTCTCAAGGAAATTTAACTTCTTTTTCAAGTTGTAAAATTTCTTCCAACACTGCAATGACACATATTGAATATAAATTTATGTGACCAAATAAATATTTTAGAGTTACAATTGTGTAGACCACCTATGTCATGCGGTATCGACACTAATTGGTTTAACTATTCATATGGGTACCCGCTACATAACCCAATTGGATACATGTTGTCAAGCATCAACCCTCTGTCAATCAAACCAACGTGCTTTAGCTTATATGTATTTCATCTTAAAGTTGAAAAAAGTGAAGAAAAACTCTAACAAAATTGTAAAACAATAAGTGGCAAAATTTTTCAAAGAGCTTTAACCTTTAATGGAGCTAAAAGTTTTTTAAGCCTCACTAAACGTATACCAAACAGTTTATGTAGGCATTACAAAAAAAAAAATTATTTCCAAATTGGTACGGAGGAAAATTCTTCCAATCACTCATTACGTAATGATTAAAATTAAAGACTGTCTATATGTACATTTAGTCACATGACCTTTTATATAAATTATGTGACTTGTTTAAATAATAAACGTAGATAATTTTATAAATCACCACATTGTGAGTTGGGAGAGATTCCTCCAAACTAGTTTTAAGGCATAACTTGTCCTATTTTTACACTTTTTTTTCTTCATAATTTACTAAGGTAAAAATATATAATTATTATGTAAAAAAGTAATAGTAGTGGTGATATGGAATGTGATGTTAGACCAATTCAATAAATAGTAAGAAAGCGTGTGTTTGTAATTAATAATTTTATCAATAACCATCTTTATTTTTTGATCAACCAATAACTGAAAACACAAGTCAAAGGTGTGTGATGTACCCTTGGTGCTGATTTGCTTTTTATCATAAACCTAAGAGCATCCGTAGCAGCTCTCTCAAATGTGCCAAATGCCAAATATTTGGCACATTTGGCACACCAAACACCAAAAAACCCCTTTTATTAAATGTTCCAAATCTTATAAAATTTGCAACATGCTATAGTATCCTCACAAATTTGCCACGGTATAGACATATGTGGCATATGCTTTTATTATTTTTTTTATTCCTCTTTATCTCTCATCTCTCCATCACTCTCACCCTCAAACCCCAATCCTCTCCTCTCTCTAACCCCAATCCTCTCTTCTCAAACCCCAACCCTCATTGCTCTCCGACGCCGACACTGACGATCACTTCCACGCCGATCTCTCTCTAGCAATGGTTTTTTTTTTCTTTGGTTTAATGGGTGGGTTTAGATGGTGATGTGTGGGTTCAGATTGTGTTGGCTGGGTTCAGTTCCAACAAAGGTGGGTGGGTTCGGATGGATGGGTCGGCGGTGGATGGGTATGGGTCTGTTGTGCTGGTTGTTGAAACTTTTGTGGTTGGGAGTAATGTTGGTGTCGATGACGGCGATAATGAGGTCGGAGTCTGGGTTGACGGCGATGAAAATGGTGGGTTTGGAGTCTAGGTTAACTTGGATTATGAAGGTTTTGGGTTTGGAAGTGGGTGTGGGTGAGGGTGTGGAGGTGGTGGGTTTGTCGAGGTTTGTGGTTGAGGTGGTGGTGGCAGTGGGGCTTCCGATTTGGTGTTGGTGGGCTATGGGTTTGTTTTGAATTGTGTTTTGGGTTGTGGATGAAGATGGTGGTTGTGTGGTGGTGGCTGTTGGTTGTTGGCATCAGTGTGGTGGCTGTTGATTGTGTTTGATGAGTTGTAAATATTATTTTAATGTATAGTAAATATTATTTTAATGTATAGAATTGAATAATAAAACATTTGATAAATGGGATGTTGTAAAATGATGTGGTAAAATAATAAAGTAGACATTTGGTGTAGCAAAATGGCATAAATTATGCCACAGCTTCTATGGATGCTCTAAGACTATAGTGAGTTTTCTTTTTCATATAGCCATAGGCAAGAGCATGATTCATATCTAAGTTACTCATTTGATGACAATAAATTTTATTAGTTAAGCTAATTGGAACTCGAAATAGATATGTACAACTTTTTAACTTTATTTTTTATTTAAATTATTTTTAAACTAAAAAATAAGTATTTTTTTAGAATTAAAAATAAATTAAAGAAAGTAAACTCACTCAAGCATAATTTGACACTCAAATCTATTCAAAGTAATTACCCATTGGTGACTATAAGAAGGAACCTAATAATGACAATAAATGCTACAATAGCAACAATAGTAACAGAAATAGTATCATCTGTTTCATTCATCCCTCCCTCCTAGATTCCATGTTTAGTGTTTTCTTCAACAATCACTTAGTGTCCATTTGGTTAGGTGTTTAGGAGTCTAAAAGTGTGTTTTAAAATTCAAAACACTATTTTGCAATAGCTTATCCAAACACACCCTTGTCACCGCGAAAACCTCACTTTTTCTCACTTTTTCAAAGTACAAGTATACTTAGCTCACTTTCAACAAATTTTTTTAGCAAAAAACTAAATTAGCTATTTCCAAACATACACTAACATCCCAAGCCAACCAACCAAAACAAGCAAACCATAAAACCAAAAAAAAAAAAAAAAAAAAATTTAAATCCCTCAAAATATCCTACAGTCATTATTATTTATTCCCTTTGATCTTAGTTTTCCCTTCTCATTAACAAAAACCATAATTTTCATAGCTTTTCCTTCACCAATGACTGTCTTCATCTCCATCTTGGTCTTCATGACCTTCCCACTTTCACACTCCATACCCTTCACGGTACTTCATGGTAAATTTTTATTTATTTTTTTTTTTTCTATATGTTTCTTTTTGGGGAAATTACACTTTACTTAAACTATGAACATTTTTACACTTACCGCCCAAAATTATGAGAACACACACTTTACCCTTTAAACTATACCCTATTCTACACTTGCCCCTCTAAACTATTAGCCCAGCTCTTGTTTTTCCCCAAAATATGTTTAAAACACCAGAACATACCAAAATTTAGACTGAAACATAACAGGGATTAAGCACCAAAATGGAAAGTTTTAGTCAGGACAAAACAAAATTTAAAACCTTGAAATTTAGTATTGTATCAAATAATGTTCTTGTACACATTTTAAAAAAAATAATAATAATAATAAAGGTAAAATGAAATATTACACTTTACCCTCTAAACTATGAAAATGCACACTTTCCCCCTTAAACTATTAGTCCATGCTCACTTTGCACTCCCGCAGTTTAGTTGTCCTTTAATTTAGATGAAATTTAGACCCTCATGGAAGTCATGTCATGTGACAACTACAAAGGTGGCATATAATTAAAAGACCAAAGTACCCTTTTTAATCTAAGAGTCTGTTTAGTACTAGCTTTTAGTTTTTAGTTTTTACACTCTGTTTGTTTTAGCATTAACATTTTCTAAAAAATGGTTCATTTTCTAGAAAACTATCTCATTTTCTGGTGTTTGGTAACAACCTTGAAAATGGGCTTGAGAACAGTTTCTGGTGTTTGGTATCCACAATTTTTATAAAATTTCTTGTATAATTTAAAACATGTATAATATGTGTTTTGTGTAAACCCACCTAATGTAATCATTATAAATAAATAATAAATAAAAAAAAACCAAGAATAAATTTGGTTTTCAAACTAAAATTTTGACAACGGATACAATCAAAATTAGCTATCCAATTTCATGATCTCGAATACTCATCTTGTTCATATATATGAACAATATTTTTTATAAGTAACGTAAGAAATTTTATTAAAAAAAAAACCAACCAAGTACACTGGAAGTGTACTATAGTAGCACAAATCAAGAGCAATATATATATATATATATATATATATTAACCATACTTCTCATAATTCAAAATAACCATTATACCCATAAGTTCCATTTTAAATAGTTCAAAATGCAACATAGGTCAAATAATTTGATAAATACCAAAAATTGTTATAGAATTGTTGACAGATTTGTGAGGAGGAAAAAAAAAACCCTTATTAAAAAACAGGGTTATAAAGGGGAGAAGAAATAGGAAGAAAAAAGAGAAGAGAGGCAGAGAGAGAGAGAAATCTGTGGGAAGAGAAGAGGCTAGAGGGGGTGATCGTGAGGGTGTGAGAAGAGAGAAAAAATAAAGGAAAGAGAAGAAATGATTGAGTTTATTGTGAGAAAGGCTGAATGAGCAAAAGAAAATATTGTTTCCTGAGTAAGAAGAATATAATATTTATAGGAATTATGCGCTGCATGAGAGGGAGAATGTTTTCCATTTTTTTTTTTTTTTTTTGAAAACAACCTATAGAAAATAAGCCTTATTTTTATAAGAGTTTTCTGTTGACCAAAGATAGTTTTCCTTTGACCAAATTTTTTTTTTATGTTACTAAACACTGAAAAATGTGGAAAACAATCTTTATAAAAGGTTTTCCAGCAAAACAAACAAAGCTTAGTTTTTATGTACAGCTTTTTAAAACCTCATTTTTTTCTCTTATTTTCTTACTTTTTCAAATTTTTTCAAGTTATAAGTATACTTTAGTACATTTTTAGTAAAAAACTAGATAAGTTGTTTCCAAACAAATACTAAGACACCACGGTTCTCTGCCTCTCACGTTCAATTTCATTCCTATCTTTATCCTCTGTTTCTTTTCCTTGTTTCATTTTAATTTGTTTGAAACAAGCACATGTTCTACATTATACGAATGCAATTGGCATTTTATTTATGTGTAGCCACGGGTTCCAGTAATGTTTGACAATCTATAAAATCCAAATTCAATTTTTGCTCAACATCAATACGTTATCTTCTTAATCCCTAACCTTTGTTGTTAGGACATATATGTTTTAACTTGATTAAGAACATATGTCACTTATTTATGTAAATTGGCTAATCCTTTGACAAAACGCACTTTACTTGTATTTGGGTAGATCTAAGTTGTGTTTAATACTTGAAGAAACATGTTCAAGTCTAGTATTAAAGCCATGAAGATTGGACCAAGAAACAAGTGAAGAAAAGGTGTTCAATAAAGTTGGACAGATATCTCGACACCTGCGGATAGATAGCTCGATAGCTTCTCGATAGCTCCTCGACACCTGGCTATCTATCGAGCTCTTCAGCTGATTCTTATCGCAATCTCGATAGCTTCTCGATAGCTGGTCGATCGATCGAGAAAGTTTCTGTCCCCTCGACACCTTCTCGACACCTCCTCGATAGCTACTATCTGTTGAGATTCATTAAACCTCGACACCTCCTCGACACCTCTCGATCGATCGAGGTTACGGGAAATCAGAATTTCAGCTTTTTTTATTTTTGGGACAGGCTTATGTATTTGAGTAGGGTTTCTTTTCTCACAACCCTAGACTTATATAAGGCTTATTTTAAAGGCCGTCACATAAGAGAATACAAGGAGAACATATGCAAAAGGTGACCGATGCCTTATTCTCTCTGAAAGAAGCTACTGCGTCTTTGCGCCTTAGGGTTTTGTAACCAAGTGCTTCTTGATCTTCATTGTTGATGAAGTGAAGAACTTTGTAGCCAACATTCTTCTTCCTTAAGTTGGTGAATGAGTCACGTACTAGGATTCGTGCAAAGGAGTTAGTCACGTACTGGGATCCGTGCAACAAAAAAGGTGGCGTTCATATATTGAAGAGTTCAGAGGTTCTGAAGCGGTAGAAGGTTTCTGCTGTAAGTTCATCTACGGGGATTGTAGAGTCTAGGGACAAAGGTTTTGTACTAGATCTGAAACTTCTCTTTACTATAGTGAATTGCTTTTCGGGAAGGTTTCCCCCCAGGTTTTTTACTGTGAAACTGGTTGGTTTCATTGGTTTTCCTGGGTCATCATATCTTGTCTTATTTACTTTTCCGCTGCATTCATTATTGACATGATATTGATGTTTGTTTTTTTAACAAGGTTTGTTCATAATAAATCTAATTAACAACTTGGGTTTAAAACTTGTTAATTCTATCAACCGGGGTCTATATTTCCCAACATTTGTGATAAACACATGATTTAAGAAATGAATAAGAAAAAGAAACAGAGGAGAAAGATAGGAGTATAGGACTGTAACAAAACATGAGAGGGAGAGCTGTGTTGTTTTAAGAGATTAAAAGGGGGTAATTTGGTATTTTAATTACATGCCACCTTTGCAGCTGTCACATGACTTGCATATAACCCTAAATTCTGTCCAAATTAATAGCGAACTAAATAGTAGGGTGCAAAGTGTGCAGGGCAGTGGCAATAATTTATGAGAATAAGTGTGCATTTTTATAATTTAAGAGGTAAGTGTAACATGGGGTACAGTTTAAGAGATAAAATGTAACTTTTCTAAATAAAAATTTGAATGTGTACAAATTTTAAGAAAAATTGATACAATCTCAATAAATTTGTAAGTGCAAAGTAATAAATTATTGATAAACAGTTTTTTTTTTTTTTTTGAAAGTGTGCATTGCAATTCATAATTGAATATTAAATAATAAATTTGGACACTGATTAAGAAGACCTATTTTAATTTGCAAGACAGTCTATTCATTTGTGCAAAGTCTTCGTGTACTTTTTCTTGAATTTTGCGTGAAGATGAGCTCTCTGCTGATAGAGTATTCCTTACTTGGCATTCGGAGTTCTTTCCTCGCTTTTATCTTCTAAATTGCTAATTACTTTCACGGTTTCACCTATGTGCTCTGTCCTGCCTTTTTACTTTTTCTTCAATTTGCAATGCAAGTCTTTTTGTGCTGCTCTAAAACTATTCTTGACTTGGCAATTAAAGTTTTTCTCCTGGACTTATCTTAGCTGATTACTTTGCCATATGAAAGATAAACTTTAATTGCTTTAATTTTCGATTCCACTTTCAAGGTATATCTCTTTTGTGCGAATGAGAGATGTCTGCTGCTATTCTTTACTTGGCAGTTGAGGTTTAGAACTATATATGTGCTCAACCAATTCGTGATTTCTGTGTTTACTTTTGAGTTTGAGTTATCAATGATATATGTAAATTTGAATATTCTTGCTGTGCTGCCTGTGCATACTGGTTATTCTTGCTTGTAAGTACTGTCGATTAATATTCTGTTTATTAGTACAATATCCTTCTTGTATCCAATACGAGAAATGCATAAAAAAATAACTAAATTGCACCAACTATTTTTTTTCCCCCCCTTAAAACTTGGAGAGCTTTTTGGTCAAATTAAACTGTCCAAAGAGGGAGAGTATCAAGACTCTGATCGGTGACTGAGGATGTGTATGAGGGTTCTATGGAGGACCTTACTATGATTGTATGCGTTTTTAGTTAGTTAACAACTAGTTAGGCCTCACAATTAATTGTCTCCAGGATTTTGCTGGAGGCAATCAATTGTGTACGTTCGCGATATGATGCTATCTATAGTGTCATATAGTGTTTTTTTTTTTTTCTTTTTTGGATTGAAAGTGTCTTATAGGGTCTATTTGGACTTTGGATACCGCTTATTGCTGAAAATTGAAAATTGAAAACACTGTAGTAAAATAATTTTTAAATGTGTGAATAGTGTCGTGAGATCCAATTTTAAAGTTGTTTTTGCAAAAAAAAGTACTTGTGGGTCCCGTAAACAATGCACGGGACCCACTAAAAAACGCACGGACACAAACGTTAAGCTGAAAACGTTGTATCCAAACTCACACACAGTGTTTGGTATGCCTTCAATGGCTTGTTTTGTACTAATCTATCTTTGTACAGCTTGATTTAGTTAACTAGGAATTTTTGTGAACTAAGAATTTTTCATTTCATATAATAAAAAAATTATTCTTTTATATTGTACAGCACATAAAAGTGACAAATGTTGTATATATTTGCAAAAAGTGATATATATTGTACACTTTTTATAAATATATACAACATTTGATATTTTTGTGTGTATACAATATAAATTTATATTATAAATACAATGTAAACATATAAAGGTTTATATGATAATTTCATCTCGTTTAAGCAAATAAATAAACAACAAGTATGCCTTTAACATAATTCAATATATACTGTTTTCTTTTTTATATTTCGCTTACCTTTTTCTCAAAATATATATATATATATATATATATTGTTTTCTTTCTATAGGCCCCCCCACCCCCAAAAAAAAAAAAAAAAGAAGTCGTTCTTTACCTAATAAACAAATATATCAAGTATATCTTTTTATTAAGGAGAAAACATCATTTAAGTTCCTACATTTTGAAATCATAGTTAATTTAGTCCCTATATTTTGGTAGCAATCAATTTAGAACTTGAATCTTACAAGACCAATAAAATAATGAGAAATAATATGTTTATAACATTTTCACAACATTTTTACAACAAACCCTAAGTGGCAGGTTGTTACTGGTTGTTATTGTTGGGCAAAAAAGTAATCTTACTGTTAAATTTAAATTTGAACCAATAACAACTAACCACTATGATTTGTTGTGAAAATATTGTATATGTAGCATTTGATTAACAGTAAAAAAGGTCCACATGAGCATTTGAATTACTGAAACTCTAGGCCAAAGAACAAAAACTTAAAATAAAAAATTCATATCAAACTCATCAAAAAGAATAAAATACTTTATAAACAAAAATTAATTTAATCTTCAGGAAAACAAAAATAAATAAATAAATAGGAAAAACACAATTTGTAATCTTGAACAGTTGCTTTCAAAAAAAAAAAAAAATCTTAAACAGTTGAACTCTTTAATCAAAATTCATTATCTATACTACTATTTAAGGGGTTTCTCATGTTTAGACCGGATTTTTTTTTTTTTTTTTGTTCCAAAATACCCCTACAACCTACATTTAAGTAGGGGCAAAACTTGGCAAAAATGTTTCTTTAACTCCCACTAAAACATTGCCTACAAAAGAGGATCACCCTCCTGGTGGTTTTCAAATTGCTTTATTAATTTATAAAAAAAAATTAAATTTAAAAAAAACACAAGTTTCCTGATTAAAAAAAAAAAAAAAAAAACTATACACCCACGTTTTAGTCACACACAACTCCAAACTTCTACCCAGCAATTTTAAATATCCCCATTATCACTAAGCAATTATTAAGCACTGTTTTTTTTTTTTAACCCCACATTTTAGGGTATTGGATATAAACAAAAATTAAAACAAATATTATCCTTATTTTCCTATCTTTATCACTACTTTGGATAATTGTCCTTTTTTTCTGTCTTTTTTCAGTTTTCAAAATAAAATGTTTGGTTATTTCATAACAATTTACTCGAAACAATCACAATCACAAAATAAAACGTTTGAATAACTATCATTTTTTTTTTTAGTTTTCAAAATAAAAATGGTTATCCTTATTACTCCATGGTATACACTTCCATATTTGCAGTTTTCCTTCTTCAGTAAAATAGTCAGTGTTTCTCTTTGTCTCTGAACGCTGCAATTTGAAAGATGGGATGGGTCATGCGATTACATGTAAGAATGTTTTATGCAGTTTTATGGTAGTACTTATATTTACTTCCATTCCTACAACTTTATAAAGTTTTATGCTTGAAAACTATCCAATATTGTTCTATGATCTCACGTTTTAATTCAATGTGGTTCTTAGGAATGTTTGCTTGATTTGGTAAGTTATAGCTTTGGTTTTCTAATTTAAGGAACGTGTATTGGGGTGTCCATCTTCAAGATTTTTGTATCTAAACTTCAAGGAACGTGCACTGAGGTGTTAATCTTCAAGATTTTCGTGTTCTCTATTCTCTAACTCCAAAGGACTGTTTGGACTTTGGACTTGAAGTGTAGTCAACGGCAAAAATGTAAGTATCTTTGATCACCTCTATTTAGATGCCTCGTGTGTATTGGGTTCTCTGTGTTACATTTGCTTTTATGAGTTGTCATTCAATATTTGTTTCCTGTATTTGGTTTATATTTGGTTTCTTTACTTTGTTATCATTATCCTTTTCATATCATTATTTTATCTTAAAAATAAAATAAAATAAAATAAAATAAGAAAATAAAATAAAACATTCACGTTTTCTTATATTTCCATTACACTATCACATTTTCTTATACTCCTATTGTTTTGTTCAAATATGATCATCATGAAAGCAAGATCAATTGCTATTTAGCTTCTCTTGGAGATGATGGTAAAAGCAGTGGAATTTAATTTGTCTAGTGAGATCTAGCCAAAAAGGATATCAACATAATGGTTATATTTTGATTGAGGTATTTGCCTATGAAAATGGGTGCATAAATAAGAAGAAGCATAGTTATCATCAAGTAGAAGATGTTTTACTACTAACCAACATCCATTCCTCCATGTCTGAGGTGCCAGATAGTTTTGTTATATTCACTTATTTTCACGTTTTCAAATATGATTCCTATTTGAACTCAAATTAATTTTTTAAAACTCAAATTGATATATATATATATATATATATAAATTAGTTGCACACTGACTTAGAGTTTAGGAAAACAAAAACTTTATTCTCTTATCGTGATTTAGAGTCTAAAAGAAAGAAAGAAAAAATATTTTAACTCCCATGTAAAATATTGCCTACAAAATAGGACCACAATTTTATTTTTAATCTTTTCTATTATTTGGTCAATTTGATGAGGGTTTAATATTTTATCGAACTAATGACTCTTTTTTAAAGAGTGGGAATGATATATATTTTTGTCTTTTTTTTTTTTTTTCTTGGTGGTTATCGGATTTGACTAATTATTTTAGTGTGCGAGTTCTAAGTGGTGCTCTTTCTTCCTTCTATTATTTTTGTCTATTGTTTTTTTTACATTTAAGCCTTACTCCACTACAAGAAAATGTATTTTTAGTGACGAAAAAATTTGTTACTAAAAGTCCAGTTTTTCGTCACTAAGAACCTTTAGTGACGAAATTGGACTTTTAGTGACGAAATTTGTTTTGTCGCTGTAGCCCCATCGCTAAAAGTCCTGGCGACGAAAAATTTCATCACTAAAAGTCCGATTTGTTAAAAATAAAAAAATAAAAATTTTTAGCGACGAAAACGTTTTGTCGCTAAATGTTTTCCTCGCTAAAAACAGTAATTAGTGACAAAAATATTTCGTCACTAAAAGCATTTCAGTTTATTAAATCATATTTAGTAACGAAATAAAATCATATTTAGTGACAAACAATTTCGTCACTAAAACTATTTTCAGGTACATATAGTGACGAAAAAATTTGTCACTAAAACTATTTTTAAGAAAATTCATGCACATATAGCGACGAAAATTTTTGTCACTAAAACCATTTCTTTCAAAATTCCACTGCATTTAGTGACGAAATATTTCGTCACTAAAACCATTTTTTGTTACCATATTTGTGACGAAAAAATTCGTCACTGAAACTTATTTTCTGTTTTTATTATTTTCATGACGTTGATATTAACCTGTAACCTATCATTACATTATTAAAACCTCACATTTGATTAACACATTTATAAAAAATCGATCCATACATTCCACAAGTTAAAATTAAAACAAGTATCAAATTCAAACTCCTTCCATACAATAATTGTTTGCAACACATACAAAACTTAAGATGTTTTATAACAATACAAAAAATGTAACATAATATAATTAGAACCCCCTAAAGCCAAAAGATGTCCTCATATGTCTTCAAATAATGCCAAAAGTAAATCCCCCAAAGCCACCAATAAGAAATCTACACAAATATAAAAACACTACTACATTAAAATCATAAAGTAAAAACATTAACTATGTTATAAAAAACATTTCTAACAATTAGTTTCAAATGATACATAAAAAATAAAGCGTTTTAACTTAAAGATAAAGTACTAACCAATAAGTGATTTAACTTGAAGATGAACCACCCCCATAGGTAAAAGCGTCATCATAACCCTTACTCCTCAAAAAATTAAGAATATTCTTTTGGACCTCATCTTGCTTAGCTCACGCCTCTTGCTCCTTAGCTCTTTCCTCTTCGTCCCTAACTCTTGTCTCTTTGAGCTCAATTATCTCATTTTCTAACCGATGAATATACTCCACAGAGGAACTAGAGGCAGTGGTTACTAGAGAAGAGAAAGGTCTCATGCCAAGTCCTTTTACAATACCGGATTTCTTCTTAAAAACCAAGTTTGAGATCTCCTCTTGTGTAAGGGGAATTGCATTAGGATCTTGACAATGATCCTCTTGCACTTTGAGAATAGTTTCCTACCATTTGAAAGAGGGGAAAAAATAAAGCAATCACAACATTAATACTACATATTTAATAGCTTTACAAACATGATAAGAATGGAATAGGGATGGAATGATACACATACATATGTCGCTTCATCCTCATGGTGTATCCACTTATTTATATTTGGATAAAAATGAACATCTTTGTAGACTTTTGCCAATTCAGGAACTTGACCGCCATTATTATTTGTCTAATTAATTAACATTCGAGTGTTAGTTATTTATAGTTAATTAATCACAACATGTAATATACTAAGGTTTAAGAAAATGAAAAAACACGCACATCCTCGTTAACCCTAACAGCAAGTGCTTTTGTCCCGCATCTATGTTTGCCTAAAGTTTTGCTCCTATTTTCAGAGTTAATTCTTGATTTTTCCCAATAAAAAAACATTCAAGATATTAATTAGATCATGAATAAAACAATATACATTTACTTCATTTAAGTATTAATCTAATCATTTGACAACATAATATAGTAAATATTGGATAATAATAATATATGCATAAATAATTTACCAGCCAATCCGTATTGGTCCATTTCCCTTCAATGAGTCCAATCCACTGCTCAAGTGTGGCATTCTTTGCCGGGTGGCTTTTTGCATAGTCAACACCATGAGATTGTACAAGTTTTTTATAAGTTTGATACAACTTGTTAGAGCCGCTACTCAATAATCTTCCACATTTTGTATTTATTGTTTTCGTTACCAAGTTGGAATCTCCTTCAAACTCAAATTGATAATGTAAAATGAAGTATATATGTATTATAAAAATATTATTATATGAATTTAATATACTTAGTGACAACAAAGACGAGTTAGACGTTATTAATATAAATTTACTGTGATATTTTGAAGCACCACATCTCTAGTAGCAGCATCAACACTTTTCCAATTTTTTACGTTGTAACTGGACAAATTACTTCGCACTTGTATGCCAATTTGATTGACAAGCTTTCACGCATTCTTCCCAACAGGAGCATCATACTCTGCAGTTATACGTACTGGTAGTTTACCACTTTTTTCAACAAGTGCCCATACTGCTATACCACGTGTTGTTCCATGGGTATTTCTGCTAGCAGATCCTATTTAAAAATTATCAATGTTATAAAATTATACATTCTATGTACATTAAGTATAATCTCAATAGTAAATACAAGGTGCAGTTGCAGTTAAGTATGTTTTATGTAATTATCAGTCGTACTAGTTAATGCGTCGATAGCCTCCACACTAGAAGAACTTTGGACGGGAGGATTTGCTTCAAGAGGTGTTTCCGTAGATTGAACCGTAGATTGGATCACTGGGATAGATGCCTCACCTCGCGAGCGTGTAAGTCGTCTTGGTGCCATCTGTAACTAAAAACATACATATAATGGAACAACAAAATCATTACAAATAATTGAACAACAAATTTATTATCTATTGTACCCTATGGAACATCTATTGTACCTTATGGATTAAAGAGTTAGATGACTCAACATCATTCTCATCGTCACCAATAGGTGGTACATAATCATCATCTACCACAACACTAGCTCTACTTCTTTTCCCTTTTGCACAATTAGACAGAGCAGAATCCTTTAGAGAAGTTAAGATGTGCTTCAATCCCAAAGCATCAATTATCTCTTGGTTTTGCCTCATTCTATCCAATCTTGCCATCTCATACCTCGGTATATCATGAGTGTATTTGGCCTTTTTTGGGCATTTTTTGAAACTATGTAATGACATGAAAGATAAGTACAATTACTACTAACTTAACATTATAGTCCACACCATTATCTATATCAAGCAATTTACAAGTGCAAAATTTGAACACAATTGCTACCAACTCAACACAACAAATGACCACATTAATATCCATATCATGTTCAAGATAAGCACAAAACATTTCAATAACAATTACTACTAACTTTACATATCATAGTCCACACAAAGTATTAAAGAGCTCTTTAATATTTTGAATTTTTTGAGGGTGACATATCAACAATTTTGTTAGATTGCATAGCAATCATATTGGATGAATTCGGGTGAACAAAGTGTTAGTCAATCTATCAAGTAGTTGTTAAATACCATTTTTTGTAAATATCCTTCCATTTAAAATTTAATATTGTCCTTTTTTATGTCTTTCATTGCACATTTGATGATTCTGTAAGCAATTACTATTTACGTATATAGTTTTTTTTTTTTCTCTAAAAAAAAATATATACGTAAATCTTTTCTTTTCTTTTTTTTTTTTTTTTTGAGAAACCTATAGACGTAAATTTTGAAAAAGAAAAAAGATTCTAGGGAAGTTATCTTTAAAGATAAGTTTTAAAAATCGTGGAAAAACCTAAAACGTGGGGGTTTTTTTTTTTTTTTCCTATCTCTTTTCTTTAAAGATAAAATTATAAATTCATGGAAAAAATTGCTTCTAAATAATAGGCAAACTTTTAGGAATAAAAATACTTGGGTTTAAACACATTAAAACGTGGGGTTTTTTTCACCTATTTTCTTTAAAGATAAAATTATATTATAAACTCCTGGAGAAAATTGCTTCTAAATAATAGGTAAACTTTTAGGAATAAAACTAGCCTTTGAGCATGCGCGTGCTCAAGGGCTCTTCTATTTTTTTTTTTTTTTGGATAAAAGTCAATAATTTGTATAAATTATAATTTTGGATGAATATATGTTTCAATCACAAAAAAAACCTAGGGGTGTGATGAGTGTTAAGTGTTTGTGGTGAAATAATTTTTTCATCACACCCCTATTTTTTTTTATTGGAAAATATATTAATCTAAAATTATAATTTATGCAAATTATTGACTTTTACCTAAAAAAATAGAAGAGCCTCTGAGCACGCGTGTGAGTACGTGCTCAAAGGCTAGTCTTAATATAAAATTTCTGTACAGATTATTTAAAAAAACAATCAAATACAATTCAACCAAAAATTTCTTTAAACATGTAATTCAACTAATGTACATATTTCAAATAATGTGCAACCAAAACCTAGATTTGCAATAACCCATATCTAGAAATGACAACCCAGATTCCCCAAACATTATATTGATTTTCATTTTTGAGAATATTTGGAAAAATCGCAACATCAATGTGCATCTAAATTTCAACGGCTTCGTACGTTCAATATTTGGAACAAGTGGAAGGGAAATGAAAACCCAAATCTGAGCAATTGTTCTTCTTTTCCTAACCAAAGACGGTGTGACTTGGCCGAGAGAGACTTGCTAATCAATTCCTGGAAATCAAATCACACAAATCAACAAAGATCTAATCTTTTCTAACCTTCAATCTCAACCCAAACCACAAAAATCCTTCATTTCATTTTTTTTTCGTTTCTCCTATTCTTTGGTTTCTCTCATCTATGCAAATCTGACGAAGCGAGCACCGCACCACCACAATTAGATCCAAACCCACGACTTCTGCGATAGCATAAAGACCGGATCTAGGTTGCAAATGTACAGGGTTTGCCATATGGGTAGTTGGGTTAGTTTTAGTTGCAACGAATCTAATTTGTATGAAAAATTTCATGTTTGTTGGTGAGAACTTATTGAACAGAGAAGATATGAGTTTTGATTTTGATGCATATGGATTCTGGAATAATCTATTTCTAATGTTAATTCAAATTTTAAAAAAATATTTTATTGGCCATGTAAGATAGTGCGTCAACTATGCACTCTATTTGCCACGTAAACATTTTTCATTAGTAAGTTAAAGGTAGGGACCAAATTAACTGTAAGTTAAAAATAACAAGGACCAAATTAATTACTACCAAAATATAGAAACTAAATTAATTGTGAATCCAAAATGTAGATACTAAAATAGTTGTTAGGTTCTAAAAATTTAGGAATTTATGTATTTAGAAATATAATGTGTAATGTTGGCAAACCATGATCAAAACAGGTTGTTTAGTCTTGTTTAGGCTTGCTCAAAGTTGTGTCTTGTATGTAAAGTTGGAATCAAGCTGATGCAGAAGTTACTATGCATTTCGGTTTGGCTCAATCGATTGAAACTTAGGCTCGATCAATCAAAAATCGGGCAAAATGCGTTTTTCTGTAGAATTCTAACTCAGCTCTAGCTCACTAAAAATGTTTAGGGTTTTATGTTTTGCCCCAGGTATATAAGGCAAACTCTAGCCACGTTTTAGATGTTGCTCATATTGTGGTTTGTGTAAATCTCTTGTAAGATTTGTGAGAAGCTTTCCTTTACACAAGCTTAGGATTATCAAGAAGGAGATTCGTTCAAGAACTTGATGATCATTCAGTTGCTGCCATAAGAGCTTAAAGATATGCAAGCGGAAGTGCTTGTACTTGCTGGAGAATCTAAGAAAGAAGGAGTCCGTGGTCTCGGAGCTTGCACGTGGTCGTGTCAGTAAGTTTCTACTGGTGGGTAGTAATAGAATGTTAATGGTCTAGATTCTATTGTAAAACTTCAATTCTTTCTATAGTGGATTCAAGTTTACCTTGAGGATAGCTAGATTAAATCCTCCCCAGGTTTTTATCAGTGTGGTTTCCTAGGTCATCATATTTTTGTGTTATTTATATTTCCACTGCTATACATGATATAATTGTTTGATTGTGATAACCTAGATCTGGAATTTGGACTAAGTAATAACTTGGCTTGTTAACTAGGTTAATCCAACTGTGTTTTAAGGGGTCTAAAAAAAAACAATGGTGTTTTCACCTTTTATTAACTGAAGTTGCAAAATTCCAATTAATATTATAGAAGTATTTTAAATTAACTAATAATCAAGGGTTTAGCTAAATAATTTTGAAATTGTAAAATTTGAGGTAACGAAACGTGTAAGAAAGTCAATTAATTTCAGATCACCTAGATAATAAACATCATTTTTATCTACACAATAAGAGCAACATATTTTTATCCTCTCTCTCTCTCTCTCTCTCTCTCTCTCTCTCTCATGCATTGATCAAATAGAAACAATATTAATCATTATAGTAGATATAGATTAGCTTATTAATTTGTGTTTAGGATATATACTTTGAATATATATTGTCTTAATGAGTTATATATTATGCATGATAGGAAAAAGTACTTAAAAAAGCTGAAATCAAATGCAGTAGCCTAGAGGCTCATAGGCAGCATCATTCGAACTCCTTCGTAAGGAAAACCATGATCCAAATACTCTTCTCTACTTGAGTTAATTATTGAATTATCAAAAAATAAAAATTTATATAGTAGCCCCTGCCCTCAACTCCCCCCTTCCATATTGGTCAATCAAATGAGTATAAAAAAATTACGGGGACCATTAATTAGGTAAATTAACATATATCTAAAAATTAGATATATTAAAACTATACCTCCCATTAGTTTGGGGTGATTTGAAATTAAATTTTTTTATTTTAAAAAGTTCTCATTATAGCCCTAAAATTTTAAATTATTTAATATATTCACCCACTTAGAGAGTTATAGTATTAACTAGAAGTATTGGGGAAAATAATAAAAAAAGTAAATAAATTGCAAGTGCCACTTATCGAGCATTGTTAAAAAACTCGACATATGTAAGGTCTATTTAGGAACTGCTTATTTAGTTTAAACTAAAAACTTTTTACTGAAAGTACTGTAAATAAAGTTAAAAGTTAACTAAAAGAGTACCATGAAACCCATAAATACTACCAAAAAGTGTAATGAGACTCATAAATAGTAACAAATATAAGATAAATAGGTAAAAAGCTGTCCAATATAAACTTATCTCAAACGCAACCGTAATCTTTCGTTGAAACGAAAAAAATAAATAAATAAGCACAAAGAAGAATACAACAGTGATAATAAGACCAATGCAACACTAACAAATTAAACGCTGATTGATCAAGGAATCGGTTTACATGGTGGTATAGAACCCATTTTATTATTTCTCACAGATAACAACACCATTATATAGAACACTGATTCAACTACTTACCCACAATCAGTTTTGCCCTAGCATGGCCCTCATTGATTTGGAATTGCTCCCCTAGGCCAAAATGTGCCTTGAGTAACCAAACAAAAGAAATAAGTTGTCCACCTTTACTTACTTGTTGTGCATGGGTAGCTGGCCTGCAATGAGTAGCGGCATAGGACAACATTTCCACCCAAACTTTGCTTATTATCTTCAATTTGTCATATTTGTCATTGTTATATTTATCCAGTTTGTTCAGCACTTTGGCCAGCATGCATGCATCAAACAATATAGATTTGCTTCTATCTCCCTTTACATGAACAGGCTTAACTTTTGTATCCACATCAAGGATTTTCTCACAAGCTTCCTTTACCTGACCTTGTTCTAAAGCCCTTCTACTAAAGAATTTTTCAGCCTCGGCACAGGTATCCCGAAATCTTATTTGCCCTATACCAGCCACAGCGGACATCATAGTAGGCCGCATCACTAAAAGATATATCATGTAATCTGATAGGAGCTTGCTGAAATGAATGTAATCTGTTTCTTTGAAACTAACAAAACTACCATCTCCGCTTTCGTGGGCGCCCTCTTTGCAAAGTTGAGTAGCAACGTGCCACAACCAACAGGTATCCCCAAAGCAATAAGTAGCAACACGCCCCAACCAACAGGATTTGGCTCCTTCATTGGCGACTTTGGTATTTTCATTTTGAAAGCAGAGTTCAATAGCAACGTGCCACAGCAGAAGGCTCTCTTCAAAAGTAACGTTTTCAATATAGTCCTCTGTTATCTTTTGATACACTTCGGCCACCCCGCCCTCCCATTGTCCCTCTTGGATTACATAAGCACCTCGAGCTGAGCATATCCTCTTGGTAGTTTCGGTATCCTCGGCATCTTTTGATTTCCTCTTCAGCTCTTCAAAGATAAATTTCCATAGCTTTCTAGGGAGTCGGTGGCTAGACACATACCTCCACTCGGTTACTAACTCCCTAGCACCCAAATAATCAATGACCTTATCGATGTAAGGCAAACAACACTCAAAGATAGAGCTCAAATAATGAATGCCTTTCTTAATGAGGCTAGGATTGTTTTTGAGTGGATATGGACGTAGCCTGAGGCAATATTTTATCAAATTAAAACTTGACACAGATTCAGACCACCTTCGAATTAGTATACACGTACCCAATACTTCCTCCCCCATGTATTTGGGGTCTTTAAACCACCTCATCTTCTTGAATTTAAGATATGTTTCGGCAATCGAAACTAATATTCCCGCTCCCTTCTTGTTGCTACTGATAGCAGCCATAGTCCAATCAGAGAAACTGAGCATGATGAGAGCAATAAAATCCAGGCAAATGGCGCCACCTAACAAAGCGTAGGTAACATTTATATCAAACTTCGTGAAACAAATCTTGTTCAAGCGAGCGAAGATTACAAAGGCCGCCACAACTGAACCAACGGATACAGCTCGGAATGCATATCCAATTTTGTTATGCACCACAACCACCTTGGTATAGAGAGCTTCATAGATGAAGTTGAGTTCTAAATCTATTATTTTAAGCGCGTCTTCTTCGTTTATCCTTAGGAAAAACTCTCGGCTTTCATTGCACTCACGGAAGCTGAAGATAAGCTCAACGATGAGTCCCTTGAATATGTTGAAGTACTTGTAAGCATACTTCACCACATCAAGTTCCTCTAGCTGTTCTTCCTTCACAGCAGTTGCAAGCTTTGAGTCTTTCCCAGGCTCTGGTGTCATTTCTATTCTTGTTGGTAGTCCTGCTTCCTTCTTCGAAGAGTATTCCTCCATGAGCTTTGCGTAGTTGGGCCCCGCATCAGGTGCTTTAAGCATGGATTCTCGGAACCTATCCAAGCTTGCAAGAAACAATGCGCGTGTCCTCTCAAAATATTTGATTATTCCTGCCACAAACATGAGCAATGTTGGGACCAATAGCTTGTTTTCAGGAAGTGTGAGTAAGAACACGTAACCAGTCACAATAACTTGGACTAGTAGGCTGAACAGGTGCCTAAGCCAGAGCTCATTATCCTCAAGGGCAAATGCACTTATGGGGTCTGGTCCACCCAGGTGTAGCAAAAGGAAGGGAGCCCAAAATGCCAGAAGATCAGCATTCTCAGAGGACTTGTTTCCTTTATTACCACTGGCATGAGAGACTTTGCCTTGACAGATCATCGAGTTTTTACCAACAAGGTGGCATCCCTTATCATCAGTAATGGGATTCGCGGAGTTTGGGACTTGACTATTGGCGATGTGTCCAATAGCAAAGCTTGCAGCCCAGTCAGCCAGCAAGTAAGATGACCAGATGAGCAAGATCACTGGTTTTTTAGGTATGCGTTTTCTGAAGGGAGCAAACAAAATCAATATGGTTTGCAGTGAGAGGCTTACGAGAATGATCGCCCTGATGTTCCATTCGTCCCATACGTCCTTTAATCTGTCAGGAATTGGGTTTATCATAGTCTCTCTTTGGTTTCTTTTCCCTCTCTCTCCCTTACTCAAGTTGGCTATAGAAAACAATGTGCTTTTACAACTGCCAACAGTGGAAAGCAGAATGCACAATACTGCGAGCTTGGTTGGGAAGATGTGGAATGCAAATTCCCTGTTTCAATTTTGTGTTCCACTTTATTCCCTGTGCCACTTTAACATTTTTGAATACAAAATTTTTGTCCAATTTTTTGTGTCTCACTTGATATTCCACCAATCATGGTATGTCATATGTTCAATATCTATAAGGGTTATAAAATCATGTTAAGCGTGGGTTTTATCAATTAAACTAACTAGTCGCTAACCCATGCGATGCACGAGATAGTTAAATAAAAAGATAATTAATCAACCTCGTGGAAAAAGAGAAAACTAAAAGAACCAATAAGAGACTAATTTATCCATCAAGTAATCAACCTAAGTGGCATCATAGCTCATGTACAGAAGTCGTTGTTGCATTTCATGGCTGCATAAAAATTGTGCAGTCAGTCTTTCTGCATTAATAATTTTTCATTGAATCAATGATTCCAGATTTTTGGGTTTTACATGTTGCCAAAAAATATCAACCAGTCAACAAATTACTTCAAATGAGATTCAGGAAGCATGAAGTAATTCTACCCAAAAAAGAAAAAGAAAAAGGGAGAGCCATTAAGGAATATTGTAAGAGCAAAGTTATATTGGTAAGGATTATGTCGTAATGCAACTCATATCACAACAACCCACCCAATCAAACTTTAAATCAAATAAAAATTAAATCAAACCCCAAAGAAAGTAATGGAGAAACAAAGACAATAAAAAATTATAGATTCAAACAGTGTAAGAACTATCACATTTATCCAACATATCCATATATGCCTGACTAGTTAATTAAAAAACCTAGCAATCGAAAGTTCAACATCCTAAAAAAAATCAAGTAGAAAGAAAAAACAACATAACAAGCATACACACCACAACACTACACAAAGAAATTAGAGCTCAAAAGCAACTAGGATTTAGAGATACCTGAACTGAATCATCCAACTTCTATTAGTATTAATATACTATGAGGAGAGGAATAGATGAAGGGGGAAAGAGAGAGAGAGGCTGGCATTAGAAAGCCAAAGTCTGAAGATTTGAAACTGTCTTTTGATGTAGAATAGACCATCATGGCCTTTCTGGAGTCCCAAGCGCACCTAAAATCACGCAAGGCAAAACAGCACTAGTAAAAATCATTTGGGCAATAAAGTCGGAATCGTATGAAATTTGGTAGGTTGAAGTGAAATGGCCTTCTAAGCGATAGTTGTAGCTTTGCCATGAGAAACCCCTGAAAATGGCGAATTCCTTCATTTAGGCCCCAAAAACTGCGATTTTGCCGTTTATAGTAATTTTTGTTTCATCAATAACTTTTTGCTCAAAAGTCAGAATTAGGTCCCGCTTATTTTGAGACGATCCCTAAGATCAGTAGTTTATGATTTTGCATTAACTCAATTTTGCCATTTTTGGTAAATTTCGATATTTTGTCGCCTAATCGCGTAATTACTGCGAATTAGGATTTCAGACTTTTTTTTTTTTTTAGTATTTATATATTTTGTAGCCATCAAAGGCAGATTAGACTATTATCAATAAACACAAACTTTGCGTAATTACTGCAAATTAGGGTTTCAGACATTTTTTCTCAATATTTATATGTTTTGTAGCTATTTGAGGCAGATTAGACTATTATCAATAAACACAAACTTTTTGTTAAATTCTTTCTCTGGTGAATTCTAGTTTATCTTCTGGTAAATTCCAGTTAATTTCCTAGTAGATTGAGGGAAACCCCTCATGAATTCGAGATTTACTACCAAAAGCTAATATTTTAGTTTCTATTCCATCAAGAGAGCATTATGTGTGCTTTCTTCAAGTTTCTGCGACATCGAGAGAGGCTGGCGTTAGCAAGTAAAGGGTTGTCGTTTAAAATTGAATCCGTAAAACACAAAGGGTTGCCATTGAAAAATTGAAACGCTGAAGGGTTGTTTTTCTCAAACCATTGAACAAAGTAAACCAAAAGGTGGGGAGACAGAAAGGCCGTGAAACATAGGCTTGGGTTTGGACTTTATGGTGGAATTAAAGCTTTAAAGATTGGGTTTTATGGTGAAGATAAGGCTAGGAATTATTTTCTTTTTATTAGTATTTTAAAATTTAGGAAAAGTATTTTAAAATTGTAGGAGAAGTTCTAGAAAAATTATGGTAATGACATTACTGCTGATGTAGCGAAAGGTGAGCGTAACAACATTAAATGCTACACTTCAGTTTTTAGATTTATTAGCCGCAAACCCACATGATGCATGGAAATATAAATATTATGTAATAAGGTGCAATATATAAAAAGTAACCATTACTTCATGTATTGTCTATTTTTTAAAAAAAGATTTCTACAAGTATTTTTTTTTTTTAATCTCTACAAATATATCATTTTATTTTTTTAAGGTGAACCATATTCTTCTAACTTCTATTGTAGTGTATTATATTTGCTTAATATACAACTAAACTTTATAAGTTTCAAATTTATTATTCCAATTTCTCATCTCTTAAGAAATAAGGAAATTATCATATTAATCAAAATTCATTACAAAATTACAATGTTATCTTAGCCAAAATTAAAATGAAACTAAAGGAATAAATAATAGGCGTTATAATAATTTATTATTGAAACAATTGGTAGGCATGTTCAAATTCCTATTTCCAAAAAAAAATTAAGTATATATTAACCCAAACTAAAATTCAACCAAAGCTAAACACATATTAAAAAATAAATAAATAAAAAACCATCAACCTTAATTAGAGTTATAAGAAAGAACAAAAATTCACCGAGAGAAAGTAGAGAGAGAGAGAGAGAGTACTCATAGTTTTGTGTGGGAAAAATATAGATTGAATGGGAAAATTATATCAAATTTATACAAAATCAAATGGGTAGAAGAAAAGTCAAAATATAAAAAAAAGGAAGGAAATATAATGGTAAAGTAGTGGGGAGATAAAGAGGCAAAAAAAAAATGGAGAAATGTTGGAAGAAGCGTAAGAGTAAGTATGTGAACTAATAGGGAGAAGAAGAGTTTTTTCTTTTTTGAAAATAGGGGGATGAAAAGTTTAAATAGAGAAAAGAAAATATTAAAAAAAATAAATGAATGATGTGGCTGCTGATGTGACTCAACGGTGGCGTAGTAACAATAAATGCTACGCTTTAATTTTTAGTAATAATAGAGGTATAGATAAAGTATTTTGTAAATAAAATAAAAAAATTTTAAAAATTAAAAAATAAATACATTTTGATGTCTTCACGCATCACTTTATAAGCTTTATTTTACAGAGACAAATTCCTACGGTTGTTATATTGCCTCGTCGGAAGTAAGAACATATGCTAAAGTGGGAAAGAAACAATTTGCGTGGTTGGTAAGAAAACTGATCCATCAAAAAGAGGCTTCCCGAGTCCAAAAGTATACGAGTAAAAAATTTCCAATCAAATAGTCCAATGATGATAATAGAGTTCAAAGCTAATAATTAATTTGTTACTTTGGGTTTTGTGAAGTTAAGGTTATTTTGTAATAGCAGTGGTTAGGTTATCTAAAAACACCCACGTAATACATAATCTGTGTTAAATATATTAGCAATGCGACGTGTTATACTATTTTGTATATAATAAAGTGGATGCGAAATGGAAAGTATAGAATAGGTACACTGAGAACACGATGGTTACATGATTTAGCTTTATCGGCCTACATCCACAGAAGAATCCCTTAAGGGCTACTTTTTTATTATGGAAGAGTGTAGTACAAAATCTGTGTTACAATAAATTCTAACATGCGTATATATAGAAGACTAAACCCTAGACTACTAGTACAAGCAGGAGTGGGCTTGGACCTATTACATTAAGCTAATACGTCAAATATATCTCTGACATCGAGATCGACGTCATCTAGCCACCCAATCCGGAAACCTGGAACCGACCTTGGGTTGTGATCTAAGACACAACAGCAAGACCGCGATGGTGAGCCATGGGAGCTGTGTGATGTGTAGGGTTCAGATTTGAAAACAAGTAAGGGTACTGTGGATCTATGCTATGCATGTATGAATCTTCTTTACTGTGTAGAGATGTTTGTTTGATGCCAAGAACGAAGTTTGGCTCTAATACCATGTTAAATATATTAATAACACGACGTGTTATACCATGTTATATGATAGGCCAAAAACGTATTGACCACTTGTGATGAATTAATTGATTAATTAGCCAAGTTTATTAATTAATCAAATTAACATGCAATTGTATGTGGTAGCACAAACAAATCACCAATTAAACTAAATGCAGCAAAAAATAAATTGACATAGTGATTTGTTTACGAATAAAGAAAACCTACACGGCAAAAACCCCATGGGTGACCATGAAGTTGCTTGGTCACAAAACCCTACGGTGTACAAACATAGCAACTTCTTGAAGAATTAGGGCAAACTAGATCTCCGGTTACACTCTTCTTCACACTTGTGAGATTTTCTCCTGTGCAACTTATGTCACATTTGAAGGCTCTTAAAATAATCCTTATATATGTCTAGAGTTGTGTGAAAAACTGAACTTCATAAATCTCGACAGATACCTAGCTGTCGAGCTACTGTCGAACCACGAGATTCAGACAACTTTCTAAGCCTCGATAGATGCTAGCTGTCGAGTTTTAATGAACAGCACTTTCTGACTTGAATCTTGGACAGATTTGCATGGCTTTAACACTTGAACTTGAAATAAGGTTTCTTAAAGCATCAAACATATCCTAAATCTATCCAATTTCAAGTAAAGTGCGTTTTGTCAAAGGATTAACCAATTTCACAAAATAGTGACATGTGTTCCTAACATGTGAAACACATATGTCCTAACAATCTCCCCATTTGGCAATCCATGACAAAACCACAACAAACAAATTAGATATAAGAGAAGTCATAAATCACTCAACTCATATTCACTTGTTGAATACAATAAAATCAATCCTAACACAAACTTTTGAAAAACTTTGCAAGAAGAGAGTTTATGGCAAGAAGACTTTAACAACCTGTATTTCTGAAATACTTTAAACAAAACTCATCAATGCATCTTAGTGTGAAATAGAAATAATAGATTGCATACAAGATATGAGAAGCATGTGCATAAAGAGAGAAAAGAAACAACACATATAAGGGTAGGTGAAAAACATACATCAATATATAAATAATATAAGTACAATGTATGTCAAAATGGTCACAAAACCCATGTACAAGAACAAAGTATCTAAAAAGGAGAGAAAAGAAAAAGATACATAAAATCCTTACTACATCCCTCAATATCAACACCTCCCTTAACAAAAATCTCCTATACTAACCCTCCCCCTATGAGAATGACTACTCTCATAACCAAAACTACTCCCCTTTTTTGTCACGTGTGACAAAGGGTAAGAGTATCAAGTAGACATCTCTTCATCTTTGGGTGAGCTAGCATCTCCATCTCCATCATCATCATCGTCGTCAGAGTCATCCTTGGATGCCTCGGGAGGAGGAGAGGGAGACTCCACAAAGCCACTAAGGCGAGCCTGTCGTTTAGCAATGCGGCCGACACGGGTGTTCACCTGACACAACTCATCAGTGAGAGTGTCAAGGCGAGCATCCATGTGCTGAAGCTACACTATAATCACATCCAAAGTCACACCACCCGCAAAAGATGAGGGAGCGGAGGTGGATGGAGCAGAAGGAGTGGGAAGAGCTACTAACCTGGACCGCCTCAACCGAAACTGTGCCTTACTTCGTTTAATGGTAGCGGCATTTATAGCACCCATAACAGAGAAGTGGTCGGACACGGGAAAATGAACAGAAAAATGGCGTAAAATCTTTGTGATAGCCGAAAGGAAGATGAGCTTACCACGGGTCACCAAATCCCTATACACATCTATGATAGAAAGAATGAAATGAGAGGGAAAATATATACTAAGATGCTCTAAAAGGGAAAACAAAAACCGAGCGCGAGGCTTTGTAATAGAGTTATAATGAGATAAGGGATGAAGAACAAAAGTCATAACCATGTTCAGAAATCGGGGGCCTTTAGCAAAGCCCGTACAGTAAGTGAACTAACGCTCACCCCAATCAAAAGGGTGCTCACAAAAAGAAGAAATAAGCTCGTCTTTAGACACTATCCTAAGACGTTCACAACCAAGGTAGTCAAGATGCTCTACCCTAGGGACACGGAGCACATCGGAGACAATATTACATGTGACAACTATGCGAGTACCTCAAACGCGAGTAATGAAAAGAGGTACTGAAAAATCAAATCCATGCATGTTAGAGTAAAACTCCTGGATCAGCATGGATGGACAAGTGACCGGAACATCACACAGTGACTCCCATTCCCTATTGTGAATGATAGTGGGAAGGTCAATGTCGGAGAAGTCCGACAAGATGACTCGGCATTCAGAATGAATGCCTTGTTGGGAAAAGTTCTCAAAGAAGTCCAATTTGGCCTTCTCATCACAGAACCGGACAGAAAAATGTGTAGGATCAGAAGAAGTGGATGCCCTGGAACGAAGAGGACTCCGGGACGGAGTAGATTTGTGTTTGGGTGCCATAAAAGCAAACTAACGCAAACAAAAGAGAGAGAGGGAGAAAGAGATAATCAGAAAAGTCCCAAGCAGCAGAAATATATCACAAATAACATTACGTATGCATGGGAATGTATGAACATATGACATGTAAAGGAAATTGCATCATGGGCTCAACCCAATCCAATCCTACCAGCACACAATCAGATAACATATATAACACACATCTAAATGCATGAAAATATGGTTATAATGCACATGAGATGTAATGCGTGAAGTTTTTAAGATCAAATCTTTAAAACCCATCCCAAAAAAAATTTGCAAAACCTCATCATTTGAAAAATCCCAAACATTTTCCAAAAACCCCAATTTTTAGGTCAAAAGATATGAAAATGCATGAAAAAGAAGGATTAGGATACTTACCAAGTGAAGAAAACTTGATTAAGGCCAAAAAATCCTTGAGGAAGAGGTTTGGAGTGAGAGAGAGAGGTTTAGGGAGGTAAAAAGTCAAGAGAGATTGAAAGAGTTCAAGCGAAATGAGTCTGAGATCGCGAGGACCCTTTATACACAAGCTCAGTAATTCTCAACAGATCGAGAGGTGTCGAGCTTTAAAGGGTTAGACAAATGCAGCCATCGAGCAGGTGTCCAAGGCAAAAAGAAGCTCAATGGATCGAGGATCTGTCGAGGAGCTATCGAGGGGATAGAAACTTTCTTGATCGATCAACCTAGCTATCGAGCGTCAAGATTGCAAAAAAAAACAATTGAAAAGCTCGATAGATAAGCTAGGTATCGAGAAGTGTCGAGGAGTTGTCAAGATTGCTTAAAAACAATTTTTAAAAGAAGAGAAAAACACAGACATGAATGCAATCAAATATGCAACTCAACCAATGATCCAAACAACATTTTAAACTCTCAAAATCATCTCTCAACAAAAATATGTTAAGCACATAAATCCCAAAACACACACACTAAACAAATCTAACCAATTTTATATTTCAAAAACAAGTTAAGACAGTTTAGTGAGCATACATTAACACGTGTAAACCTAGTGATGGTCAAATCACATTGTACCTGCACATGTATCAAGAGTAGCAAAGAATATTGCGTATTGTGTATGAAAAACATCGCAAGGTTGCATAAGTGTATACATGTTATGACTATTTGAGATATGAGAAAATTGCTTTAATTCAAACACAATCATAACTGTTTGATGGGGATCATCACCTTCGAGATACATTCTATAACTCCCACAGCTCCTAGAATACACGCTTGCAATCATATAAAGCATTTTGATCTTTTTGCTTTTTATTTTTCTTTGCATATTTTTCTTTTAATAAGCATATCATGCACAGGCATATAAGAGAAAGAAAAGAAATACCCAATGATGTTAAGCATTTGACATTGCACTTTTGTTATGCCGAAGCATACGGATGTCATTGACATTGCACTTTTGCTATGCCGAAGCATACAGATGTCATTTCATGATTAGCGAGCAACATGATGAGATGGTTATTTATGCCTTTCTCTTAAGATTTTCTAGTCCTTCCTGTCAAAAAGAGTGATACGAGTTTTAAGTACAAGTGATTACTTAATCTTACTTATCACAAACACGAGCCACAAAGCTCACTTTCTTAGTTGTGCATAGAGATACTCATCTAAGCTACAAAAGATACAAAGTTTAGAAAACTTTATTTCAATGGTCATCCAAGGCACAGAATTGCCAATGTACACATACACACACTGTTTTTGTATTTTTCAATTTTTCAAAAAAAAAAATTTATATGAAAAACAAAACAAAGAAAAACTGAAAACAAAACCAAACAAAAACATGTTAAACAAAACAAAGCAATGCATAAAACTAGACTGACTCAAAACAATAAAGCAAAACACACAAGTAATGTAAAAACAAAAATAAGAAAATGAGAGAGAGAAGAAGTGACAGAATCACTTGGAGCCATTTTCCTTCCACACCTTGGAAGAACCTTTTCGTTTAGAGAACCTTTGATCCGACAGTAAGGGGGAAGAGTTAAAACCATTCAAGTTCGAAAGGAACATAAGGGCTTTGAGAAAATCTCCAAGAGGAGAGAGAGACGATGGAAGCTGTTTCTAATCTCCTGATGCGATCATACTGTTGCTCTTTTGAGTGGCTAGCCACTTGTAGCAATTAGGTCGAATATGTCCAACTACGCCACAGTGATGACAGAAATTCTGCTTTTTCTGTTTTAGCTTTTAAGAGTTTCTCTTCTTAGCCCTAGGGTTTTTAGTCTCATTCTTAGCAAGTTTAGGGGGTGCTCCTAAGATAGACTTACCCTTATCTATATTCTTACTAGCTAATTCATTTTTAACTTCAATATTCTCAGTGTCAATATTATTAGCAGGAGGAACAAAAACAGTAGCACTAGTAGAAGCAATACTAGAAAAAGAGAAATCATACCCTAAACCGGTTCGATCAGAAGCAAATTTCTGAAGACTGAGCATTTCATCGAGCTTAGCGCTTGAAGTCCTTTCCAGCTGAGCTTTGACTTGGAACAGTTTTGCCTCAAGTTTCTTGGTCTTCTCAGCCAAGAAATTATTCTCAAATCTTAGTGCTTCAATAGTCTGGTTGGCTTCATCAAACTTTGTGGAAAGCTCTTCACGCTCAAACTCCACATCACTAAGCTTCTTGGTGGTCAACCTATACAACTTCTCATACTTTTTTGAGACCTTGTATAACTTTGCATAGGCTGTGTGTATGTCATCTTGTTCATCCATTTTCTCAATTTTAGACTCCACCAATTCTTCTTCTTCATCCACATCTTTAACACTCCCCTCAATAGGATTGACAGTGGCAATGAAGGCATTCAGGATTCCATCATCCTCATTGTCGAAATCATCCTCAGGCTCGGTGTCGCTCAATGTAGCAGCAAGTGCCTTGCTTTTCCCAATCGTCTTGAGATATGTGGGGCACTCTTGTTTCATGTGACCGAATCCTTGACACCCAAAGAACTTTGGTCTTGAGGAAACAGTGTACTGACCGCCATCCCTAGCATCCTTCTTCCCCTTGACTTGGCTCTTGAACTGAGAGGAACTAGATTGCCTACAGTCCTTATTGAAGCCCTTTGCATTGGCATTCTTCATGAACTTCTTGAATTGCCTGGTGATGTAGGACTTCATCTTGGAATCTTCATCATCAGAAGATTCATCAGTATCACTGCTCTTGGCCTTCAATGCCATGCTCTTGCTCTTACTTGATTTTTTTATCCTTGTCAAACCCAACTCATAGGTCTACAGATTGCCAACTAACTCTATTAAAGGAATTTTATCAATATCCTTTGATTCCTCAATTGCGGTGATCTTGGCATAGAATCTTTTGGGCAGAGATCTGAGCACCTTTCTCACAATGTTGGGTTTAGGAATGGTTTCTCCAAGATTAAAAGCTGAGTTCACTATGTCTTTGAACTTGGCATAGAACTCATCGAACGACTCAACCTCCTCCATCTTGATCTCTTCAAAACTTGTAGTGAGCCTCTGAAGCTTTGAATCCTTGACAGCCTTGGTTCCTTCATAGGTTTTCTGAAGAATGGTCCATACTTCCTTTGCAGTTTCAGTATATGATATCTTTTTGAACTGCTCATTAGTGACTGCACTGAATAGAGCATTCAATGCCCTACTGTTGAAGTTTGCTACCTTAATCTTAGCATCATCCCAGTCGGCCGACGCTTCTGTAGGCTTGGTCCAACCTATCTCCATAGCTTGCCACACTTTCTCATCTAAAGACTATAAAAAAGCTCTCATGCGTACTTTTCAGTATGCATAGTTAGTACCATCAAATAAAGGATGTATAATAAGAGACTGTCATCTATTCATAACAAATAGGGGTCAATGGATCACACAGCAAAGATTAACCCTAATCAGAGTGTGTCTGCTCTGATACCACTTGATAGGCCAAAAACGTATTGACCCCTTGTGATGAATTAATTGATTAATTAGCCAAGTTTATTAATTAATCAAATTAACATGCAATTGTACGTGACAGCACAAACAAATCACCAATTAAACTAAATACAGTGAAAAATAAATTGACACGGTGATTTATTTACGAATGGGGAAAACCTACATGGCAAAAACCCCACCAGATGATTTTAAGGTCACCACTCCCGAGAATCCACTATTATCACAACAAGTGGTTACAAGTAAAGAAATTCCAATACCTTATACCAACCTACAGTTGAACCCTTACCCCAATACCCAATTAGACTTGTTCTGTAGTGACAATCTCTCCTTTCAATGCATGACTCCCAGTACGTGACTAACCAATTGCGCAGATCCCAGTACGCGACTTGATCACCGACTTAAGAAGGATGTTGGCTGCAAAGTTCTTCAGTTCATCCAAACAATGAAGATCATGAAGTTGCTTGGTCACAAAACCCTACGGTGTACAAACACAGCAACTTCTTGAAGAACTAGGGCAAACTAGGTCTCCGGTTTCACTCTTCTTCACACTTGTGAGATTTTCTTTTGTGCAACTTGTGTCACCTTTGACGACTCTTAAAATAATCCTTATATATGTCTAGGATTGTGAGAAAAGAAAGCCCAAACATACATTCACGGATTAGATGAAAAACAGTCCTAAAAAACTGAACTTCATAAACCTCGACAGATACCTAGCTGTCAAGCCACGGGATTCAGACAGCTTTCTAAGCCTTGATAGATGCTAGCTATCGAGCTTTAATAAACAGCACTTTCTAACTTGAATCTTGGATAGACTTGCATGGCTTTAACACTTAAACTTGAAATAAGGTTTCTTGAAGCATCAAACACATCCTATATCTACCCAATTACAAGTAAAGTGCGTTTTGTCAAAGGATTATCTAATTTCACAAAATAGTGACATATGTTCCTAACATGTGAAACACATGTCCTAACATTATATATGCTAGAGTGGATGCGAAAGAGGAAGTATAGAATAGATACACTGAGAACACGAGGGTTATGTAATTCAACCTCATCCGCCTACATGGAGGAATCTCTTAAGGGTTACATCTTTATTATGTAAGAGTGTAGTACAAAACTTGTGTTACAATGAACGCTAACATGAGTATATATAGGCAACTAAACTCTAGACTACTAGTACAAGAAGGAGTGAGCTTAGGCCTATTACATTGAGCTAATATGTCTAATATATTTCTAACAATCTAAAGCTTACTAAATAGTTAGTGTAGCACAAGTGTCATTGAATTCTTCTTGAAACATAATGAAAAATACATGTCATCATCTATCTTTCCTTGTCCTCATTGTCTTTAGATATTGTTAGATCTGAGAAAGAGAATACAAATTAAAGAGAGAACACAAAGTTTTTATGATTTGGCTTAACGGTCTACATCTGCAAAGGGAAAGTCTTGACGCTATATCTTCACTATAATCTTAATTTAGAATTACGATGAACCCAATACAAGTGATCATAGTAGTTGAGATAATTGGAACTTACTTCACATTTACTTTTGATTTCTTTTTGTCATCAACTCACTTTTTCATACAAGAGAGATTCATATCTAGCCACTCATTTGATGACAATAAATTTTATCAACTGAGTTAATTGGAATCCACCTCAAACTTTTGTTTAAAATCTAATTTATTTTCTACTCGACTTGTTTTTAAACTTAAAATAAGTTTTTTTTTTTTTATAGAAGAACTAAAGATAAATCAAAGAAAATAAACTCATGCAAGCAAGCACCCAAAAAAAAATATAGAATAAGAAGAAGAAGTTGACATGCCAAGCCACGTAGTAACACCCCAGCAAGACAATCAACCAAAGCAAGCAAACCATAAAACCAAGAACAAAATTTTTTACAAAGATTCCTCCAGAAGTTCCCGGACTCAGTATTATTTGTTCCCTTCGATCATATTTTCATTTCTCTTTAACAAAAACCCATAAATTTCATGGCTTTTCCTTTACCAATGATTGCCTCCTTCTCCATCTTGGTCTTCATCATGACCTTTCCACTTTCACACTCCATACCCTTCATAGTACTTCATGGTAAAGTTTTAATTTTAACAAATTTCTTGTTTACTTCTTCTTTTGGGTGTTTAATTTATATTATATTTGACATACAAGCTTTGGTTAATTGATATCTTTGTAGCTGAAAGCTAAAATAGTGTAAAACACTATAGCTTGTTTAAACCTCCAATTTTAAAAACACGGCTTAATTGCTTTTACTATAACTTTTCTAAGTGCGAAACAAGAGTAAATGATATGCAATAATTGGAACAACTCTCTAAGCTATAACCACAAGCAAGCAACAATAAATATAAAGCTTAAAGAGTAAGGGAAGAGAGATGCAAATATAAGATAACACTCAAACATGTTATCGAAGAGGAAAATGAAGTACTCGGAGAAAAACCTCTTTGCGGCCTTCCAAGCTGAAATCGATCTACTAGTGAATAAAGTTGGAGTACACAAATATCAAAAAGTCCCTCCAAGCCTAATCTATCCAATGTACTTGAACCCTCCAAGTTTTAGCTACCAACGGGCTTCACCGAGCCTTGTCTTCACTAGTTATCCGGATCCTACAATTAGCTCCAAATTGCATCCACCAATCGATCGCTTCTTCCAATGCTTCCCACATGCACCAAAACTTCACTTAGCACTCAAATTGGACGAGGTAAGTGTTTGGGCTAAAAACCTTTCAAGGATTTGTAATTAGAGATGTAGGAGTAGAGGAAAACTAAGAGAAATTGTGTTAATGATTATGGGTTTACAATCTCTAACTCTCAAGTGTATTGCTAGGGTTTTCTCTCTCAAAAGCTCTTTACAATTTCGTGGGTAATGTGGGCTTAAATAGTTTTGGTAAATAAATGAGAAAAACACTTTTCAAAAAGGTTCAAGCAGTGAGTTTCACAAGTCACTCGCGACTTTGCCTAAGTCATGAAGTGACTCGCGAAATCCAACCTAGCATGAGATTGTTCAGATTTCAACATGTGCTTCTCACGTGGCCTTTCACGAGTTATCCACTTACGAGCCAATCGCGAACTTCACTTTCTTCACAAGTCTTCACCAAACTCTCACACTCAACCCTTACATTAAATCCCACAAAAATATTGGAAAATGATTGAACAAAATATAATCGAATTTGATACGGAATTAAAGCCAATAAAAACTAGTTGTAAATCACAACTTTATAGTAGCTACGAAGGAAGGTTTTGTGTTGTAATTGAAGTTTCTGTTATATAGAAACTGCAATCCAAACAAAGTCTATCATTAATCAATGTGTATATGCGTGTATGTAAGTGTAAAGCTGACTGTTGAGGCAAGAAATCAAGTGGGTCTTCATTTTATTTGATCATTTAGCATTCTTACCAGTTAACATAATATATCAGTGAATTATGCTGCAATTAGATCACTTTGGAAATTAGTATTTGTTTTTAATTAATTAACTTATAAAGTCAACTTCAAGATCATGTTTTAACAAGTGTTGTACTAACTAACAAACATCAAGCATCCCTGTATTTCATTTGACACGGTCCTGTTAGGGGTTTGCAAGTCTGTTATTTTCTGTTGGTGTACTAAAAAACTGCAAAAATAGTAGGAACTAGGAAGATAGTGGAGCATAGAGAATTAGAGATTTTAAAATCCTTCTGCAGTTCATGTGTATTTCTTCTGTTAATTTTAAAATTAGCAAAGCTAAATAGAACTTAGCGAGGAGCTCATTTAGGGGGTTGATAATGTAATAAATTCAGTATCTGTGAGTTGCTGAGGAAAAGGAGAAGAAAATGGCATATAGAGAAAAGAGGGTAGGTACAGATTGCAGAATGGTACCACAAATGATAAAATGCCAAAGAGACTGAATACTAATTGCAGGGTGGTATAAAATGTCATTTCTCACTTGGATACACCACACTACACCCTACTTGACTAATCTGATTTGCAACAGCTTGCAAACATATACATGTTGATTGTGGGCAAATTAAAGGGTCCCATAATCTCCATATTTCTCTTACAATTTATGCGAAGTATTTGTTAGTTATATAAAGTAAGCTTTGCTTTCGGAAGCAGAACAAAAAATAAGCCAGAAGGAACGATAATGCTTGTTTTATTTACAACTGTGCTTATCGTGTGGTTATTTATCTTAGCAGACAAGTTGAGCTTAATTGGTACAGGTACAAACTCTGTTAATCTTATAGTATAAAGTAGATTTCTGGAGTCCCAGCATCTACAAAATTTTTCTTGGTTAAATAATGTGATTCACCAATGGGTAAAAAATCATTAAGATGAGTACATAATTGTACCCATCTTAATGATGTTCTAAATTTCTAATGAGTACATAAGTGGTTTCATATTTTATAAGAAGTTTCAGTATTTTCAGTCTTGAGTTTTTATACATCTATTCATTAGATTTTACAATTCCTCTCTTAAAATTTCTTGACTGCTATATCAGAATCAAACTTAAAACATTTCTTTATGGGGATTTTAGTCTTTTTTTTCCCCTTTGTTAGTTTTCAAAAATATTGTCTTAGTGCTTTAATGGATTAGCTGATTAGTGTAAATGATGTTATTTGTTGATTTCTTATTGTTGTTAATATGGTTGTTTTGTAAAGTAATTATTCTATTCTAATTTTCATGACAGGCTTTGGAGGTCAGTGCTCCAGTGAAGAGCTCACTGAGCATCTGAGCTATCAATCTGGTGCTGAAGGATATTGCATGTATGCGCTCACAACATCATATATTCATAATGTTAAAAGAAAATTATTTATGTTATTCTCTCAAAACAACTTTTGCTGATCGTGGGTCAAATTGTATCCAAAAAAATAGTTTGTTATATATTATTCAGATTCAGTTCCTGTGGTCCTCATGTAGTAGTTGCATTTATTTGATAAACTAAAGAACTTGCATGTATACAAATCATGACCCAACCCAACCCTTTTATTTTTTTTTTAACTTTTATAATTTAAATTCTAAAAGAAAAAAAAAATCTAAACCCTAAAACTAAACTCATACCTCTCTCTCTCTCTCTTCATTTTTCCTTCATCTTCCTATCAAAATTTTCTTTTCCTCCAAACACCGCTTAACCTCTCAGATTGTACCAGCAATAAACGAGATAGATCGAGCTCCACGACTTGGCCTTTTAGTCGTTCTTCTTCTTCTATTTCTCTGTGTGTGGGTCTCCTTTGCTTGTCATCGGACTGGGTCAGTAGCAGTGGCGACGCCACTCAGAGTCTAGGGTGTTCCCAGGAACACCCTGAATTGAAAAAAAAAATTATATATAATAATTTAAATTTTTTTATTTGTTTACCCTTTAAAAAAAATAGGAACACCCTAAAAAAAAATATGAACACCCTCAAAATTTTTATGCCAAACAAATTTTGAACTAAAATCTATAAATAAATAAATAAATAAATTGTAATAGAACAAGCCCAAGAAAAAGCCCAAATTCAATCCTAAACAAATACCCAACAGGCCCAACCCAAACGTATTCTCAAAAAAAAAGGACTTAGGTCCCCTTTGGGCCCCCCTATCCCAGCCGGCCAAGCCAATCAAGAGCCCTGAGCCCATGTAACTATAAAAAAAAATGTAAAAAAGGAAAAACAAAAAAACAAAAACAAAACCCAACAAAAGAAACCAAACAGAGCAAAGAAAAGAAACCAAATGGAGCAAAGCAACAAGCAAAAACAAAGGAAAAAAGAAAAGAAAAGAGAGAGACCCATCGCAGACCCAGTCACGCCGCCGCTCAAGCCACCACATGCGAGAGAAATCCATCGCAGACCCGTCCCTGTCTCAACAGTCGGCGTCGCATACCCAAACGGGAAACGGCCACACCAGCGCCACCACTATCGCCACGCGAGACCCGTCCCTGGCTCAGATTCATGATCAAATGATGAAGACTAAAAGTATGAAAGAATATTTGAGTAAAGAATTAATTTGAGATCTTGGCATTGCTTCCTTGGTGAGAGACTGTGAGGAAGAAATTTGGTTGCGAAAATAGAAAAAAGAGATCTGATGGTAAAAGTAAAACACGGGCTGAGCAGGAAAGAGATTAAGGAAACTTCTAGGAAACTTCCTACTTAAAAAATAATCCTTTATTCTTCTTTATTTACAAGATTGCCATAAGTAAATAGTAAGTTAAAAATCTTATATAAAATGTGAATAAGAATATAAGATTATAAATAAATATTTTTTTTAAATCCCACCTTATTTAAGATTTTTTAAAAAATTAAATTAAATTCATTATTTTATATAAAAGTAACAATTATTTTATATATATATATATATATATATTAAGAACTCCAAAACAACCTGAAAGGGTAATAATAGAGACAAGTAATAGAAAGAGGAACATTGATTCAACTTTCAAGGAATAAAAATGGTAAAGTTAGGAAAAGTGCTTGTTTTTTAGTGCATAATAAGTTCATAGTGTCGAGTTCCATTTTCATAGAAAATGTATTAAGAAACAATAGTGTTTTGTGTCTTTTGTTTTTATTGAGAGATGTTTGCATTAATATATTAAGAAACAATGATTTTGTGTATTTGTATTGGTTGATAGTTTGTTAATAATATATGGATGCGCATTTGATTTTTCTTTTTCTTTTTTGCGCTTATCTCCGGCCCCCCCTAACTTGAAATCCTGGGTCCGTCCCTGGTCCTGAAACACCCGAAATAGACTGAAATGACCCGAAATTTTTTCAAAGTGGAATAGGAACACCCTGGACAAAATTCCTGGAGTTGCCACTGGTCGGCAGCAGTGTTCTCGATGGACTCGCTGAACAATGACCTTGTACTCATGGAGATCAATTGAGCTAGATCACGACGGACTTGTTCGTCTTTGTAAAGAATCTGAAATTTTTCTTTTTTGTTTTGTAAAAGTTGTGTTTGGTTGCACAGAAAATTTCTACTTAGCAAAAGAAAATAGAAGAAATGGTATGGAGGAAGATGTTCTTAACTTTCAGTATTTTTCATGCTATTTTTTGTTTTAATTTTGAAGACAAAGATTATAGTGATTTTTTCTCTTAAAACTCACCATTTAATGTATTATTGTGTTAGACTTTATTTTTTTGTTTTCTAGCATGAGAATGAGAAATTTTAAGTCATTTGTTTTCTTTAAGTTCTGCTTGGATACTAAGAAACTAAAGAGAGATTGTAGGAAATTTGAAGTCTTTGATTTTAATGAGTTAAATGGATGAATTGGATTATTAAATGGGTTGGACAGGTAATAGGTTAAATAATATAAATGGATTATTAAATGGGTTGGGCGGGTATGGGTAATAAATGGGTTAATGGGTATAGGCCGAATCATCCTATAGCCACGTTTTTAGGAGTTATGACCGCGTTTTAAAAACGCGGCTATAGGACTTTTTTTTGTAGTGTATACCCGACGCATTTAAGATCCAATTCAAAATCTACCCAACGCGCTCAATTGCCACCCCTAATCATGACTTATCCAAATTAGGTGGGTTATGATTAGGTTCTCACCTCAACCCAGCACCAACTCATTTTCTAGTGTGCAACTAAATTTTAAAGTATTCAATTAATGGGTGTCCTTAGAACATTTGTTAATAAACTATTTTAGAAAAGTTTTAATATTACTTTTGTGGGAAATTAAAAAAAAAAAATTGTCAACGATTGTGTTATTTTTATTTTTTATTATTTTTTAATAACCATTTGTTATTTTTGTGTTATTCCTTTTCTATTTTATATATCATTTTTACTTTTTGGATTTACTCATAAAATTTCAAATTGGTCTATGATTTAATGGACAAAATGTAGTTGTGTGCGCGCGCACACACAAACACATTATATGTGTTCTAGGAATTTTCAAAATTTTTTGTAAACGTTTTTTTATCTTAAAAGTCATTGATCAAGTGTCTGTTTGGAAACAGCTTATTTAGCTGAAACTAAAAACTTTTTACTGAAAATACTGTAGATAAAGGTAAAAGCTAGTTATAACAGTACAATGAAACTTATGAATAGTATCAAAAAGTGCAGTGAAACCATGAATAGTATCAAAAAGTGCAGTAAAACTATGAATAATAGCAAAAATAAGCTAAATAGTAAAATAAGTTAACTTTAAACTCTAATTCTAAACGCAACTCAAGTATATTTTAATTTTGGGACATTTTATGCCATGACTCTCTAAAATAGTTCACCCATGTGGTTGTTTCATTATTTGTCAACTTTTTTTTCTAGTAAAGTTGCAAATGTCAGTTTATTACCTCCATGTGTTCATTTCTTTCCTTACTGCAGAGAAGTTGGAGATGAAACATGGGATTCCATTTTCAAGCCTCTTGAGGAACAGGCATGTGCTTAAAGAACTAGACCCATCTTATTGGAAGTCATGTTTTACATTGTATGGTTGTAATTTGAATTATTTTACATTTTTTTGCAGGTTGCAACTGTTTGCGACAAGGTGATATATCTCTGTTGGTTAGATTGGCTGTTTAGCTCTCCTGGATCTTGAGGTTTGTTTTTCGTTTCCCCTTCAACTAATTCATGGTCACTATTATACTACAGGTGAAGGAAATGAACAAACTGAGTCAGGGTTACAACATCGTTGGTGTCTCCCAGGTGATTTGAGAATCAAGTTTTTCCTGTTTTAACTGTATTTGTAATGTAGCATGATATTCGTAATGATCATTTGATTACTCATTAACAGTGTCTTCATTGTTTCTTATGACATAGTAACAAACTCTTAAAAGTCATCCAATTTTAACATGATATGTTACAATCCAAGTGTCCCACATGACTTAAATGCAAACTTAATCACGTGTATATAAATTCTTTGACACCCTTCTCTTGTAAGCCGGTTTTCAAGGGTGATTTCTACCCATGAATTTTTATGTAAGAAATGAGTTGTGTATATAGGTTCTTTGAATGCTTCCACAAAACCATACCCCTCCAGCAAATAATATATCATCTTGCCTGATAAGGAGAATTTTTAATTGGAAAAATAAAAGTTATTGATCTCCAAAGACCCGTCAGCTCTATTATGCATACTGAAAACATCACGCAAGATGAAGCTGTCAGTCTCTAAGCTGAAGGCAGTAGGCGAAGCTAACTTCCCCGACTAAGCTGAAGGGAGTAGGCAAAACTGACGACCCCAACGAGGTCGTAGGCAAAGCTGAAGACCCCGACTAAGCTGAAGGGAGTAGTCGAAGCTGACGACCCTAACGAAGTCGTAGGCAAAGCTGACGACCCCGACTAAGCTGAAGGGAGTAGACGAAACTAACGACCCTAACGAGGTAGTAGGCGAAGCTGACGACCCCGACTAAGCTGAAGGGAGTGGGCGAACCTGACGACCCCGACGAGGGAGTGGGCGAAGCTGACGACCCCGACTAAGCTGAAGGGAGTAGTCGAAACTGATGACCCTAACGAGGTCGTAGGCAAAGCTGACGACCCAGACTAAGCTGAAGGGAGTAGTCGAAACTGACGACCCTAACGAGGTAGTAGGCGAAGCTGACGACCCCGACTAAGCTGAAGGGAGTGGACGAAACTGACGACCCCGACGAGGGAGTGAGCGAAGCTGACGACCCCGACTAAGCTGAAGGGAGTAGTCGAAACTGATGACCCTAACAAGGTCGTAGGCAAAGCTGACGACCCCGACTAAGCTGAAGGGAGTAGTCGAAGCTGACGACCCTAACGATGTAGTAGACGAAACTGACGACCCTGACTAAATTGAAGGGAGTAGGCGAAGCTGACGACCCCAACGAGGGAGTGAGCGAAGCTGACGACCCCAACTAAGCTGAAGGGAGTAGTGGAAGCTGACGACCCTAACGAGGTCGTAGGCAAAGCTGACGACCCCGATTAAGCTGAAGAGAGTAGTCGAAACTAACGACCCTAACGAGGTAGTAGGCGAAGCTGACGACCCCGACTAAGCTGAAGGGAGTGAGCGAAGCTGACGACCCCGACGAGGGAGTGGGCGAAGCTAACGACCCCAACTAAGCTGAAGGGAGTAGGCGAAGCTGATGACCCCGACGAGGGAGTGGGCGAAGCTGACGACCCCGACTAAGCTGAAGGGAGTAGTCGAAACTGACGACCCTAACGAGGGAGTAGGCAAAACTGACGACCCTAAAGCTGACGGCTCCAATGTACCCTTGACTTGGCCACCACGCATAAGTATATAAGGAAATGTCTTGTATCCCACGCTTAGTGTTAGTCTCCTACAAGGAAAGGATTCTGCAATATACGCTCATGAGGATTCCTATAAGGAAAAGACTTCTAACCCAAGGAAGAGAGGTTAACCCTCTACTACTATAAAAGTCTCAATACCCTTATAAACCAAGGTACGCATAATTCTCCCTAACTCTGGTACTCTAAAGTTGTGAACAAGAGAATTCTCTAACTTGACCGTCGGAGGGTATTTGGCCGGTACCACACCGGTACTTCTCTTAAGGTCTTCAGCTTTTATGTTGTGTAGGTGCTGTTTCGAGTGTGCGAGAACCGTGTGACTCACTGGTGATATTTTCGACATCATCATTGCCTTTTTTTTAACCGCCTCTAGCACATCTCATTTTAGCTTCCTCTTGAACTTCTGGTGGTTCCAATCTCAATTGTAGCACCCGCAAATAATATATCATCTTGCCTTTTTTTCACCGCCTCTAGCACATCTCATTTCAGCTTCCTCTTGAACTTTTGGTGATTCCAACCTCAGTTGTACCACTTGGGTGCGTTCAATGTTCTTCCTTGATCTGCTTGATCTACGTAACTATGCTTATTGTTTAGTTTGTCTTATTGTGCTAGGTAATCTGTCTTAACTTCAATTTTATTCCTTTACTGAAATTACAGAACAACTTATGTTCAAGCTTTAGGGGATGATATTTTGAATTTGCTGTTGGTCAAGGATGATTGATGCAGTGAAGCTCTCCTTGTCATTTTATGTGTCTAGGGGGTCCTAATACATGATAAATAAATGAAAAGGTTAAATACATGTTAGTTTGCATTTTGTGGTTTTAGGTAGGATGCTCTCTAATCATGCTTGGTATCCTCAGAAACAGGTTTACTCTTTCTCTGATCTCGTCAGAGGAAAATTATGTTAGTATAGAATGTGCTATTCTACTTCTCAAGTTGCATTAAATTTTCATTTCATTGCTGTCTATTAGTAAATTAATGGTTAAAATCATTTTTGTCCTTGTAATTTGGTCCAAGTTCAATTTTCTTACCTCAAATTTAGAGACTTGAGATTTACTTGGTCCCTGAAAATTGTAAAGGTATTAATTCCAGAGCAATGTTTATTTCACACAAAATCTTGACTTCAAGTCACGTTTTCTCTTGTATTTTCTGTGTGTGTACTATGTGTGTGATAGAGTGTGTGTGATAGTATTTTCCTTTAATTTCAACTAACAGTCAGTTTGAAATTAAATAAATTGCATATGTAGCAAATAGAGTGTTGACATGGCACATTGAAAAGCTAATATGGCCTGGAATAAATTTAATTGAATAAAGACGGAAAGTCATAATTGTTAATTGATACCTTTGAAAATTTCATAGAAATTGCAACTAATATTGGCTTTTGATCCTCAGCAGGCAGCCTCTATTTACTGGTTCCCATTCTTAACTTTCATTTGATTTAACAGGGTTTTTTAATAGGTCGAGGTGTTTTGGAATTTTGCGAAGGAGGACCTCCTGTAAGAACCAGTCTTTATGATAAACTTTGCAAGTTTAGTGTTTTTAATTCATTGTTCAACCCATTGCATGAACTTTGTTATGATGAAATTTTAGTTTTTTTTTTTTTTTTTTGAACATTCATTTATATGCCTAAATTGTGTGAAATCGGCATAATGAATGGTGTTCTTAAGTTCATTATTTAGCTGAATAACATTTTTTAGATATCAATCTGTTAGATTTATGTATATATTTTTTGAAAGCATTTTGACTTGATGAATTGTACTGCTTTTCTTTGTATTCCTTCACTTTGGGTTCTTTTTCTATTCCCTGTTTGGTAACGGGGGATGGAAATGTGAGGTTATAACCATTGATTCTGCCTGAAATATAACAGACAATTGAAGCTTAGAGAAACAACTGTGTAATTTGAAATGATGATAAAATAAATTTGTGATAGATGAATCAAATTATCTCTCTGAGTTCATGTGCAAGATTTTTTTTTTTCCTTCAAAATGTTAAATACTCTAAATAACTATGGTATCATCTATATTCCGCTGTTAATGCCATCCCACGTTCTAGTCAACCATACTTGAGTAATTCGCCTGTAGTTTTTTTTTTTTTTTTTTTTTTCTCCATTTTCAGCTATGGAATTACATTATTTTGTTCTCTCATTAAGCTGTGTATATATGAAATTGGAATTCCTTAGCTAATGTAAATTAGTGCTGTCTCATCACTTCATACTCTGACTGTATGTTGCACAGGTTCATAAATCTATCTACAGAACATTGATTTTTTTTTTTTTTTAAATTAGTGTATATCCTCTATATAATGCTGTTCTTAGTCTTCTTTGAGAACTTGTTTCCTCATAATTTTAAGATTCATTGTTGTTATCGTCTACCACTTTTCTGCATATTGTCAATGAAGCCTATTCTGGAGACTTCAAATTTTCTTCTTTTTTTTTGGGTCAATGGCTAGTGCTGCGTATTATATAGAGGATATACACTATATAAATGTTAATGCTTGTTTTTGATAATGATCACCTAGGACTAGTGGCAAAAGACATGGTAAGGAATAGATGCATTCTTATATAAATTTTACAATTTGTTTAATCCTATTTTGAGCTGTGTCTAATATTCTTATATGGCTTTTCGCTTTTACAGTCTGGTTTTAAATGCATTCTTGTGGACAAACTAATCAAGTCATTGCTCTACACTGACCTTTTCCAAGTATAAATCTCTCTCTCTCTCTCTCTCAACTTCTATAACATTTGAACTCCTTTATTGAAGTCGGTTAATTTCATCTTGTCACTCTTTTTCTGTCAAATTATGTTATCTTAGATGTTTCTACAAAGCATGACCTTTGATTTCTTGAATGGCAGGATCACTTTGCTCCCAGCAGTTATTTCAAATTACCAAATGTGAGTAGTATAACCTGATGAACCCTTACAGATATTGCAGTGATCTTCTTTTCAATTTGCTTTTGGCTCAGTGTTCTTTTTTTAAATTATTCTGTAGTCACAGAGGGCGAAACTGATTTTTTGGCCTTTGTCATATAGCCGTCCATCTACATGCATTGATAATTTAATACCTTATCATATTTCCATCTTTTCTGAAATAGATGAAAACCAAAACATCAGAATTTACTATTATATTTCCAGGCTATTCCCAACTATTTAGAGAATTGCAGATTTCTTCCAAAGCTTAAAAATGAACTCCTTGACAAGAGAAACTCCACTTATAAGGAACGGTTCATTAGCTTACAGAACTTGGTGCTTATCATGGTAAAGTCTCTCTCTCTCTCTCTCTCTCTCTCTCTCTCTTTTTAACAGGCTAATTATTGCAAGTTGGTGAGGTATATTTCCATTTAGTAACATTCTTGGTCCTCTCAGATTGCTTAAATTTTCTCAGAATAAGAAAATTTAAAGTTGAAGCGTCTCTCAATCTTCTCTGTCCTTCTTTTTTTTTGAATGCTCAACAGTTTGAGAATGATACTCTTTTGACACCTAAGGAAACCTCCTGGTTTGGATATTACCCAGATGTGGCCTTCAAGCCAATTTTACCTCCACAACAGGTATTGAGTTTAGCTTGAAACCTAGTTTACTTTCCAAATTTGAATGATTTGCTGACACAGTCATCATTTAGCTGAAATGCTAAGACATTTAAATTACCAATATGAGCACTTTCACTTACAGTAAATGATGGCTGCAACTTTTGTATCATGAAAAAAGCATGACTGGAGACACATTGGTTATTATTACAGCTGGAGAAAGAATACAATGCTAATAGTTCATTTCCATGAAGCAAGTGAAGATCTTGATTGACCATTTCTTGGGTGAATTTGAGAATGTGAAAGAAATAATCAGATTATTTGTAACAATAAATTGATGATCCATTTCATTAAATCTCAAGCTGGAATATTAATTAAGGCTTGTCTAAATCTTTAGAGGAAATTTATAGCAAACAATGCAAACCATTGGCTATGAGAGTTATGTGGCATGATAAAGGCCTGGGCATAGTTCTGCAGTGTATAACACGAGTTAGCATGATAAAAACATCAGTTGTTTTTTCCTTGGAACAAAAAGAAGTTATGTCACCTTAATTTAGCGCTATAATCTAAAACTTCATATGTACTACAACATAGTTTTTTGTGTTTTGAGCCTAAGTGGTATCTTAGTTTTCGTCACTCGTTGTGCAGACACAGCTTTACATTGAGGATTGGATTGGTTTGAAAACCTTAGATGAAGCAGGAAGGGTCAAGTACGTAAGTGTTCCTGGATATCATCTTGACATCTGCCAAAGTGATATTGAGGAGTATGTTCTGCCTTATTTGTAGGGTAAGAACACTTGCATCAATGCTTGTATAATATAACAAGGACCACATTTTAGCCAACCAAACTCAAAATTCACCCGCATGATCAGACCATGCAAAATTATGTAAAAATACATAGTTGTTATAGTAACCATAAATATATAGCATTGTTCACATTGTATTTCAATATTTTATTTTATTTTCTCTCTCCTCATACTCTTATGTCTGATTAGATTCTCTCTCTATTTATGAAGATAATAATAATAATAATAATAAAAAGAATGAAATATGATTAATTAAATAAAATAAAATGTAGAATAGATAATCGGATGATGGTGTTTTTGAAAAGAAGTTGAGTAAAATTTAAAAAAATAAAATAAAAATAAGTTCTTATGTTAAAATAAACCCAAACTTTTGCACGAGTTAATTCTAAGGCATCAAGAAATAACAACCAGCCCACCTTTTAGCAAAATATGCCAAGGGCATCGATGATTACTGTACTTGGATTGAAGAGCCTCCTTGTTTTTTAGAACATGCTCTTATCCATGATGTAGCTTCTATTTCAGTGATTTAATAAAGTATTTCAGTCTTGTTATCAAAAAAAAATAAATAGATAACAGCTCTGAAAAGGATGGTGATAGGAGGGTGCACGAAATCCATGGCGTAGTTGCACAAAGCAACCAGAGAGAGCAAACTGTGCCTCAATTTGAGGAGAGCGTATCATATAAACTCATTCTCAAAGGATCATCAGCTTATTGGTGGCCCTCATCAATTAAGAGTTTCATCAATGAACTTCTGGGGCTTGCAGAGTCATTGCCTCATACTTGATTTAGATTACCCTGTTTAATTAAACCATAAATCAATTTATACGTTTGGTGGGGATTATCTTCATGTACAGTTTTATTTTCTTTTTCTTTTTCTTTTTCTTTTTCTTTTTCTTTTTTGGGCCTCACCATCCTTGCTATTAGGCTGAAAAAGAGAGTAAATAACCCTTTTCCACTTTCAGCCTGCCTATTTGCTATTGGGCCGAGTTTACTCATAATTCAAATATTCACTTTTATTTTATAGCAATTCAATTTTCTTTTCTTTTCTTTTTTTAATAAAAATTTCGATATTCATATTTTAACAGTTAAATTGTCAATTCGGTCCACTAACTATTAGTTATTGTTAAATTTGATCTTTCAATTATTAAGAGTAAGGTCTTTACAAACTGGGTTCAAAGTGGTTCTCAATCCATTTAAAACCAAGTGGTGATCCCTAATCTCCACCGTGACCCATGAGGCATGTGGCTTAGGCTGTGTTTGGTTCCCGTAAAATATTTTCCAGAAATGCTATTTTTCGAAAAAGGAAAATATTTTCAAGTGTTTGGTTGCATTATGAAAATTGTTGTAGAAAATAGTTTTATGTGTTTGGTTGGTTTTCCTACAAATTTTTCACATTTTCTCAGCTATTTTCTCAGCATCCAAACAAATTTTATTACAGAAAATTTCAAAATCATAGTCAAATCCCAATCCACAGAACAAATCACAACCAAATCCCAACACCACACACCATCGAAACTCCAATTCAACCCACGGCAACAAACTTTGGCAATCAAAAGCCACAACCACCAAAACAACACTACCACCACACCACCACAACAACAACAAAAATCAAGTGGAGGCGAGATCGGTGGGTCGAAGGCTCTGGGTCGAAGGCGAGATCGCGCGGTGGAGGCGAGATCGAGCAACGCAGTGCAATTGGCGTAGTGCTGCAATTGACGAGACCGGTGCGATCTGGTGAGTGCGATCGTCGGACTAGAGCTCGGGGTTTACCGGCGACGTCGAAGGCGTGATCACAGCTCCCTCTTCTTCCTCTCGCTCTCTTTCTCTCTCTTTTTCCGGAAATCATTTGAAGTGAAAATAGGAACGAAAATGGTTTTACAGGAGTTTTGGGTTATTTTACAGTCAAAGTGGAAATGGTTTGAAGTTGACTGAATTTTCCAAATCAACCAAACACTCCAATTTTACGGAAATGCTTTTCTGGAAGTGGTTTGAAGCCAAACCAAACGCAGCCTTACTCTCCAAACCATGTGTAGGCAGGACAAACACTGGCCAACTTAGTCTGTTTTATAGCGATCCATCATTGGAGACACTTATTGAAATTAATGGAACCTGAACCAAGGGGCTTACATCTTCAAGAATAGTTGTCCTTATCTTTAAGCAAATCTCTACATTTTGAATCCTAACTTTCATTGTATTATCATTTATCCATCTTAACATTCTCTTTTAGTTACACTCATTTTATAAATAATATTTTTTTTTTAATATTTAATACCATAGAACACAACTAATCTTCTAGTAGTCTTTTTTTTTTTTCTTAAACTTAACTTCACTCACCTTACTCTCCAATTTCAAAGATAAAATAAATCCTAAGTAGTTGACATGGGGGGGTGGGAGTCAAAGTGTCAAACAGTTGGAGCCGAGAAAACCATGCCTCCAAAGGTGTGAAACACACAAAGAGGGGGGGCCATTAATCATCAATGTGACGTCTCTTAAGGGCCTTCACGAGGCTTCTTCACAACAAGAGCATGATGAGGTCGAGTAGGAGATAGAAGACGTTACTTCATTTTGTTGTATGAGATATTCCAACTCAATCCGACTTCTCAAAAGTTGTTTGACAATTGACAAATGAAAGGAGTCCAAGAAGTCTGACGAGATCAATTTAAGTTATAGATGTCGTGGTTGCACCAAATGATTACTATTTAATAAAGAAATTAGTAAATTACATATTTCTTATATAATTTGAGGCGGTTTCGATTTAAACCCTAAATTAAAATATGTATTATATAATAAATTTTTTATTCTTGTATTTAGGGGGTGTGTTCATTTTAATCCTTGTGTTTTTATATATTTCATTTTAGTCCTTGAATTTTTTTATCATATTTCATTTTGGTAATTGCCGTTATCTCACCTACAAAATTCGATGACCTAGCTGAGGACTAAGGGAATGTTAACATGGCAAACCTAATAATAACATGGTTAAAAGAATAATATGAAAACAAATATTTAATTAACATAAAAAAAAATCCCACATTAGTACCTTAATGCAAATTATTTATATATATATATTGATTCAAATTATACCAAGTGTAACTTTAAACAATATTACACCACTCAATATTTTTTTTATTGAATGCAAATTTTGACAAATCCACATCTAGATTACATCTTATCTTTATGTCCTTCATGCTTGAAAAATTTTAAGATAATTAGAGATCAATAACTATCTTATGTATAAAATGTTTAAAATTCTACCTTTTATATTATAAATTATGCATAAAACATTAATTTATCGATCGAATATTAAATAATATTAGATTGATATGAAATCTGGTATGCTTATTAAGCATATATAACATGTAATTCAACAATAGAATATTCAAGATATTAACATCATTTAAATTTATTGAATGGTGTAAAAGTTACACCTTGTATAACTTGATCCTGGCCACCAAACACACCACATGGTTCCTTCACTCTCTTTCTCAAGATTAGCCATCACTAGAAGGAAGTTGTTTCCTGCGCCTTGTGATTATACCAAATGAATGTGTTCTCCTCATGTCATGTGATGTACTAATAATTAAAAAATTACACATTCTCTCTTAGTCATTGCCAAAATTTCTAAGTGTATAAAAATGCTATTTCCTTAAAATTCTACTAACGAGAATTTTTTTAAGTTGAAAGAAATCATTATTTATTCTATATTGTTTTAATAATCTACCATATTTTTTTGTTTTAACAATAAAAGTTTGGGCATACATAACATGCTTGCACTATGTAGTTCAATCTAGTACTACAAGTTTTTTTTTTAGGGGAAAAAAAAAAGTACTACAAGTTAAATTATTAACATAGTCTACTTCAATTGAAACTCTGGGTCTGTTTGGATACCGCTTATTGCTAAAAACTGAAAACTGAAAATAGTATAGCAAAATAATTTTAAATGTGTGAATAGTACCGTTAGACCCTGTTTTAAATAAAAATTTGCTGAAATCCGTAGTTGTGAGTCCCGTGAAAAATGCACTGGACCCACACAAAAAACGCAGCTGCCAACACAAACGCAAACGCGTTGCTATCCAAACTAACACTCTATTGCCAAAAAATTTATTAAGAAAATTAAAATACTACTTTGATTAAAACTCATTTATCAAAGGTTTCAATATATTTAAAAGTTTTTTCATTATTTATATTATATTTTTTAATAAAATTATTATATTTAGTTTTTTTATCAAAAGATTCAAAACTTAGACTTACACTATGTGCATTTATCATGTGACTTAAAAATATTTTATTATTATTTATATTTACTATCCATTTATTATTCAATTTTAATATATTATTGAAATATTTTTCTTTTGTTTACAAGCATTGCACGGGCATAATATTAGTTCCCACCAAAATTGGTTCCAACTAAAGTCTAAATACACTAAATATAAAATAAAAACAGTTCAAAGTTGAACTAATTTTATTATTTGTTAAACTTTTATCAAATTTGAACCAATTTTGGAGTTTATCAAGCATTCCCATAAAAATGCATAGTTGTGCACTTGTGCTAAAATTAGAAGATGTTCATTCTTACGCACAACAAAGTGCAAGGTCAAATAAATAAAGTGGCAGGAGAAGAAATCAAGTTTAGTGTCTCTTCATGAGTCAGTCAGACTCTAATTTATTGTCAACCCATCAACCGACTCGATCACATTGAGTTTGAAGAATTTGAAATCATTGTCGACCGACTTGATGAGCTTAAAGCAGTGGTTGGATCGGTTGAACTCGAGGGTCATCTCAAAAACTTGTAATTTGGGAGGTGGCACCATGTGATGGTGGTGGATTTAGTAGATGATGATGCACAAAAATCGTCAGTGAGTTGATCGTCCACACATATGCCAATGGGTGTACCTGAAGAACAAAAGAGAAAAACCAATTAGAGAGCACCAATGGGGTGCCAGCCAAAAACCTTTCGAAAGTTAAGTCAATGATAGAAGAATCTCCTAAAACTCAAGAGTGCCAAAGTTAAGGAGAATTCATGTACCTCAAGAAGGTTAGGGTTTGTGGTTTATATAGTGGTGGAGAGCTGGCCCGAATCCATTGATATGGGGGAATTTCCTTATAGAGAAAAGAATTCCAAGATATTTGGGATCACCTTCCCACATATAAGAAATATGATTATGAGGTAGGATCTTTGGTCGTGATGTGCAAGTAATTTCCATGTAAGGACATATGAGTGGATCCCACGCAAATTCCACGGGAAATCCTAATGTGATGGGTCGTGTCAATCAATCAAAAATTATCCTCATCAGTAGAGATCTTCGTCAAAGAGAAATGGCCACATGCAAAAATCAAGCCATACATGGAGGAACAACGGTACACAAAGATCAAGTTATAAAGGAACAATTGCACGTGAAGTTGATACTTGACACAAGGAGAAGATGGTGACAAAAGAAGTTGATACTAGCTAGGTAAAGCTCTTTAGACAAGTTAGGTTTGTTGAATTTTCATATGGAAAACTCGATACTCTACCCAATCTAATTGGGGTTATCAGTTGTCAACCCTCTATCAATCGAACCAACTTTTGGAGAAAATAGATTTTTTTTTTAATACTTAATAGAAATTCTACTATGGCTTACTCTAAGTGTATATATGTGTAAAGCTCCCTCATGGAGACTTGAACCCCGGTCCTTACCCCTCACACCCCACAAGTACTCATACTTGTGAAGTGACCATCGCACGTGGTAGTGAGAAAACAAATTTCAAATACTATGGCTCTGGATCAGGTAATTCTTGCCAATTGTGGGTATAATTGTTTAGCCCTTCTTAACTGTTGGTTAAATCTGGTTTTGTATCTCATACAAAACACACAGCAGAAGCAACAAACAAAGATCTATTTCATTCATGATTGATAACTTGCACTATATAAATTTCAGAATTTAAGAACAAGATAGCGTACCTTGGTGCGGTGAAATTCAAAACAAAAGATTATAAGTACTTGAGAACACTTTTAATCTTCACTCCAATTCCACTTTACGCCCAAGAAGTGTGGTCTCTCAATCAGTTTCCAAGGGAGAATAATTGAGTGGCTTCACTCGCACATACACACCATTTCACAATGGTGTCTCTCTTTTTATTTTTATTTTTTCTTATGAAAAAATTCTATATGTTTCTCCCTTTTATAACTAACTGATTATCTAATTGGGTTGGCTTATTGGGCCTTTCCAATTGGGCTTTAGTGTGTGGCTTGGAGTGGGACCAAAAGGGACTAATAAGACACTAGCTCCAATGGGCCTTGGGCTTTCTGTCAACTCTTGACAAGTCCAAAGTTACCATTAATTATATTTAATACCACTATATAAATATAATTGTACTCTAGGCCTTATTAATTAATTATATCCCAAGACTTTATTATTCATGCACCCCTTCATAAAATATTCATAGTAATACAAAGTCATGAATGTAGACTGCCACTTTGTAAATTACTACATCTTAATCCTTGAGTACCCGGTTTAATCTTTTTAAGTTATTCATTATATATTTATGAAATCCAATTTCATAAATATATACTTTAGTAATTTCTTACCAAAATGGTTAGACCTAACTCTCTGAATAACTAAACCCATTAAACTTATCTCAATGGAATATTTTAAATCTCTGTTAAGGGACTATGAATTCCATCTTGAGAATATATGTTTCATCAACATGAAATGTGGCTGCCCAACATACTGAGGTTTTGACCGTTACTTTAGATCTCACTCCTGATATATCAAAGTAACCTATACTTCATGATTAGATCCATTATTCTCTCAGGATTAAGAGTTCACACAAATATAAGTTATGAGATTTATTATTCATTTGACAGTCATTAGGAGAATAATAAATCTCATAGCGGTCCAGTTCAATATGTCTTAACTCTTAAAACATATTAACATATCAACTAGAAGTCTCCACTTCCATGATCAAGACAAATCATCTTAGTTGTTATGTTATAGTCTTCGCAGATGAAATGCCCAATTTCATCACCGACTATGAACTAAAATTCTAAGTTTACAAAGAACTTGTAACTTATATCTTCTGTGACTAAATCACATAAATCACATACTATGCATCTTATGGACAAAATGATAATGTCCGAATATTCATGTTACCATTATTTTAGGTAATAATAAAACAACTTTATTAATTACAATATTAAGTCATACATAATGTCATACATAATATCATACATAGTATCATACAATAGGATTTAAGGGCACTAATCCCAACATTAATAACATTGTAGAACTCCAACCTTTAGCTTATACCTAATTTTCATCTTAAAGTTGGGGGAAAAAAAACTTTAACAAAATTGAAAAACAGGTGGCAAATTATGCAAAAAGCTTTGTGGGAGCTAAAGCTTTTTAATTCCACTAAAAGTAGAGCTAGACGGTGTATTTACACATACTTCTCAGGTCTCACATCTTTATTTTTATTTTTATTTTTATTTTTATTTTTTCACAATTTACTAAAGTGAAAAGTTCTAATTATGTAAAGAAAGTGTGGTAGTAGTGGTGATGTGTGATTGTGATGTTAGACCAATCTTACTTGATACAATGATACTTCAATAAATTTTAAAAATAAAAAGTGTGTGTTTGTAACTAACAATTTTATCAATAACTAACAACACAAGTTGTGTGATGTACCCATATGGTTGATTGTTTTTTATTATCAACCTAAGATGATATTGCGTTTTATTCTCATATATGCAAGATTCATATTTGAAGACAATAAATTTTATTAATTAAGCTAATTGGAACTCATAATAAATATGTACATATAACTTTTTAAATTTTATTTTTCAAAATACAAATTATTTTTTAAGTGACTAAAAATAAGTTGTTTGTTTCTAATATAGAAGAACTAAAAATAAATCAAAGAAAATGTTTCAACATTAACATTTTTCTAGAAAGTGAATTATTTTATAATTAAAAAAAAAGCATTTTCTAAAAAACTATCTCATTTTCATATGTTTGGTAGCAATCTTAAAATAAATTTTTAAAAAAATTATCTCTTAATTTCCCTTATATAATTTCATGTTATATATAGTTGCCTTCCATATTTAGCTTTGTGTGAGATTTAGTTGTTTTTTAGAAAATTTTATTGATAAACAATTCTATCTTATATCAAGTTAAATAAGGAAAGTTAGAAGATAATTTTCCGTTGCCACATTTTTATTTGATACTATCAGGAAAAAAAACAAAAAACTATTTTCACATAAGCATTGAAACAAGCGAATTGTAAATAAAGGTTTTTTTTTTTTTTTAAATGGCAAATTGTAAAGTACATCCCTAAAGTTTGATGTTTATTGGATTTTATACTTTGAAATTTGAAAAATTGGATTTTACATTCTGAAGTTTGGCTTTATTAGCAAAACCTCACTCTCCGTTGGTTTTGCCAAATCAACCTCCTAAAATGACATCATTTCACTTAAAACAAAGAGCATTGTTAGTGCTTCCAAAACAGAGTTGTATTAGGAGGCTAATTTGGAAGGGGAGGAGGGGGGACAAACAAACACATCAGTACGCCAACATTCAAAACTAACGGATGTGAGGTTTTGCTAAAAGCACCAAACTTTAGGATGTGAAATTCTATTTTTCAAGTTTTAAGGTATAAAATTTAAATAACTTTAAACTTTAAGTGTAACTTGCAATTAAAATAATAATAATAATAATAATAATAATAATAATAAAAAATAATAAATTAAAAAAAAAAAAAACTGACATGCCAAGACACATAGTAACAAACAGGAACATTGCCGCAGAGAATCCAAAGTTGCCACAATCCGACACCCAAATCCGACCCCAAGTGATTACCCATTGGTGAATTGAAGAAGGAAATTGATGAGGGATGATGACAATAAATGCTACAGCAACAGTAACAGTATCTCTGTCTCATTATCCCATTCGTCCCTCCCTCCCAGATTCCATGTTTTGCGTTTTTCTTCACCAATCACTCACCACCACCACACCAACTCCCTTAACACTCCAAGCCAACCTACCAAAACAACCAAACCATAAAACCTAAAAAAAAAAAAATCCTTTCAAAAGTTCCTGGAGTCATTATTATTTATTTATTCCCTTGGATCTTATTATTCACTTCTCTTTAATAAAAACCCATATATTTCATGGCTTTTCCTTCATCAATGATTGCCTCCATCTCCATCTTGGTCTTCATGACCTTCCAACTTTCATACTCCATACCCTTCATAGTACTTCATGGTAAATTCTTAATTTTTTTTTTCTACATGTTTCTCTTTAATTAGATTGTTTGTTGAATATGTTTTTGTATTTGGGTATTATTGGATTTTCTGTTTAATTTTTTTTTTTTTTTGGTTTACTGGGTATGAACAAATTGATGTCTTTGTTGCTATGAAGGAAGGTTTTTTGTTGTGATAGTAGTTTTTGTTATATAGAATCTGCAATCTAAAATTCAATCATTAATCGGTGTGTACACGTGTGTGTATGTGCGTGTCTGTAAGTGTAAAGCTGAATGTCGAGGCAAGAAATCAAGTGGGTCTTCATTTTATTTGATCATTTAGGAGTCTTACCAGTTTCCATGATATATCTGTAATAGGATCAGTCGGGATATGATTATTTGTTTTTGATAAATTAAACTAGTAAAGTCAATTCAAGATCATGTTTCAACAAGTGTCTTACGAAGGTAACTAACAAACATCAAGCATCCCTGTATTTCATTTGACAAGGTCCTGTTAGGGGTTTGCAAGTCCTTTTTTTTTTTTGTGGGTGTACTAAAAATCTCCAAAATAGTAGGAAGATAGTGGAGCATAGAGAATTAGAGATATTAAAATCCTACTGCAGCTAATGTATTTCGTCTGTTTATTATAAAATTAGCGAAGGCTCAATAGAACTTGAGGATGATCTCACAAAAATCTTAATTCAGGGGTTTGATAATGTAACAAATTCAATATTTGTGAGTTGCTGAGGAATAGGAGAAGAAAATGGCATATAGAGAAAAGAGGGTATGTACTGAACTACTGATTGCAGAATGGTATCATAGCCGGTAAAATTTCATTTCTCACTTGGATACACCACACAACACCCTACTTGACTGACCTACTTTGCAAAAGCTTGAAAACATACATGTTGGTTGTGGGCAGAGGGTCCCATAATATCCATATTTCTCTTACAATTTATGCAAATTAGTTTTTAGTTATATAAAGTAAGCTTTGCTTTTGGAAGCAGAACAAAAATTTAGCCAAAAGGAATGATAATGCTTGTTTTATTTACAATTGTGCTTATTGCGTGATTATTCATCTTAGCAGACAAGTACTAGCTCTGTTAATCTTTTAGTATCAAGTAGATTTTTAGAGTCGCAGTTAGCTGCATCTACAAAATTTTTGTTGGTTTATTAATGTGCTTCACCAAACAAAGAGGGTAAAAAATCATTAACATGAGTACATAATTGTACTCATCTTAATGATGCTCTAATACTTATCAAAAAAAAAAAATGATGCTCTAATCAGTGCATAATTTTTGTCATATTTTATATGAAGTTTCGGTATTTTCAGTCCTGAGTTTCATACGTCTATTCATTAGATTTTACAATTCCTCTCTTAAAATTTCTGGATGGGTATCAGAATTAAACTTAAAACATTTCATTATGGGGATTTTAGATTTATTTTTCCCTTGTTAGTTTTCAGAAATATTGCCTAATTTAGTGCTTTAATGGATTAGCTGATCATTGTAAATGATGTTATATATCGATTCTTATTGTTGTTAATACTTTTTGCTCTGTGAAGTCATTTTATTCTAATTTTCATGACAGGCATTGGAGATCAGTGCTCCAATCGAGGAGTTAAACAGTTCACTGAGCTACTGAGCAACTATTCTGGTGCTGAAGGATATTGCTTGTAAGCGCTCACAACATCATACATTCATAATGTTAAAAGAAATTCTCTATGTTATCCTCTCGAACAATTTTTGCTGAGGATGGGTCAAATTGTATCCAAGAAAATAGTTTGTTATATATGATTGTGATTCAGTTCTTGTGGTCCTTGTGTAGCTGCTCCATTTATTTGATAATAAACCAAGAACTTACATGCATACAATGTTATCCTCTTAAAGCCTTGTTGTAGGTGTCAATCTGCACGTAGGCTAGTCTTATTCTCATCTAGTTGAAGGAGGTTAAAGGGATATTTATATTTAATGTTTGTCCATTTTTACATTAATCTAACTCCTTTAACCTTCTGAGTTTGGATACTTCCCTTGCAGTGATACATGCTTGAAATTGGACAGTAAAAAAGAAATTATGCTTCAAAATGTCAAATTGACTTAGTTTTCAGTGTTTAAGATAGTACTTGGGGAATCGTTAATGTCATAGAGGGTCAAAGGAGGCATGATTTTTCACTCTTAATTCATTATATCATTGTAGATGATTATGTACCTACATAAGGAGTCTATGACTCCTAGCATCCAAATTGACTGGAATACAAAATCTATAGCACATAGAAAACAACATATGCAAAATGTCAAAGAAAAACTACCCATTACTTCATCAACTAGTTTTTGCCAAATAAAATTGTGTTCTTCCTTTTTTATTTTAATATCCTTTTTACTCTTTGGATTTACTCATAAAATTTCAAATTGGTCTATGGTTTAAGGGACAAAAAGTAATCATGTGCACATGCACGTGCACACACACACATACACAAACATATTGTATGTGTTCTGGGAATTTTCAAAATTTTCTAGAACCATTTTTATCTTAAAAGTCATTAAGTACATTTTACTTTTGGGGCATTTTATTCCAGGACTCTGTATAATAGTTCGCCCAAGTGGTTGTTTCATTATTTGTCAATTTTTTTGAACTAAAGTTGCAAATGTAGTGTATTACCTCCATATGTTCATTTCTTTCCATACTGCAGAGAAGTTGGAGATGGAACATGGGATTCCTGGTTTATGCCTCTTGAGGAACAGGCATGTGCTTAATAGAACTAGGCCCATCTTATTGGAAGTTATGTTTTACATTGCATGGTTGTAATTTAAATTATTTTACATTTTTGCAGGCTAAAACTGTTTGCGACAAGGTGATATCTCTCTCTTGGTTAGAGTGGCTGTTAACCTCTCGTGGATCTTGAGGTTTGTATTTCCCTTCAACTAATTCAAGGTCATTATTATAATACAGGTGATGGAAATGAATGAACTGAAACAGGGTTACAACATCGTTGGTCTCTCCCAGGTGATTTGAGAATCAGATTTTCCTGTTTCAAATGTATTTGTAATGTAACATGATTTATGTAATGATCATTTGTTTACTTATTTAATAGTTTATTCATTTTTTCATACGACATAGTATCAAACTCTTAAAAGTGATCCAATTTTTACATGACACAATCAATTGGAACTGAAACTCAGGACTTATGGAACTTATTAAATAGAACCAGTCTTTAATCTCGCCCCTCTCAATATAAGAGATGTCACTCATGTACTTTCATTAATCGCTTGAACATAACATGTTTAAATTCATTATCCCTTTTTTCATTTGATAATTCAAAATAAATTTGCTTCTTTTAAGTAATTCTCTTTCTCTCTCTCTGGTTTGTGCATCTGTTCCTATATGTTGGTTGTACTTGTGCATCCTCTGTTTTTCTTGTTGATTCATTAATCAACATAACCTTGTACATATAATGTATTTTAGCATGTAAGAAATGAGGTGTATATAGCTTCTTTGAATGCACCTTAATTAAAAAGCCCACTCAGATTTTCAAAGTCCTCTTAGGGACCCTTTCTTGCAGTTTTACATATCTCAAAAAAATGTGAAACTAATTGTCTACATTTATAGTCAAGCAATTTAATCACACCTAACAGTAACAAATGACCTTGAGGATTTGAGGCAAATTTCCTTGGCTACTAGACATTGAATGAATGAGTCATTGCTCATAAACTCAACTCAACTCAACTGTACAATATTCATTCCCAAGAACAGGAATCAGCTTCTCAATTTCCTTCTTTACCGTCTTATTCCATGAAAATCATACCCCCCCAGTAAATAATATATCATCTTGTCTTTTTCCACCACCTCTAGCATGTTTCATTTTAGCTTCCTCTTGAACTTCTGGTGATTCCAACCTGAATTGTATCACTCAGGTGAACTCAATGTTATTCCTTGATCTGCTTGATCTACATAACTACGCTTGTTTTTTAGTTTGTCTTACTGTGCTAGGTAGCCTGTCTTAACTTTTATTATATACCTTTATTGGTTTTACAGAACAACTTACATTCAAGCTTTAGGGGATGATTTTTTGAATTTGCTGTTGTTTAAGGATAATTGCTGTGGTTAAGGTCTCCTTGTCATTTTTATGTGTCAAGGTGATCCTAATACATACTAAATAAATCATAATGTTAAATACATGTTAGTTTGCACCTTATCGTTTTAGGTGGGATGCTCTCTAATCATGCTTGGTACACTCAGAAACAGGTTTCTGTTTCTCTGATCTTATCAGGGGAAAAATATATATGTTTAGAATGTGCTAATCTACTTATCATGTTGCATTAATTTTTCATTTCATTGCTATCTAGTAGTAAATTAATGGTTGAATTCACTTTTTGTCCTTGAAATTTGGTCGTTCAATTTTCTTACCCCAAATTTAGAAAGTTGAAATCAACTTAGTCCCGGAATTTTGTAATAGGTATTAAGTTCGACCTTCAGTTAGTTTGACATTAAAGAAATTGCATACATGGAAAATTGAGTGTTGACATGGCACATTAAAAGGCTTATATGGCCAGGCACAAATTTAATGGAATAATGACAGAAAGTTGAAATTGATACCTTTAAAATATTTCATAGAAATTGCAACTTATATTGGCTTTTGATTCTCAGCAGGCAGCCTCTATGTACTGGTTCTCATTCTTCACTTTATTTGATTTAACAGGGCAATTTAATAGGTCGAGGTGTTTTGGAATTTTGCAATGGAGGACCTCCTGTAAGAACCAGTCTTTATGATAAACTGTGCTAGTTTAGTGTTTCTAATCATTGTTCAACACATTGTATGAACTTTTTTTATAATGACCTTTTAGATTTTTTATTTTTGTTGACTATAAATTTGTATGCCTAATTGTGTGAAATTGGCATAATGAATGGTGGTCATAAGTTCATTATTCTGCTGGATAACTATTTTTGAATTTTTATTAGATAATAATCCGTTAGATTTATGTATAAATTTTTTGAAAGCATTTTGACATGATGAACTGTATTGCTTTTCCTTTTATATATATATATATATATATATATTTTTTTTTTTTTTTTTGGGGGTGGGGGGGTTATTTTTTTCTTCCCTGTTCAGTAGCGGGAGATCGAAATGTGAGGTTATAACCATTGATTCTGCCTGAAATATAAATCAATAAACAGACAGTTGAAGCTTAAAGTTAACACCTGTGTAATTTGAAATGATGATGAAATAAATTTGTGATAGATGAAGCAAAAAATCACTCCAAGTCTCTGTGCAAGATTTTTTTTATTTCCTTGAAAATTTTGAATACTCTAAATAACTTTCATGTCATCTATATTCTGCTGTTAAATGCCATCCCAAGTTCTAGTCAACCCTTCTTGAGTAATTGACCAATAGTTTCTTTCTCCATTTTCAGCCAGGAAATTACATCATTTTGTTCCTGCATTAGGCTGTGTATATAGGAAATTGTTATTCCTTTGCTAATGAAATAAGGGCTATCTCATCTTTGCATACTCCGAGCATATGTTGCATAGGTTCATAAATCTATCAACAGAACATTGCTTTTTTAAATTAACAAAAAAAATAGTGGATATCCTCTATATAATACTGTTTGTAGTATTCAATGAGATTTTTTTTCCTCATACATGTTTGGACTAATGTAATGGAATTGTCCTTATTAATTCTGAAAACAGGTTAAAAATTTTATATCTCTAGGAGGACCTCACGCTGGTACTGCTTCCGTTCCTCTATGTGGTGTAAGTATTACTGAAGTTAGAGTTGTTATAAAATATAATGTAAATAATTATATCTAGAGATCATTGTTATTGTTCTTTGTATGCACTTCTAATGGTCCAACCAAATTAGCAGTGTCCCTGTGCTTATTGTGAATATCTACGTCTCATCAGATGTCCTACATCAATTCACTCAATCACATTGTTTAAATAATTCAAAAACATAATTTTAAGACTTAGGGAAAAGTATGGGCCTTCAGAGAGGATATCCATTGTCTTCATTTTCCACCACTCTTCTGCATTTTGTCATTGAAGTCTATTCTGGAGAACTTTTAAGTGTTCTTCTCTTTTTTTTGGGTTAATGGCTAGTTTCTGCATATTATATGTTGTTAAATTTTGACAACCATTTATTTAACTGCTAATGCTTGTCTCGGATAATGAGCACCTAGGACAATCATGGCAAAAGACATGGTAAGGAGTAGATGTATTCTTAAATTAACTTCTTTAATCCTATCTTGAGCTCTGTATTCTTATGTGGTTTTTTGCTTCTACAGTCTGGTGTTTTGTGCATTATTGCGGACAGACTACTCAAGTCTGAGATCTACACTGACTATGTCCAAGTATAAATCTCTCTCTCTCTCTCTCTCTCTCTTAACTTCTACAGCATTTTTATTCCTTTATTGAAGTTGGATTCTTTCTTCTTGTCACTCTTTTGTTGTCAAATTCTGTTATCTTATGATGTCTCTAATAAGGCATGACCTTTGATTTCTAAAATCACAGGATCACTTAGCTCCCAGTGGTTACCTCAAATTACCAAATGTGAGTAGTATACCCTGATGAACCATTACAAATATTGCAGTGATCTTCTTTTCAATTGCTTTTGGCTCAGTGTTCTTTTTGAAATTATCCTGTAGTCAAAGGGGGCATAGCTGGTTTTCTTGGCCTTGGTCATATAGCCATGCATCTATATGCACTGATAATTTTGCACTGTATCATATTTCTGTCTTTTCTGAAATAGCTGAAAACCTAAACATCAGAATTTACTATTACATTTCCAGGCTATTCCGAACTATTTAGAGAAATGCAGATTTCTTCCAAAGCTTAACAATGAACTCCCTGACGAGAGAAACTTCACTTATAAGGAACGGTTCATTAGCTTACAGAACTTGGTGCTTATTATGGTAAAGTATTTTTCTTCTTCAGTTTTTTTCAATTTTTGAACAGGCTTATCATGGCAAATTGGTGAGGTACATTTCCTTTTAGCAGCATTCTTGGTCCTCTCAGATTTCTTAGATTTTCTCAGAAATAGAAAATTTTAGGTTATGATGCTGTCTCTCAACCTTCTCCGTCCTTTTTTTCCCCCTTGTATGTTCAACAGTTTGAGCATGACACTGTTTTGATACCTAAGGAAACTGCCTGGTTTGGATATTATCCAGATGGGGCCTTCAAGCCAATTTTACCTACGCAACAGGTATTATTTTTATCTTGAAACAGAAAGTTTACTTTCCAAATTTTAATGTTTGCTGACATGGAATCCCATTGCCAAAAATGGGTGGCAGTTCATTTATTTCAAATGAACCTGGTCTATTTACTGTTATTTCTGTGTGTGTGTGTGTGTGTGTGAGAGAGAGAGAGGGAGAGAGAGTTATATAACTGCAATTACCAACCTGATCAGTGCCCAGATACACATAGCAGGACATAGCCATCATTTAGTGGAAATGCTAAGACATTTAAATTGCCAGCATTAGCACTTTTACTAACAGTAAACGATGGTTGCAACTTTTAAATCATGACAAAAGCATGACCGAAGACACGTTGGTTACTATAATGTTGGAAAAACAATATAATGCTAACAGTGCATTTAGGTGAAGCAAGGGAAGACTTTGTTTTGACCATTGAGAATGTGAAGGAAACAATTAGATTATTTGTCACAATAAATTGATGATACATTGCATTGAATTTCAAGGTGAAAAATTAATTAAGGGTTGTCTAACTCTTTAGAAGAAATTTGTAGCAGACAATGCAAACCATTGGCTATGAGAGTTATGTGGCATGATCAATGGCCAGGACATAGTTCTGCAGTGTATAACACGAGTTTAGCATGATGAAGACATCAGTTGTTTTTTCCTTCGAACATAAAGAAGTTTTTATCACCTTAATTAAGCACTATAATATAAAACTTCATATGTGCTAAAACATATTTTCTTGTTTTAAGCTTATGTGGTATCTTAGTTTTTTGTCACTCATTGTGCAGACACAGCTTTACATAGAGGATTGGATTGGTTTGAAAACCTTAGATGAAGCTGGAAGGGTCAAGTACATCAGTGTTCCTGGAAATCATCTTGGAATCTCCAGAAGTAATATGCAAAAGTATGTTGTGCCTTATTTGGACGGTAGTGCATCAAGAAAGAAGAGCACTGAAAAGGATAGTAACATTAGGGTGCACGGAGTCCATGGCAGAGTTGTGCAAGGCGACAAGAGAGAGCAAACTGTGCCTCAATTTGAGGAAAGCGCATCAATTTAATTGATTCTCAAAGGATCATCATTTTATTTGTGGCCCTCATCAATTAAGAGCTTCATCAATGAACTTATTGGGCTCACGGAGGAGTCAGTGTCTCACACTTGATTTAGATTACGCTGTTTAATTAAACCATAAATCAATTTATACGTTTGGTGGTGATCGTTTTCATGTACAGTTGTATTTTTTTTTTTCCACGTTTGCCTCACCATCTCTGGTTGAAGCTTGCTGAAGCACTCAGTTTATGGTTGTGGATACATGTTTCCATATGCAAGAACAAAGTTTGTTATACAACAATGAAAACATAGCATCATTATTGGCATTCATATGGTTAAGGGATAATTCATATCTGGTACTAGTGCAAATTTATAAGGCCCATTGTTTTTAACTTTTTTTCTTGAACATATGCTTGTAATCATGCTATCCATTTTCTGTGAACCTCTCCTATTGCATGTGAAAAACTTTGTTTTGATCCTCTTAACTACCAAATTTAAATTGATTGAGTTCAATTCTTAATATGAGTAGTTAATTAATCAAGGTTCAAATTACAATGTTTGATGGATAAACAGACTCAAATCATAGAGCACATAAACCATAAACACATGCACAGAGACTCATTATTGATGGATGTGGTGCAAACTGCAAACGATAGTTACACGACTTCCTGTATATGTAGTTAGAAAACATACTTCAGCTCCCCACTCCTAGTAGCAACCACAGACTCCTGCCTTGTGCTTTCTAAATTATCAGCTGTGCAAATGATGCTTGCATACTGAGCCATCTACCACTCCAAGTGCTTCTTAAGATTAACACGGTGCAATTCCCCATTATGTTTCAACTAGCGAAGTTAAAATATGTTAAACATAACAATGATGATTTCATGCCATAAAAGTTGACTTGAATATACCAACATATTTTGCAATCTCATAACACTGAATGTAAACAAACAAAGATTAGAATAATCCTTTTGAAAGATTCACATTCCTTCACAGTAAGAATTCAATTTCTTGGTATACGAAGAATGTTAGTTGAAACTAACTTTTTTTCACTATTCACAATTCATTACCATTAATCTTTTGTTCATCGGTTGGATTCAACATAATCCTTGAATTGTATCTTATCTTTGCACACATGCAATGTTGCACTAGAATCAAATCACAAATGAAATATTCATATAACACCATGATGATCACGCACACATCATTTTACATGAGCTAATTCTTAATAGCATTTGCCACACTTGCATTGCTATTTGCTATTATTCCTTTTCTTTTGATTCTAAGAATCTGCATTCATGAATTTCAGGTCATTCTTTCAACAAATGACACAGCCTTTGACACTATTTAGATTATTCTTTTAAGAACATTTATTAACATTTTAAAAATGCTTCTATATCGTACCTATAATGTTAATCATGAAGATTTCCTCCGATGCATCTACAATTAAAAAGAGGCGTCATTTTTCGCTTGCCATTGACCAATCTTTCTTTCTTTAAGTATTGTTCCATTGGATCTTCATAATGTTCTTCACAATGCTTGATGCATCACTATGAAAGCCTCTTCATATCCTTCTTTCCATTTCTATGAAATATTATTGAAGATTTTTGGAGAACAAAAAGGTGTAAACAATAAAATAAACAAAGAACAATGCCTTAAAAGGACATTGATGAATGTTATCTTTAGGCAATATTTGCTCCCATACAAATTTGTCTCGGTAATACAGGTCTATTAGATCTTACAAATAGCAATTTTGAAGATTCTCATGTGATATTTTGTGTTTTTGAAATTTTATGGTTTTCATAAGTTAAATCAATATCCATTTAATAATTATAGTTTAAACAATATATAATTATATATAGCCTATGAAAAGTCACAAATGATGTGTTATAACTATTAGAAATTAAGAAGAACGCTTTAGTCTAGACAATCTCTTGACGTCCACAAACATTTAAATATGAAGTGATGCATCCGTGTTTGACAATAAATTCTACAGAATTTATAATGGGTAATGCTAACCATTTTAAGAATTCATTTTAAGAAAGTTTTAATACCACTTTTATGGGAAATAAAAAAAGTTGTCAAAATATTATTTTTTTTTTTCATTTACCATAAAAACTTTCTTTAAATAGATTATTAACCAGTACTCTAACGTCACTCGTTACAGAATTTATTAATGGGTCATGCTAACCATTTTAAGAATCTATTTTAAGAAAGTTTTGATACCACTTTTATGGAAAATAAAAAAAGTTGTCAAAATATTAATTTTTTTTTTCATTTACCATAAAAACTTTCTTTAAATAGATTATTAACCAGTACTCTAAGGACACTCATTAGCATTTCTCATTTATAATTAAACTCACCTAACACTCAGTTGAGCAAGTGCCTAATAGAAATACTAAAACTGTCACACTAGAAACTAACCTTAGCCCCTTGCTCAAGCTAATGTCTTACGGATTCTCAAAAAAAAAAAAATATATATATATATATATATATATAAAGCTAATGTCTTACGAAAGAGTGACGAAATCACAACAAATGTATTTTTCACTTGCTTTTCTCTAGTTTCTCTTTCACTCTATTTCTTCAAAACTATGACAACACTTTTCCACTGCTAAAGTGTGATCAAACTTGCATTACAACTTATTTGGATATGTAAAATATTTCACACAAAATAAAAACATTGTTTTAGGCACGAAAGTAAAACTAAAAAAAAAATGTAATGACGAAAATAAAACATGTACAATATTTTAAGGATAAAATGAATAATTTTTACATATTTTTATTGAGTTAGGCTTTAAACGCAACAAATTTTATAACCGCTAAGGTAGCATGTTATTATTGATTGACATATATAGACTCACACTGAGATTATTTTATTATCCTCTATTAAACTTGCCACAGTAGATTGTTGTGAAAGTTATTGCAAATTTTGTCATATCTCTAAACTTCTTGAGTTTTTATTACCATATGCATGATGCATACGAAGAGGAGAAATTATTTAATATAAAATAATCATATCAAAACCAATAATTGAGAGACATGTGTACAAAATGACCATATCAACATTTCATCATTACTCATAGGAGTGTTAGTGGGGTGGTTATTTTTATGTACATATCTCAACTATTAAATTTTAACACGAATGATGTGATATTATTTTATACTAAAAACCTTCTAAAGAAGAGGGCAGCACTCAAGTAGTAAGTAGTGAATAATTTGTTGACTCTTATAATTTTCTTACAACCAAGGGTAATTATGAGGTGATCTCGAAGCACGTTGACACGAAACTCCTTTCAAATTTATTGTGGATCTCATTAAATTAAAGGATTTTGTTAAAAAATGCTCTAAAAACATTCGTTTATAACATACTTTTAAAAACTTTTTATAGGAAAAGAGAAGAGGTAACTATTTTTTTAAAAATTATTTTATTTTCTTTTTTATAAAAGTGATATCCACATTTTTCTTAAATAATTTATTAACAAATATATTTAAAATTGATGAAATTAAGTTTACATCTCGCCTTACGCAAACTTAGTGCCATGTCAGCATTGGTTATATATAGGACAAAACCAGAACTTTCGTCCCACCAAAAAAAAAAAAAACCAGAACTGTTGTTGTTGGTTAAAAAAAAAAAAAAAACCCAAACTTAAAACTTAGTCAGTGTTGCTTTCCTCACCCAACGTGGCAACTAAATCACTGACTTTCACAATTATTTCCCTCACCGCCTTTCACACTTTAACCTTCTTTTCCCACCAATCCCTCCACGTTATTTTCCATTCCTTTCCCTCTCTCTCCTTCTCTCTCTTTTTCTCAGAGTTTGTTGAGCCAAAAAGGTGGAGTAGAACCCAGGCCATCCTCTCATCCAAGCAAAACTCTAGCCTTGGGTTAGGGTTTTCTCAATCCCAAATCCCTCTCAAAATTTCAATTCTCAAATCTTCCCCATCCTCACCGTCCGATCGATCCAATTTTCGCAAAATATGGTGATGATCTCCTTCAGAAACTTCGATTCCAGATCAAACTCCATCCCGATCTTCCTCTCTTCGATTCCTTTTAGAAATTCCAGTTCCCGTCTACTACTTCAGTAAATTCTTCCACAAATTTAGAGAAAAAAGAAGAAGAAAATTTTAGGGTTTCTTTTTTTTTTTTGGGGTTATGGTGTGAAAAATTAAGGTGATGTGAGTTGTAATTATGTTGTGAGGTAATTAGGTTTTATTTCGTGTCAGAATTCGGTGTTTCAGTGATTGATTAGTGTGTATCTGTTTGTGGATATTATTATGTATATTGAGGAATTGAAGGTGGGAGGGGAGGTGGGAAGTGGTGAAGAAGTGAATTTAGGTATCGATTTCGGGCGCAAAGGCGTTGTTGTTTCGGATACGAAGCGGGTTTTGATCGGAGCTGGGGCTCGCGCTCTATTCTACCCGACTTTGCTATACAATGTTGTTAGGAATAAGATTCAGGCCGAGTTCAGGTGGTGGGATAGGGTCGCTGAGGTATAATTTTCTCGAATTTGTTTATTCCTTCTAGTTGTTTCGCTATATGATGTGCTGTTATTGTGCTATATATATCATATCATATCAGTGCTTGTTGATTGATTTTGGATGGTGTGTTGGAATGAGTTGCAATTTTGTGAAGAATGTTATGAATGGTGTATTTTTCATATTAGTGTTTGTTGATTGATTTTGAATGTTATATTATATAGGTTGTTTTCTGTCATGACGATTTTGTTGTGGTTTATTTTAATTGAATGAGTATGAGTTGCATTTTTTTTAGCTTGTTTTTATGTGGGTATTTCTGTTTTTGTGAAAAAATGTATAGCAATGGCCATAGGTTTTTAATACCAAATGTAAAGAAAGATGAAAGCCAGGAATTTTGTTGGTGTTTTCTTTTTATAAAGATCTACAATGGGATATAGGGCTGATTATTACTGCCAATCATTCCACTATGATTATGATATGCAAAATATACTTTTTCCTTTTGATTCCATTCAAAATCTGTCTCCCCCCTTACTCCTTCAAAATTTATTGACATTTTATCTGAGCTGAAATGGGGACCACATATCATAAGTCCTTTTTTAGTAAGTGGAAAGCAGAGAAGCAAGTATAACAACAACAACAACAACAACAGCAAAGCCTTAGCCCCAATTTTTTTGGGGTCAGCTATTGATCCTTAATAAATTAGTTTGGGTTTGTCACATGTATTACTTTCCTTCATTCTATTCTACTTGAAGTCGCACTCATTGTTACTTTGTTAATTGACATGTGCTTTGTTATATTATTAATGCTAATTTAATTTTAGTCTTCCTCTACTTTTTTCGCTCCCTCAACTTGAATCAACCCACTCTTTCTTGCCACTACCAGTGCATTAATCACTCTTTTTTGAAAATGACCAAACCATCTCAAGCGACTCTCCCTTATCTTTTATGAATAGGGCCGCCCCCATCTTTCATCAAGTATAATTGAAAGAACATGGAAATTCCATAATTGTTATGATTTATTATTTGTACCATTCATTATGATAATTTTTTGTGGTCTCTATCAGGATATATTATTTCACTGCACTTCATATTGCAGCTTATTTCTTGTTGTTTCCCCTAAATTATTGGTCTGTTAAAATTGTTTCATTTTTTTATCCTTGTTACTTGATATTCATGGAATTTCTTGTGTGAGCTGTGCAGTTTATTGAATTTTTCGTTTTTATACATTGTATGTATTCTTTTCTCCCAAGTACTGTGCTGATTAATTATGTTTTCCACAGTCTGTTATTGCAAATTTAAATTCTATAGCTTCTGCTAGCTGCTGTTAACTACTTTTCTCTTTTTATCTGTAAGTAATGGGAAATGGATGCATGTTTTTGTTAATGATATAAACAGTTTTTTTGCCTTACAAGCTTCATAAGCATTTGTTTCACTGGTGACTATTTTTTGGGTATCTGTGGTGTTTATTTATTTTTATTTGTATTTGAGAGTGGTACTTATTTTTTAGAAACCAGATCTAATGATCCTATTTTCAGTTTATACTGTTAGGTGCTGTTCCATTCCCTACTGATGTTCCCCGCTTAAAGGAGCTTGGTGTTTGCGGAGTGGTCACACTAAATGAGCCCTATGAGACTCTGGTTCCAAGATCTCTATATTATGTGAGTGTTCTATCCTTGGTCAGTATGCAGCTGGATACCTTTTCATAAATTTTTAAATGTTAAAATTCTAAAATGTTTTTAGAATTTAACACCAAGGGGTAGCACAATTGGCTGGGGACCGTGCCTCACAAAGGAGAGGTCGCTAGATTGAATCTCCCCTTCCCTCTTCCCTTGGGGCCTAAACGTACTCATCAACTTTACTAGGCTTAATGTTTAATTTATCTATTTATTTATTTTAATGTTTATATATATAATTTTTTTTTTAATCAACGATGAAACGTTCTGGCTGGTATGAGCATTAGATACTTCTGTACTCTTTAATGCCTTCATTAAAAGGGCAAAAGAGGCTGATTCAGTTTTGTACTCCTGTATACTTGAGGAGATTCATCATAATTCTTGTTTAACATACTATATTTTGTTTAAATGTGAACGTAAAATCTGTGTGGAAGAGAAATAACTTGGTTTCTCATGTCTGTGCTGCTTCTGGAAGAATCTAAAGCCATATGAAAATAATCTTAAGACGGTTTAGTGAATATTTAAGAGCCATTCGTTCTCTAATTTAATGGCATATCCACTCCCTTAGTAAACAACATTTGGTGGATGAGGTCACCAATATAATCCAGCCTGATTCTTAATACTCTTTTCAAGTATTAAATATTAAAGGGAAAAATATTTTCTCTTTCAATGAAAGAAGATCCTGTTCAATAAAGCATTTTTCCACTTAAATAAATAGGTTTTCTTTTGACATTTTGCCTTAGGGGTTTAACGCATGGTCAACAAACTTAATTTGTTCACCTTAAATATATGATCTGGTAACTATTGTGGTGGGATGCCGATCATTTATGTTTTCCTTGGCATTAATCTCTCTTTGATGTGTTTGATAATCATTTATGTTTTCCTAGGCACATCTGTAAACTTCCATCCTAGGCTTTCATCCTAATTTGAGGATGTTTATGAAGTTCCTCTATATAATTTACAATCTTATTTATTAAAATTGTTGCAGGCTCATGGTATTGACCATCTGGTGATACCAACAAGAGACTACTGCTTTGCCCCATCACTTAATGATATATGCCATGCTGTAAACTTCATACATGGTAAGCATTCTTTGCACCATCCTTTTCCTGCCTTGGATTATGTAGAACACTATCAGCTTTTTTATCATTTGGCAGAAATTTGTCTCCAAATGTCAGGGATGTGGTTATTTAATTCTCAATATAATACATAAATAAATAAAACTTAAATTTACTTCCAGGAGATGTTTCCTATGAATATCTGAGCTTTCTCATATCATTATCTTGCAGAAAATGCGTCTTGTGGAAGAACTACATATGTTCACTGCAAAGCCGGACGGGGACGCAGCACTACTGTTGTAATATGCTACCTGGTCAGTTCCCTGCCAAAGAAAAATTCTTTTAGCTAATCTATTGAAACTTTTCCTCATATCTTGAGGTTCAATTTTATTTTCTAGGTGCAACACAAGCAGATGACACCTGATGCTGCATACGACTATGTGAGATCAATCCGGCCAAGGGTGCTTTTAGCATCCTCCCAGTGGCAGGTATTTATTAAACTTTTGGTGAAGGTTTTGCATCTGATGTCTGGGTCATTATCTGAGAATTGACTCTTGAAACTCAGGAATTCTTGTTTTTCTTTGTTTAGAAGAAGATGGCTAAATTTCCATTTTACTATGTGTTTGACCACGCATGGTAACTGAACCATGTTATTGTTAAGCTTCATTTAGGTTAATCATTTAAGAAATGCTTTCAGGCTGTTTGGTTGGTGTGTGTCCCACTTAAAAAAAAAAAAACTTGTTAGTCTAGATGTTTTCAAAAAACACAACTTAAAAATGGTGTCTCTTTTTTAATTGCAAACACCAAAACAGAACATCTTGTAGATGTTTTCAAGATTAGTTTTGTATTTTTAACAAAAGCAGTGGCAATTTTAAAAATAAAAGCCATTATGCCTTCAAATTGCATCGGACAGGGCTTTTTCTTTTCTTCACCTAGATCTATTCTCATCATCTTCTTCATTATATGTCTCTCTTTGCAAAATCCCATCGCTTGCCATTGCACATTGCTTACCCCCCCCCCCCCCCCCCACCTCTCTCTCTCTTCTCAGAATTGATCAACAGGTCATGACTTGAATGTATCCAACCCATTTGCCATTTTGCGATTTGGGGTCGAATCAGTCACAACCAGTGCAAATTGAACTGTCACAACAGTATTTCTTCAATTTTTTATTATTTATTATTTTTCTGATTCTTGCAATGTTTCGTGGAAAAAATTTGGGTGGATGATGTGCTTGTTGGAAGCATTTTTTTTTCCTGCAATTATTGTTGGTAATTGTTGTTGGTTTGGGTGTGAGGAAGGATTTGCTTTGTGTTGTTGTGTGTGGAAGGTTTGGGTCTGCGAGGAGGGATTTGCTGTGTGAGGAAGGACATGAAATAAAGTTTTAAGAAAATTAAGTCAACAGGTTTTTTCTTGTTTCGCATTTTAAAATTCAATTTTTAATAACTTGAACCAAACAGGGTTTTCTGCCACTGTAGTACATTTCCAGTGTAATTGGTTCAGCTATTTTTTTTAATAAAGTTCTTACGTTATTTATCTATATATATATATATATATATATGTATGTATTTATAAATGTTTTGGAAAAAATATTTTCAAAACCAGTTTTTATCCTCTTTGAAAACATATTTTAAAATTGGTGAACTAATTTTTGTTTGGACTGTAGGTCTCAAGGATTTGAATTACCAAAATGTTTCTTTTCACCCAATGATATTCTTTCTTTCTGGGCTATGAATTAATGATGTTCATTTTTTTTTGTGTATTGCTGTAATTTAATCCATATTTAGGTGGGGAAAAATAATTATTGTTTTTCTAAGCAACTCTTTGTTGGTTGTAATTACAGGCTGTCTTGGAATACTATCATCTTATTGTGAAAAAAGCTTTTATCTACACCCACATGAATGATCTAATAATGAAAGCCCCAAGATCAGCAGCTTCACAAGATCTTATTGCATTTGATGATGGATCTGTGGTTGTTGTAACTGAATCAGATCTTGAAGGGTATGACTCAAGTCTTGATCCAGGTGCTGTGGGAAGTGAGATATGGGCTGATTTAAGTGTGATATACCGAGTTCGAGTTGTCGGTCAGGCGGCTCTGGCAAGAATCTCATGCATGTGGGTCGGCTGCCGTGCACAAGAGAGGATTTCAGGGGAGAAGTTGCGCAGCGAGAGTAGCTGCTCGATCAGGGCTGGTCATCTGGGAGGAATTAGTGTCATCCAAGTCTACTGAGACAAACCTCCGAAATTGCATAGAAGATGTTTGATAAAGTTTTCTGTCCTTTTAACATTTCCCTTTGCGTACACAAAAAGGCAAATAATGTTTTTTCTTTAGGCAGATCTGAAACTCTGGTTGTTCTCCCATGTAAATTGAGTTGTTACTTTTCTCTTGAATGAAAATGTAAGAAAGTTGAGCATTATGAGCCGAATAAATAAATGATGATATCATGGAAGATTGCACCAATGTAATCATCATCAGGTCCTACAGTTTTAGGAGCGCTTTGAACCACAAAATCGCAAATTACTTAGTCTCCTCACGCATGAACATGATCAAGTGCCTTCAAAAAATTCACTTACACTGACTGGGAGTGCAACCAGGAACAGGAACAGGAATAGGTGTCCCAAAAATGCTTATCAACAGTATGGGCATATTTCCTGAAAATCTTATGCAAAGATGCAGTATCTGTCTCTCTCGTGAAAAGAAAAGACAAAATAATCGTTTTCTGAGTTGTAATTGATTATATCCGCTCCGGAATCTAACATATACGGTTCAAAAAATTCTTAGCTTGCATTTGGCGCACGGCCAAAAGCTTCTCTATAATCTGCTTCGGCCGATCTTTCTCACTAAAACTACAAATATTCTGAATCAGACGTATAGACGTAACAATTAGGCAGCATGTTGTTAAAGTTTCCTACGGAAATCAAAATATAAAATAAAACTTGAAGTACTAAATTGAAAACGTTGAGAGTATATAATTTATAGCTTAGCCTAAAATAAAATTACTCCACTATTATTTCTAGCGTGGGCTTTTTATTATATTTTTTTCCTTCTGCTAAATGGCGTCGTTCTTGGGTTGGCAGCAGTGGATTTTAATTTGATGTAAAACGGTGATGTTTTGGGATGGCTGACGTTGCAAAAAATTACACGTCAGATGGCTCGAGTGTGCTTCAGGTGCTAGCATGTCACTTGACACTCATGTAAGCGAGTCCACTAATGGAAGAGCTACTTTTGCTAATGGAGGAAACTTCAGAGTATAAAATCTAAATTTTCAAATTTTAGGATATAAAATTTAAACAACCCTAAACTTTAGGAGTGTACTTCAAAATTTACCCTAAGAATTACATAATCTTACAGATACACTTAAATTTACACCACTTGAGTAGTTAACTTTTATTATTTTTATATATATATATATATATATATATTGCTGAATTGAGTTGTTAACCTATGATAAGAGCAACATTACTTCCACATTAATAAGTCTGGAGTCACAACTTTTTTCATAACTGTTGAGATGGCAAGTTGTAAATGGTAGACAATAAAGTAATATTTAAGATAACTAGATAAAAATCAATAACAATTTGACAACTCAATAATTGTGAAATTTGTTTTGAAAGATATTATGTATGTAGCATTGCTCCTTTCACATAGGTCTACCACAAATATTGTTGATGTAGGAATCTTTAGTTGGGTTACTTGTCCAAAAAGACTACAGTCGAAGGTCTTCTGACCCTGTAAACATGAAAAATGAAACTAATTGAGGGTATTGGTGTGGTACCGGCTTAAAAGTGTTCAATGCTCGAGTAAGGATACCTCAAAGAAAATAATTCTAGAATTGTTGATAGTATTGTGTACCCTTTGCTAGTGAGGCGGGTAGGCTTTATATATGAATGAGTGAATGACCGTTGGAAGTCATTTACGTCTCTCCCCATTATTGTGATAATTATGGTCTTGTCTGTAATTTGTGCTAGTTTAATGGATCCTAGTGACCGTTGAGTAACCCACTATATCATTGAATGTTTTTATCGGTTACATCCTTACTTTTTTTTCTTTTTTCTTTTTTTTCTTTTTTGAGAAGAACTTCCTTACTTAATATAGGGTTTAATGCTGGGTATCTGAGGGCAGAAGGTCGTCCATATGTTTTGGAGACCTTATTTTCCTATATTCATTAGACATTTTTTATAATGCACCAAAGATTACTTGACACATTAGTCACAAGTAGTGGGTTCCAGTTAACTCAACTAGTAAAGTCTCTGATGGTTAAATAAGAAATCTTGAGTTCAATTCCCCGCCTACACCAAAAAATGATTGGTGTCTTTGTCTGATGATAAAGAGCTATCATCAGAAGCGGACATTATAGGTTGAAACTCTAAAAAAAAAAAAAAAAAAAAAAAAAAAGGTCATGAGTTGGTTTTATTTTTCAATTAATGCTAACAAGTACCCTTAAGGCTAGAGGTGTCCACGGGTCGGGTTTGTGCCTAACCCGGACTCGACCCGACAGACTCGGGTTGGGGAAATCAGAGCCCGCAACCGACCCGTGTGAGCTTCGGATCGGCCGGATCGAGTCTCGTCGGTTTCGGGTGCGTATCAGTCAGTTTCGGGTTCGCTACCAAGGGTTGAAATCTGGTCGAATTTTGACTGAAATCTCGCCGGAGAGAGATAGATCTGGCTGGATCTATCAAGATTTGGCCAATATTCATCCATATCCTTCAATATTTGGCCGAGATCTCGCTATATTTGTCGAGATCTAGCCGAGATCTCATTTTTTCGACTAAGTTTGAGTTTAGACTTACCGGTTTTTCACCAGAAGACGAGATTTGCGACTGGAAGAGATATAGGCATTGGGCGGGTCGGGTTCTTCAGTTTCTCAGGTAGTCAAACCGAGACTCGAACCGATCGTTATTGGGTCTCCACTCCGGCGACCCGCAGCCGACCGAACCACTACTCAAATCGGGCGGTTATCGGGTCAGAGATCGTCGGGTCGGTCGAGTTTGTCGGGCCGGTCAGGTGCTGGACAGCCCTACTTAAGGCATTAGTTAATAATTCATTTTAGGAAAATTTTGACACGACTTTTATGAAAAATGAAAAAAACTGTCAAAACATTAATTCTTTTTTTTTTTTTTCTTTTCCCATAAAATCATTAGCATTTCTCTATTTTAAAAAGTAAATGGTTTAGCAATGGATGAATAAATTCCTTCTGTGTCTTCCTACTCACTAAAGGATTAAGTACAAGGCATATTAATCACAACCACAAACCATTAAAATATATCTAATATATGCTTCTCACTCCTTGATGCTCTCATAGAATGGGTGTGGAACAAAAGTAATAATAAGTGCGTTTTTACAACGATGTTAGAGAAGCCCAACCAATAGACCATTGTCATTAACTTTAATTAAGATGGCCTCACGAGTACGCAGGTAATTTCCTTTTCATAGTTTCTTTTAGTTAGAAATGTATACCAAAATCTTCTCCAAAAAAAAAAAAAAAGGTATACCAAAATCTTACTTGTAAATTTTGAAACATTTAAAAGTGTGGGAATCAGATCCATTGGCTACAAATCTTTCTTACATACTTTCGGCCACAAATGATAGAAAAGAAGGATGCCTTATCAATTCATCATCTTATGAGGATTGTCCTCTTAATTTGCCTTTTACTTCCTTTCCCTACCTCAAACAGTCCGTTTAACACCTATGATTAATGGAGTGACTCAACAAAGGCATGAGAAAGTAGAATTACTTGTAACAATGATACCAAATTATCACTGTAAAATTTCAATGAGAGAATGTCATGTAAGTTAAATTTATACTCCTTTACGAGAGGTTCATGTGGGAGTTGGTCAGGAGATAATTAAGCCTTAGACCGAATTAGATCGAGCTATGCAGTCATCTTAGTCAACTTGGTTGTCGACTTGCAGATCCTTCCCTCGGTTGGTCATTTAGGTTATTTTCAAAATCAATGCATTTCTAGCTCCCTTCACATAAATATTAATTGTGCCCCACGACAAACCATCACATTCATTGCAATTAAAAAACGTCCCACGTATCGGTCTACTAACCTTTCTACATGGTTCATTCATTGGGTTGTTATACGAGTGATTTGGTATAATTATTGTTAAAAGAGATACTTTTTTTTTCCACCACAAAAAGAAAAAGAAAAGAAAGAGAGATACTTTTTTTCAATGACCCTTCGCATTCTTCTTTGCATGTTCAAAATTATAACATTAATGGAGGAGTGAGTCACCCACAAACGCATTGCACTGCATGGATGATTCTCAAGAAAACTTTATTTTTTATATTAATTAAAAAAGAAAGGTAGCTATATGTTAAATGATATCCTATAAATGTACAAATTTTCAGGATAAGCAAAGTGCACTATAGGAACCTTATCATATTTCGAACTATGAACGCAATACTTTTGAGTTATCCATCGTGCTTTTTACGTGGGATTGAAGTCAGTCCGCCGTGTTTTGATAGCGATTATCGAATATGTGTCGGAATTGTAGTGTTTGTTTTGGTGGAAATATATTTTCATTGGCGAAGGTTTAGATTCGGATCAGATCTCAGCATTAGTATAACTAAATTAATTTGGGAAGGGGTGTCTCCAATAGAATTTTCTCGAGCTAATTACAAAGAAATTAAAATTGATGTAAATAAATTTTTTTTTTTTTTGGATAATTTGAAACTTACAAATGGAGATAAAAGATTTAAATCCTGATTTTTTTTTTAAAAAAAATACCAAAAGATACTAATTAAACTAAAAAACTCTTAACAATGTAAATACAATTACATTACTTGAAAAACATGATACAATTATAAAAGTATTACAAAAGAAATCAATAACAAAAGGAGCTCATAATTCATTTGCATTGATTGAACAACTATAAACTCAATCGAATTTTTGTTGAATTTAAGAGTTTGAATCTAAATTTCACTACTCCATTAAGGTACGTACAACTGTTCCCTAGGATAAATGAAACAGTTATTGAAGCTGTGATAACACTCTCGATAAATAAACCCGTACAATTTTTTTTTTTTTTTGGGGTTGGTTGGTACTAAACTAATTAGTAACAACCACTTAAACACATATTTCTTTTAATGTGAGATAGTCTACACTAATCTAATCATTCTTTTAGACAAGAATGTAGTTTTTAACATTTGACTCTCCCTCCTAAATCTTAGGCTTTCCCCTAACTGTCAATTTTCACATCATATGTTAAGAATCTTATATAGCTCAACTAATTTGCATCTCTTAAAGTTTTCAACGAAAATATTCAAGTTTCATATCCCTTCCCCCTAACCATTGACGGATATAAAAAAAATTCACATGACATTTATTTTCATGCATGATAATAAATCAAGTTATTTTCATTTCATAAACAATGAGGTAATTTTAGCATCAGCCAATTCCATACATAAGCTCACAAATTATTTTTTTCACTTACTCACATCTTGCACCCCACATATGACAAGAAGGAATTCAGAATAAGACAAGGCCACGAGTTTTTTTTTTTGGGCCGTGAAAAGGTCAAGGTGCAACAAAATGCAACACCAACACCACCAGATATGCCAAAGGAACTTTGTTGCTTAGAGTTTTGAGCTACCCTTTACATAGATTCCCAGACTTCCAGTCAGTCTTTGTTAGTGTTTGGAATTTCTTCAATACTATCTCTAAAACATAGAAAATACTAACCGAATGATTTTGGGCACACATCCTGTCGGTTTTGGCATTTCTTCTTCTTTATTCAGAAAAGAGAATATGATTATTCAAAAACAAATAAGAGTAGCATCTGGCAAGTGCAAGGTATAGAATTTGCTAGAAAGCAAAATACCTTGCCTCTTGTCATGGACCATGGGTATAATAAGCCCAAGTTTGCTTGCATGATTCTATTTTAATAAGAATATAATAAACCTAGACCTTTCTTAGTCAGCAAAATTTTGGATCAGACTGTTGTGATCTTCCAATTATGCTTGATGTAGAAATCACTAAGACCATGGTACTCTCTCTATTCCTTTTCCATTAATTGTAAAAAGAAAAATATTAAATTAAGCAAATCCATGTCACTACTGCGTGGCCCTTAAGAGCATCTAAATTCTAAAATCACCACAAATATGGGAATTAAAGAAAAGAGAAAGAAGTGTGATAAGAAAACTATAAAATTTAAAAAAAAAAAATTAAAAAGATTTCCTTCCAAAGTCGTAAAATATGAAAATACTCTTCTTTTTATTTTTATCCTTTTGAATTTTTAATAACCTCCACAAAAAGCTAGCGTAGGCAGCCCAAAAGAAGAATCCTGATCACATCCACGCAACCTATTTGCCCCTTGCATTTTCCAAGATGTCCCAAATTCCCAATTTAGATTCTCTTGCATTTTGCCATTTTCCGAACAAAGTCCTTTCAATTTTGCAATTCTATTTCATGGTGAAAACGTTTTTAGTGAATCATTTTGTTAAGTGAATTTAGAGGCCAAATCTTGTTGCGATAACAAGCAGTCTTCTATTAAAAGAGAGTTGTAGGTTTTTGAGTTCACAAAGTAGCCTTTCCAAAAAAGAAAAGAAAATAAATTTAAGAGTCAGACTTATTACTATTTACCAATCATCTATCCTAAACTCCTGCATTATGTTATAATACAGTAAAGTATAAGTTCATTTGAAGAAGTGTAATCATAATAATATGAGACTAGTTATGAAAAGTGAAAACAAGAGGTTTGAAATTTTTGCCTCCCTCTAGTCACATCTTACAGGAATCTCAGATTCTTAGTTAGGATTTGTAGTCCAGGTTGTTCACCATTTAGGTTTAGCACAAAGCCAGAAGCCCCTCCCAAAAAGAGAAAAAGAAAATGGGAGAAAAGAAAAGCACCTTGTGCAAATTGAGCATAAAGGAAAGGCCATATACGTCATTTGCAAGATCCGCTAAAAGCAAAGCATAGCCAAGCTTGAAATCTGCTCACATCTCCCAAAAACTTTGATGCCCCACTTTCTTTGCTTTTCCTTAACCCCTAAGTCTCCTCCTCCTCCTCCTCCTTCTTCTTCTTCTTCTTCTTCTTTATTCTCTAACACAAAGAGCATCCAAAACAAAAGCTTTTATATGTGTTCTTCAATGGCAGATACAGAGCCTAACAACATGATCAAACACCAAAAGCTAGTTACAGAGCAAAACCAAACAAACCCAAGTAAGTATTATTCACAGTTTCTATACAAAGCACTCATAGTTACAGTTTTCTTAGTCATTCTTCCTCTGTTTCCTTCCCAAGCCCCTGAATTCATAAACCAAACTGTATTCACCAGAAGCTGGGAGCTTCTACACCTTGTTTTTGTCGGTATAGCCGTTTCTTACGGGCTATTTAGCCGGCGAAACGACGAAACAGAGAAAGATTTTAACAACTCTAAATTCGATAATGCGCATTCGTATGTGTCTAGATTCCTTCAGGTATCATCGGTTTTTGATGATGAGGCCGAAATTCCATCTGGGTCGGATGAGAACAAGGTTCAAACATGGAGTAGTCAGTACTATAGGAATGATCCAATGGTGGTTGTAGCTCAAGAGAACTCTGTTCTTGATGAACAGAGAAGTACAAGTTCAATAATCGGCGAAAAGCCACTGCTTTTGCCTGTTAGGAGCTTGAAATCACGTGTGCCTGAACCAGGTGTCGTTGAATCTGGTAATGAATTTGAATCTAGTGGCTCCTCTGGAGGTTCAATTAGTAGGTCTAATTCAAAACTGAGTTCGAAAAGGCTTTCGGGCAATTCGAATAATAGAAGTAGAAACGGGGAATCTGGAGGTTCAACTCATGTAGACTTGGAGGATGAAATGATGGAAAATGATGTGCTTCCTTCACCAATTCCATGGCGATCAAGGTCTGGAAGAATGGAAATGACAGAAGAAGTTGATAGTCCTCCCTTGTATACTCTGCCTCCTTCAATGGAGGAATCGGAGTTTAATCGGCTTGAGTCTCGGTCTTCAAGGTCCCAAATCTCTCGCTCATCGCGAACCAATTCCAGTACTTCTTCACCAAAGCTGTCTCCTTCAACATCACTTTCTTCGCCAAGGAAGATATCTCCTTCGTCTTCTATGTCAGCAGAGTCACAAGCCAAGAACGCAGAGGATTCGGTGAAGAAGAAGAGCTTTTACAAGTCTTCTCCCCCTCCTCCACCTCCACCGCCCCCACCAATGATTCCTAAAGCATCTTCGATGAAGCTGTATTCTAGTTCGGTTAGTGAAGAGTTTTCATTGGAGAAGGATGTGAGGCGAAGCTTCACGAGTGTGCCAAAGGACTTGAATGGAAGCAGAGGTGAAAAATTGATGAGCAGAGTGAATTCAGGGGTGGAATCAATGCCTAGAAGCCAGGTCGATGGTTTGTCAATGGGAAAGTCAGTCAGAGCAACTGAAGCAGTGGCAGGGGCCTGGACCGTTGGAGATTTCGGAGAAGATGCAATGAATGGAAATTTGGAGACATGGCCAAAGGAAGCTCGGCCAAATTTTGTGGAAAAATCAGGCAGAAAGACAATGGGATTTGATCAAACTTCATTCAGGACAGAGAAATTGAGCCGTGAAAGTGGACCCGTGATGTCAAAGCCAACTTTCATGGAGTTTGAAGAGGAAGAGAAAGAAGATTTTGTTGACACAGTGACCATGGTTTCTGATGAAGACACAGAAAGTGAGGATGAAGATGTTAGAGAGAGTTTTATCAAAACTGGTATTGGAGGAAGTTCAAGCAATGGAGCAAGTTCAAACAATGAGAACGTTGCTTCAAGCAGTGTCAATTATGGAGGACCTGATGTGGATAAGAAGGCTGATGAGTTCATTGCCAAATTCAGAGAGCAAATTAGGCTTCAGAGAATTGAGTCTATCAAGAGATCGAGCGGGCAAT